>CM067169.1:65130320-65315249 GCA_034093135.1 Erigeron breviscapus
ATTTAAACATCAATAAATAAAATACCCATGAAACCATACATAATGTTCTCACTTTATTTGTTTATTGCTTTAAGTCTTGTATTACTTTATTTATATACTTGCATTTATATTTAAGTAATACTAGTCCATTCTAGTGCTTATTAGACTTGTTGTATTTACACATTCTTGGGTAAACCATCGAACTTAAGGGACTCATATACCAAAATAAAACTGTTAAATATGAGCACTTACAATTTTATCGAGAACTTTTTGGACAGCTGGGTCGAAACCTCCTTTTTTCTTTTCTCTTGCTTTTTTCCAACATTCTACCCTATCAATCTCCTCTTCCTCTTTGCCGATTTCTTGCATCTAAAAAAGTTCAAAGCAGAAGTTAAAAAGCATCAACATAAGCAATAAAAAAGTTAACATAAGCAATAAATTTCATACTATCTCAAAAATGAGTATGGCATATCCCTTTCGGCTCAAACGATGGTTGTACTTATTACGTGAACGAAGAACTGAAGCCTTTTTACTTATTTCCTGCATAAGTATATACAATTAACATGTTAGTAACTGTTTTTGTGATAAATAACTGTTTTTGGAAACTTAAACAAATACCTCGAACAAAGGCTTAGTTTTTTGTGATACGAAAACTTTCCAGTCTTTTTTTTTTCACGGACGGATAATTTTCAGGAGGAGTATATAATTGCTTCTTGGCCTCCTTAGACTTCTCATCTTTTAGTGGCTTAATGTACTTCTTATAAAGATAATGTTTGAAGTTTTTCCACTTTATCCCGATTGATTGGAGAACTTGCTTCCGACTGCTTTTGTGACTTTAAAATGTGTCTGAAACGTAAAAAATGAATCAAAACATAGTTAGAATAAAATACTAAAAGTAAAACATAGTTAGAATAAAATAATAAAATACTTACCTTAACATATTGCCAACAAGCTTCCTTTTTTTCCTTATCTACGATCAACCAAGAATCATAGGTTATGTTCACCATAGACCTTGCCACCAATCCCTCAAAAGTAGACAGTTTTGTTGCTACCGGTCTAGTTGGCACACCTCTTTTATTATAAGTAACCACTGTCTTTTTTTTTCGCCTTCGCTTTTATTGTCGGGCCTCTATGCGATTTGGAATCTAATTCACCATCCAAATTCGACTCAGAACCAGAAACCGCATTTTCTTCGCGGTCCGAATCAGAATCAGAACCGAAAACCGCATTTTTGTTGCGGTCTGAATCATTACCAGAACACGAGGCCATCTTTTATTACCAAAAAGCAACCTGTTTAAAATAAACAGTTATTTTCATACCAAAAACGTTAAATAATAAATAATGTTTGACAGACTTTAACAAATAAACAGTTACTAAAATAAACAGTTATTTCATACCAAAAACTAATGATCTAAAACGAATATGCCCTCGTCATCCGAGCGCGTACACCTAAAATCATCGTCTAGATCTACTAAAGACAGGTTCATATCTTGTGTAACATCAAATTCAAACACATCATCAGTTTCACCATTATGATCTCCATACTTATGCATCATATGTGGTGTGAAGCCAACAATAGACAGGCTCCTATCTTGTTGGTCCTTAACATAAAAAACTTGTCTTGCTTTACTAGGTAATATGAAGGGTTCAGACCGTTGACCAAGCCTATCAAAGTTAACCACTATGAATCCTAAATCATCTTTTTTTACTCCATGACTATCTACCCATTCACACATGAAAACAGGAACCGTAAATGTACGATAATCAAGATCCCATATTTCCAATATACGACCGAAGTATGTAACAGTACCGTAAACCGGATTAGAGTCTTTTGCACTAGCAATCTGCATGGTATTTGCAACTACAGATACTCCACTACCTTGAGTGGTTTTAGATTCATTACGCTCTTTTGTATAAAATTGATACTTATTTATAGCAAACCCGGTATATTTACTAAAAGCAAAATCATGGCCCTTTGCCAACCAACGAACAGTATCACCGATATTTTGCCCGTTAGCCAAACGCTTTTCAACCTCGTTCTTAAACCAGTCAATAAACGTCCGAGTATGTTGGCTCTGCAACCATGTATTATTTCGACGCGGGTTAAGATCCTTTAGTTCTAACATATGCTGCTCTATGTATGGTTAAACATCGGCAGTGTTTGCTAATATATAAAGATGAGCTTGATCAAGTAACTTAGAATCCACAACATAGATGGTAGCCTACGATAAAGGTTTACTAGTGCGGTTTCTTTCATCAACACGATCATGAGGATTGCCAATTGTTTTCATGTTTTCCAGTAATCGGAACAGAATTCTAATGCTTCCTCTGCCACATAACATTCTGCCATGCAGCCCTCGGGTCGATAATGATTTCGTACATAACCTTTTAGTGTTTTTATGTACCTCTCAAACGGATACATCCACCTAAAGTGGACTGGGCCACATAACCTCACCTCTCTGACTAAATGCACCATCAAGTGAATCATGATATTGAAAAACAAAGGCGGAAAATACTTCTCTAGTAAACACAATGTTACTACGATGTCAATTTGCAGCTTGCCTAGCCTACTAACATCAACTACTTTACTACACAGCTGGTTGAAGAAGTGACACAAGCTTATAATAGTCTTCCTAACTTTCACGTCTAACACTCCCTTTATTGCAAAAGGAAGAATCTGTTGCATTAGTACGTGACAGTCGTTGGACTTCAATACATTCATCTTCGAATTATCATCGGACACGAGATTCTTGAAATTGGAGCAATACCCATCAGGCACTTTTATGTTAGACAGCGTGTCATAAAACATGCGTTTCTCCGCTCTATTTAATGTGTATATGGTAGGCGGCAGATAATGACCCTTCCCTTTTGGTTGACTTATTAACTCAGGCTTAATCCATAACTCCTCCAGATCTTGTCCTGCCTTTAAACTGTCCTTCGTCTTGCCTTGCAAATTCAGTAGCGTCCCATAAACACTCTCACATACATTCTTTTCTATATGCATAACATCTAACTGATGACGAACAAGCAAATGCTTCCAGTACTCTAGTTCAAAAGAGATTGATTTTTTACGCCAAAGTTTCGATCTCTCATCGATAGTTTCTTTTTTCTGTTTTGGCCTTCTCTGCTGACGTGGCATTTTCTTCTTTGATTTTTTATTCTTCAACACCCTCCAGATCACTTCCTTCTTTGCCTTTTTCTTCTTCCCCCATTTAGTCGTAAACCCTTCCAGATAGTCGTAAACTTCTTCACCCGATCTCGGTTTTTTCATCACACCGCTCTCTTGTTCATTATTGAATTTTTTTTTTCTTTTGCGAAAAGGATGTGTAAGTGGGAGGAATCTTCTATGCCCGAGGAAGCATACTTTTTTGGATTTTGGCAACCACTGTGAGTAGGTATCCTTTAAGCATACTAGACACGCGTTATAACCTTTGGTAACATACCCCGACAGGTCACCATACGGGGAAAGTCATTTATAGTCCAAAGTAAGACTGCTTTTAGATTGAAGAACTGTTTCTTATAAGCATCATACGTCTTAACGCCAGGTTCCCACAACTGTTTCAGATCTGCTATTAGTGGTGCCAAGTAGACATCAATACTGTTACCAGGTTGCCTTGGACCTGATTTCAGTAGAGTCAACATCATGAACTTTCTTGACATACATAAATAAGAAGGCAGATTGTACGTTGCCAGGGTAACCGGCCAACAACTATACTTTGCACTTAATGACTTATGAGGGTTTATACCATTCCACGGACAAGGTTAATCTTAGATTCCTATCTTCCTTTCCAAATTCTTTCCACTTGTCGTCAACAAACTTCCAAGATGGGGAATCACAAGGATGTCTTAGCTTGCCATCATTAACCCGACCTTGCGTGTGCCAAGTTAGGTCATGTGCGGTTTCTGGTGACGAGAACATTCTTCTAAATCTAGGAATGGGCGGGAAATACCAAACAACTTTTCTCGGCACTGTCTTGGTATTCTCCTTCCACCGAGAAGTGCCACAAGTTGGACATTAAGAAGCATCCTTGTGCTCATCCCAGAACAAGACACAATCATTCTCACAAGCATGATACTTAATGTATTCTATGCTTATTCCTTTCAACAACTTCTTGGCCTCGTATATCGACTTAGGGATTGTATTATTTGAAGGAAAAACATCATTTAGCTCGCTCAATAAAGCATCAAAGCTTGTATCAGACCAGCCAAATTGACCCTTCAAAGCTTGGAATTTCAGCAATCCATTTAGTGCATTATACTTAGACCTTTCATACAGTGGCTTATCGCATTCTTCGAGAAGTGACTTCAATAAGCTAGGTTCATTCTCTGCATATGTGAATGCCTCATGTAGCATCTGCTTTTGTAATCGAACTCGGGAGGTATAGACTCATTAGGGCATCGAGTTTCATCCTTAGATGAATTTTCTCCGTGGAAGGACCAAACACTATAATTCTCATCGAAACCGTGTTTAAACAGGTGATAACGCACGTTGGAGATGGAAGTGTGACACAAATTGATACAATTTACACAAGGACAGAGAATGGCGTCGGAATTTGGGTTATTGAATTGTGCAAACTCTAAAAAGGCATTCACACCTTCCTCGTATGCGATTGATAATCTATCGGACAAAATCCAAGATTTATCCATAACCTAAAACAGAAAAAGATAACTACCTAGTAAAACAGAAAAAGATAACTACCTAGTAAACTATACATGTTAAACAAGAACACCAGCTTAAAACTATACAAATCATTACAGTTACATTATTTACAGTTAACTTACATGAGGCCTATAAAAAATTTGTATATGTTTAAGATTTTGGCTCCCCTTCAAAGAAGAGTGACACATACATCAAGTTGCCTTGATTGCGAAAGACCTTAAACAAATTATCACATAAACACATAGATGCTGATCTGGAATTTCCAGCAGCTTAGCACATAACATTATTGCTGTTAAATAACTAAAACAAGTATAATTTATTGAATATATTATACTTTATGGAATTTCCAGCAGCTTATTGCTGTTAAATAACTAAAACAAATTATCACATAAACACATAGATGTTGGTGATACCAACCTTATTAACTAAAACAAGAACATTATTCACAAACAAGAACATTAATGATGTTAAATAACTACCTTATTTAACTAAATTACTACCTTAAAACTATACAAATCATTTATAGTTAACTTACATGAGGCCTATAAAATATTATTCACAAACACCAACAAATATTAAACTGATAAAACTCTAAAACACCAAAAAATGATTTACATTAATAATGTTATCTTGCAACCAAAAAATGATAAAACTACATTATTTACATTTTCACAAACACCTTGTGTGCTACATTAAAAATCAATAAAACATAAAAAATAAAACTCTCAAATAAACAAATTAGGGCAAACTGATGGGAAATTAGTGCGGGAGTGTTTTGAGAGTTTTGAGAGGGGTTTGATGTCGAGTGAAGGTTTGAGAGTGATTGGAAATTTAGGGCGGTATCGAAAAATATGGCGGATCGAAATTTAGTGCGGGATCGAAAATAATTATGGCGGTAATTGTAAAAAATTTAGGTTTGAGAGTTTTGAGAGTTTTGAGAAGGGGGAAGGTTTTGAGATGAAAAATATGGCGGTGATTGTAAAAAAAAACATAAGTAATGATACCTAGGGAATCGTGCCAAAATCGATGACCCCTATTTAGGACGAAGCAAAACGAGCGTCATCTAGAAACCTAAATTTTAACAGATTATGACCCATATGTTATGACGCTTCTGAAAACGCGTCATCCCCAACAGTAAATTTACTCGTAATGACCCTTATTTTATGACTTCTCTCTTTGCGCGTCATCTATTAGCGTGGGTCATAAAAAGCGGGTCAAGGATAGCCCTGTTTCTAGTAGTGTTAGTTGCTAAGAGCAACCAAAATCACATGGCTAAAGAACTTCCATTTCCCGTGAACATAGTTGTTAGGTCCAGTTTACTGATAAACTGGAGCGTCTCCAGTTGCAACGGGAGACCAGAAGAATTGTCCAGAAATATATTGAAGTCCAGTTGCAACGTACAGTTTATGCAACTGAAGACTTCCTCCAGTTGAGATCTGATAAGACCTGAAGACCTTCCAGTTGAAGTCAAAGACGACAAATGGAAGATAGAGAATGACAATGGCAGCGAAGCCCAGATGACATTCTACTCAGATAGAAACTGGAGACCATCAGTTTAAAGCCTTTTACAAAGCTTTACACTGATTACGAGGAAGGCCTTTTTTGCTTTATGTATCTTTAACTGGACAATAGCATTTGTCTTTGATTAAAGTACAAAAGTACATAAAGCAGGTTGTATAAAGAGACTTTATGTCTTTCTTTATCAAGCATATACAAGGAATTAAATGTGATTCCTTAAATGCTCTCAACCATATTTGTACGGCAAAGTTGACATCCCAATGTCAACCTTTGCCTATAAATAGAGGCCTTTGCACAACCAAGAAAAAGAACCTTTGCATATTCAGACAATTGCATTTCTTGGTGAACTTGTGCAATATTCTCTCAATCGCTAAAAGGAACATTTCATAACTTTAAGTGTTTCGATTGTAGAAGAGAATTTCCAAGTATTAGATCGATTGTATTTCATAGGTTGTTAGGATATTTACATTTTGTATTATCTTGGTTCCGCAACAACCTTGTAATTTATTTAACATCAACAAATAAATTACACATTGAAAAATACGTATCATCTCACCAATGTACTTTACAAGTATTTACTTATTGCATTGTCATTTACTTATTGTCACCTAATAAGTAATCTATCCAGTAACTTGGTATACACTCACTGCAACTGGTCGTCTCCAGTTCAGTGTTTATATTGCAAAGCTAAGTTACTATTGACATAGAGGTGTCTTCAGTTGTTACCATCTATCAAGTTGGGACTTATAAGTGGTATCAGAGCAGAGGGCTAATATACTTGCCTAGATCTGCTTAGATGACTAACACTGAAAGTGAGAATGGTTCTGGTCATGATGAAATCCATAATGTTAATCCACCACCTAATCAGAATAACAACAACCCTCCTCCTCCTCCTCCTAACCATGTTCATGTACATTATTCTAACACTCCTGTTCCCAAATTCGATGGAGACAGTGAGAAGTTTGTTACATGAAAGGCCAGAATGCTTTTACATTTTGGTGGGATAGAGAGGTATATGTTGAAAATCCTTAAGGATGGACCACATATACCCATGTCTTCTGGAGTTAGTCTTCTTCTAGATCCTACTGGAAGAAGAGGCTCAAGAGAAAAGCCTGAAGACCATTGGTCTGATGAGGATCGCAAACTGGTGGACTTGGACACCAGATTGAAAAACATGATCCTTGGGGCTGTTCTTGAAGATCTAATTCCAACACTTATGTTGTTCCCCAGTGCCAAGGCAATGTGGGATGAATTAGTCATTCAGTTTGAGGGAGGTGATGATACCATTGTCACAAGAAAGGTTGCCCTAAACAAGAAGTTTGAATCCTTCTTTGCTCTACCCAATGAAAGTTTAACTGGTACTTACACCAGATTTACTAGCCTCATTAATCAATTGAGAGGCTTGGGTGTTGAGAAGGATAAGGATATTCTTCTTGAGAAGTTTTGTGATATTCTTCCTTCCAAAAAGGAACATATGATTCTTGTCTTAAGACAAGGTAAAACCCTGCACAACCCTACTTTTGTATCTCTTTATGGAGCCTTCAGATTCACTGAAGATAATAATGTTGCAAGACTGGTGGCTGCTTTAATGTCTGCTGAAAGTGTCCAGCCATACTCTATGAAGGAGATGTTAAACAGTCTCTTAAACTCTGGCCTGACCACTGAAATCAGTGATGATTGTTATGAAACTGACAATGATGATCTGGTTGCCATGATTGTTAAGACCTTTAATAGGTTTAAGCATAAATCTAATAGATTTAATGGCTCTAACAATGCTTCCAGCTCTAACTCTCTGGACAAGGCCAATCTTACCTGCTACAAGTGTGGTAAGAAAGGTCATTTTATGAAGGAATACAGATCTAGTCAGATGAACAATCATACTGGTCCCTCTGTCCCCAATTCTAATAGGCCTGATAACAACTTTAGAGCTAAATACAAGAAGCTCAAGGCCCAGACTGCCCTCTTGTTACTTGAAAGAGAAGATGAAAAGAACAAGTGCACAATGGCAAAGACTGAAGGAAAGTGGGAACTCTTTGATGATTCATCTGATGATGAAGAAGAAATTAGGGATGTGTGTTTCATGGCATTGGAAGATCAGCAGCATGTTGTGAAAGATGATGTCATTTCTGGAAGATGGGTCGACATCATTCTGAAAAAGGTATATGATTATGATAATCAATTTGACCCTGAACTAAAACTGGACCTTGCTGAATCACTTAATGGTGATTTGGTGTTTGTGGAATTTGTTAGAGCAGATGGTGAAAGATTTCTGGAAACCATCTTAACTGAATTAAACAATGTCAAACCACAACTAAATGATTTACAAAGTGTCCAGTTAGCTCTCAAGGAGTCAGTTTTAAAGTGTGAGGCTCTGGATTTTGAAAACACAAAATTAAAATTTGATCTTGAAAAAGAACAAAAGATCATCAAATCCTGGATTAGAGCATCTGGACTAAACTATGATGCTTTTTCAAACACCATTGATGCACAACAAAATGGTTACAAAGCTGGAGATGTGCACATAGCCAGCATCATACCAGATATCCATTCCTTGCCTCCAGCTCTTAGGCCAGATACCCCTTATGATCTGCCTAAAGTTGTTGAAACTGATCCCTTTGAGACCACCCCCATTGAGGTTAAAACTGGAGCCGAAAAGGCTAAAGCTCCAGTTAAAAAGGCAGCTGGTGATAAGCCTTTACCTCAGAAGTCTGAAGAGCCAAATACTCAAAAGACCAAAACTCCAGTTGAACCTAAGTCCAAGGTTCAACAGCCTTCTGATTAGAAATTTTGTTGAAACTGGAAAGTCACTTTCAACAGTTGTCGAGGCAGGTTCAAAGTTGTACCTCCAGAATTAAAACTCTGAAGGGAACCTCGTCCTCTCCAGTTGTCAAACAAAATTCACCCCCTCTAAAATCAAAAAAGAAACAAAATGCTCAACCTGGAGCTAAAATTGGAAAGAAAAAGGGAAAAACCCCCATCAAACCTATCGTTTTTACTCTTGAAGCTGGAGCTGATGAAAAAGCTCCAGATTCAGCCTCCAGTTCCACTCCACAACAATCTGCTGAGACTTCTAGGGAGAAGTCTAGTGAACCCATCAAGAAAAGATGGGTTCACAAAAATAACTAATGATTTTTGTGGGTGTGAAGGGCGATCGTAAAAAGAATACATGGTATCGGGACAGCGCAGCTGGCCGGACTATGACCGGATGTAAGCCCCTGCTGGAAGAGTTCACTGTCCAAGATGGACCGGCAGCGACGTTTGGTAATGATGGAAGTGGAAAGACTGAAGGATATGGTGTGCTCAATAATGGACAGATCGAATTCAAAAGAGTTGCATTTGTGAATGGTTTGAAATACAACCTAATCAATTGCATGTTCGATATTGTACAAGGCACCATATTTAACAAGGATTGGAAAGTGGTGACGGTTGCACCAAGAAAAGGGAATGTGTATATCATGGACATAGAACCTGTTCCAAAAGAACAATGTTTTTATGTTAAAGATGATGAGGACACCAACTAGCTATGGCACAAAAGGTTATCCCATCTTAATTTTAAGAATATCAACAAGTTGTCTCGAAAACAACTGGTAGATGAGATACCTACAGTTTCCTTTAAAAAGGAGAAGCCATGTCCAGGGTGTGAGATGGGCAAGCAAAAAAGAGCCAGTTTCAAGTCAAGGCAAAACTTTAGCATCACTGAACCTCTTCACATGCTTCACATGGATCTCTATGGTCCAGTGAATGTTCAAACTAGAGCTGGAAAGCGATATACTCTAGTTGTTGTTGATGAATTCACCAGATACTGCTGGGTGGTATTCCTCAGATCAAAAAGTGATGCACCTGCTGAAATCATCTCTCTCATTAAGCAAATTGAACTCAAGTATACTCACAAAGTGTGTTAGTTGAGAAGTGATAATGGTACAGAATTTCAAAACAACGTAATTGAATCCTTCTGCAATGACACTGGCATCTCTCAGAACTTCTCTTCAGCTCACTCTCCAGAACAAAATGGTGTAGTTGAAAGGAAGAATCGTACACCGATTGAAGCTGCCAGAAGTATGCTATCTGAATCTGGTCTTCCTACCAATTTTTGGGCTGAAGCAGTGGCAACAGCTTGCCATACCCAAAACCGGTCAGTCTATGAGAAAAGACATAAGAAGACTGCCTATGAAGTCCTTAGGAATCGCAAACCAAGTATTGGATATTTTCATGTATTTGGTTGTCCAGTTTATATCTTAAATGATTCCAGTCAGCTTGGAAAATTCGATGCAAAAGCCGATGAAGGCGTCTTTGTGGGGTATTCAGATATAAGAAAGGCCTACAGAGTCTATAATTATAGGCTCCAAAAGGTCCATGAGTCAATTCATGTCACATTCGATGAATCTGCTGATGCAATCAATAAAAGACCAAGCCTTGATTTATCTCCAGTCGTTCCAATTAATTTTGGTACATCTGACCAAGTTCATCTGTCAGATCATGCACCAAAAGATGTTTCCAGTCACAATGACTTGGAACCAGCTGTCAAGAAGAAAGCCAACAGTGACACTTCATTTTATCCCTCCATCAATTTCAAATTACCAAAGAAACTGATGATTGGATCAGATGTACGTGTCACTCCAGTATCAGCACCAGTTCAAACTCTCTCTTCTCCAGTTGTTCAGGAAATGCCTTCAACTGAAGAATTTCACGATGCGAATCGTGACCTCATTGACTCTGATGAGGATGTCGAAGTAGTTTGGACTGATCCTCCTCCAGTTGCTACAACTGAAGAGGATCACCGGGTCACTTGCACTGATATTGTTGTACACTATCCTAGTCAATACACTAAATGGACTCAAGCACATCCAATTGAACAGATTGTTGGTGATCAAAATAGTGGGGTTCAGACTAGTAGAGCCACAAGTGAGCAATGCTTGAACGTCACCTTCTTATCACTGATTGAACCAAAGAAGATTGACGAGGCTATGGCAGACCCAAGCTGGGTTGAAGCTATGGAAGAAGAGCTTATCCAGTTTGAAAGGAACAATGTATGGGAGCATGTTCCTTGTGCACCAGGGTTGAAGAAAGAACCCATTGGTACCAGATGGGTCTACCGAAATAAGATGGATGAAGATGGCAATGTTGTAAGAAACAAAGCCAGATTAGTTGCCAAGGGTTATTGTCAAGCAGAGGGCGTTGACTTTGATGAGAATTTTGCTCCAGTTGCTAGACTTGAAGCTATCTGAATATTTCTGGCTTATGCAGCTCATCTGCAGTTTAAAGTCTACCAAATGGATGTCAAAAGTGCGTTCCTGAATGGAACTTTGGAAGAAGAAGTGTATGTTAAGAAGACACCAGGCTTCATTAATGAGAAGCATCCTCATTGGGTATACAGACTGAACAAAGCCTTGTATGGTCTGAGACAAGCCCTAAGAGCCTGGTATGACACTCTAACTAAACATCTTCCCAAAAATGGCTTTATAAGAGGTGCAATAGATAATACCTTGTTTATTTTAAGAGAAAAATGTAGTATCCTATTGGTACAAGTATATGTTGATGACATTATATTTGGGTCAACTGATGATGCAATGTGTAAAAAGTTTTCTAAAATCATGTCATCTGAGTATGAGATGAGTTTAATGGGTGAATTAACATTTTTCTTGGGTCTTCAGATTAAGCAAACTGAAAATGGCATTTTCATAAACTAAGAAAAATATGTCAGAGATTTGTTAAGAAAATACAAATATGATTCAATCCCTCCTAAAACTACACCTATTGCAGCACCTTTAAACTTGGATTCTGACCCAAGTGGCAAACCAGTGAACACAACTGAATACAGAGGAATGGTTGGTTCACTGATGTACATAACTGCCAGTCGACCAGATATAATGTTTGCAACATATCTTTGTGCCAGATTTCAGGCTAACCCAAAAGAATCATATTTGCATGTTGTTAAGTGCATCTTTAGATACCTAAAAGGGTATCCTAGCCTTGGTCTTTGGTATCCCAAAGGCTCAGGGTTAGATCTAATGAGTTATTCAGATTCAGATCATGCAGGTTGTAAGATAGATAGGAAATCCACCATTGGAGGTTGTCATTTCCTTAGAGGAAAACTGGTAAGTTGGACTAGCAAGAAGCAGACATCAGTCTCTATGTCAACTGCTGAGGCAGAGTACATATATGCGGCCAGTTGTTGTGCCCAGATTCTCTGGATCAAGAACCAGTTGTTAGATTATGATCTAAAGTACAAAAGAACACCAATCTTTTGTGACAATACCGGTGCAATTGCCATATCTCACAACCCTATGATGCACTCAAGAACAAAGCATATTGACATCAGGTATCATTTCATTCGTGATCATGTTATGACAGGAGACATTGAAATTCATTTCGTCCCCACTGATAAACAGTTAGATGATGTTTTTACAAAACCTCTAGATGAGAAAACTTTTAAACATCTCATCAGTGAACTGGGAATGCTAAATCCTTGAAACTGGAGACTTTGTTATGAACGCGTCAGTGACACTGGTGATGTTCTCCAGTTGAGGAGGTCCAGATAATCCTTGCTCGCCAAGCTATCGAACGCCGTTGTGATACTATCCTGGCACTAATTGATTTCTGGATCATCATTCTAGGGGGAAAGACTTAAATGATTTTTCTGACCAAAATTTCTTTGTTTGAAAAATTACAACTGGAGAACCCTCCAGTTGAAACTGACACTGGACTAATCCTCCAGTGTGCATGTTTGGTCTTGTCTTTAAAACTGGTGGTCAACCAGATTTCGTAACGTTGTAAAATACTTGGTCAATATTCGTGACACGTGATGGTACTTGAGTGTGTTGATCCACTTACAACCGTCGGCTGACGTGGAAGCGACGTTTCTGAAAACAAAAGCACTTTTTATTGGGATTGTGAAAGATAGTGGGCGCGTGGGGAAGATAAGCCGTCATAGCATTTAATGCTGACACGGTGAATTAATTTTACTTTCACAATTTAAATTTTTATTTTGATAACATCAAATCAATTTTTATTTTTGACAAATTAAATTTTTATTTTGATAACATCAAATCAATTTTTATTTTTGACATTAAAATATTCAGGATATTTACTCTTTGGAATTCAGTTTCGTTATAAATATCCCTCATTTACCCCAATTCATTAACTTCTCATTCTCATTCCTTCATTTACTCTCCAATCATCAAAATTGCTTCTTTTCTCTCTCTCATCAATAAATCAAGAACCCTAATTCCCAAATACTACTCAATTTAATTTTTCCCTTGTAGTAAAATGGCACCTAAATCTTCTCGCAGCAGAGACATAAATCTGCTTTCTGACCCATATTATCCATCCCCAGATGTTAAGCAAGCATCTGGTGCCCCTTCAGATCCTAGAGCCATCAAACTTAATCCAAATAATCCTATGGCTAGTTTGAAGGGAACTCAAAGGGCCGATACTCTTATAGGACGAATCCAAAAATTCTTGTTGGATTCTCCTTTCGGTCCATCTTTCTCTGCAAACCCACGCAGGATGTTTCACGACTACTTGTGTGAGTTTTGGTACACCGCCAAACTTTCCAACGACTGTTCTGCCATCACTTTCACTCTAAAGAGTGGAACAGTTGTATGTACCTTAACTGCAGAGACCTTGAGGGATGCCTTAAATATGAACTACTTGAGACCTGGAGAGTCTTATGTAGTGCTCCCTCCTAATATCAACTTCCGTCAAGCACTTCTTGAGATGGGTCACTCAAAGTGTACGGAAAATGGCGTCCTAAAAAAAAAGGAGCCATGACTATGAAAGGTCTCTCACCATCTTGGAGGTACTTTTTTGTTCATCTTGTTGAAAGCATGGGTGGGAGTTCTGGTGGTTTGGACCAGATTAACTCCTCACAAGCAGAGATGGCGTACTGCTTGTGGAACGGATTGAGAGTAGACTTTGCTGATATACTATTCAGAAGTCTGGTGCAGAAATTGAAGGGCACTAGGGGACTATGTATCCCTTTCTCCAGGTACCTCTCTCTCTCTGTTTTAGACTTATCTTGGGCAGTGAACAATACAGAAACACTACTTCACCCTTCACTGTCCCAGATTTGTTAAGGAATCTTGACTCTCTTGTATCTGAAGCAAGAGAGGTTGAGATTCCTGATAGAATGCGGCTGGCATTCGCTAAAACTGATGCACCATTACCAGGTGAGTCAGAAAGGCAACTGGGCGGGCCTCAAAACAATGAGGGACCCATCGATTCATCCTCTGGCACTATGGCAGTTGTTGGGCATGAACAACAGCCAAACCCAGCCAGTTCCAGTCCGTCAGTTCCAACAGATGCAACTGGAAACCTCCCAACAGGTTCTCCAGTTTTACCAAAGGCTCCTCGCACTCGTCGCCCTAGGCATAAGTCAGTACGAGCCACTGACATTAGTACCCAAGCCAACCCTTCAGTATCCTCCCAACAGGATACTGAAGAAAGTCAAATGGGTCAACAGCAAGCAACCACTTCCGCAATTTCTGTAGGAGGAAGTGGTGAAGAGAATACTGGGTCAACCCAACTCAGAGTAGAGTTAGAGTCTGCACAACAAAGTGTCGATGGCCAAACTTCTAACACTGCTATAGCACGAACTGATGATGTCTCTGGCCAGTCACAACTGGAGACTGAAGTTCCAATCTCTTCGGCCGATGATGTTTTGATTGAGGATAGAGCAATCATTACTGAGGCAGTTCCAGTGACCTCTATTCCTGGCGATGAAGTCACCATGACTGAGCCAACAACTGATGCTACTCTCCAGGAAACTGGCCAAGTACATCAGGAGACGGATCCTACTGATCAGCCATCTATCATATTCATGGATCAGGACGTGAATGTTAACGACGATGATATTCTCATTGAGTCTTCGGACTCTGAAGAGACTGCCTCTGATACTGAGATTCTTGATGCTTCTGTACAAGCTCAAGACCCTTCATCTCTTGTCACGCCTCCAGATGTTCCAATTTCAATTTCACCATCCTTAGAAATAATTCCACATACTTCTTCACCATCATTATCATCGCTTTTTGTGTCTAGAAATAGACACATGCCACCATCACCGATGCCGTTGGACACACCTGATCATTCTTAGCATGTCCAACACATTGATCTTTCAGTTCCTTTTTCTTCTCACCCAATTACTCGTTCTATCTCTTTAACTGTTGGTCAGTCAACTAACGAGGCTACCCTTAATGTGCCTCCTCCAGTTGCTCCAGTGGCACCTGCTGCTGGTCCAGTGACACCTTCCCCTCCGTCACTGGACAGTCAATTTGTGTCTTTCCAAGCCGACATCCAAAACCTTATTCACAAGGTGGAGGATGTTCAAAAGACACTTGACAGGAACACCAAGTCTATCTCCAGGTACAATAAAGAAACAGTTACTAATCAAAAAGTCATGGACCTGGGGATAAACAAGTTCTCTGAAAATGAAGACTTGTTGTTTAAAAAGCTCAATGAGCTGGTCAACAGCTGTAACAATTTATCAGTTTCTCTGAAGGAAGCTTTCGACCTGACTCAATCTAAGGTTACTAGTTCTATCTCATCTCTACTGGGCACTACTGTTCGATCTTCTGAAATCGAGTTGAAAGAGATAGAGAGGCTGGTCAAGGACTTATTTGATCGACCTGGCCTCAATGTAACTGAGCTTCAGCAGCAGTTGGCAACTTCAGTTGGTCAAGTTATTGAAGAAAGGTTGGCTGCATGGGAAGATGCTTTTGTTCAGAGGGTGATATCTGAGATCACCAGGATTGTTCCTTCGCCGGTTGATCTAAATCCACTCACTCTTGAGATCAACCAGTTGAGGGGCAGTCTTAATGCAGTAAATACTCAACTGTCTTCCCACACAAAATCCATTGACAAACTGACAGCTGAAGTTACCAAATTCGGAGATAAGCAGAAGGAAAGTGCACATGAAGTCTCTCCAGATGTCACTAAAACTCTTGATGAACTGAAGACTGGTCAGTCACAAGTTGCTGGTAATGTACTGACCCAATCTAGAGAAACAAATCATCTGTGGAGATCCTTCAGGATGCTGAGCTCAATCTTTAAAGAGTGCAAGGACATGAAGTCGTGGCCGCCTCTTGACCGGTTGCCCACTTCTAATTCTAATTGGGAAGCTGTTAGGGTAGGTCTAGATGCTGCCAAGGGGGAAAGATCATCCGTCCTTGCACCAACTATGCAAACTAAAAGGCGTGTTGTGGTTGCTGCTGGTACTGAAGCCAGTCAGCTGGAAGCTGCCAGTACTGATGCTGGTCAGCAGATTATTGAAACCTTTGATGATGCTGGTGATAGGGGGAATTTGGATAAAGGCAAGGGAGTGGCTACTGATGAAACTACCCAGACGGCCACTGATACACCATTGCTTGAAACTGGCAATGTTGACAAGCTTCCTCCAGTGATAGAAAATGAAAGTAGAAGACTAGCTGCCATTGGTAATGTAACACCCTTCATTTAAAAATACGGGTTTCCTAAAATTTTCGCCCAACGGTGTTAAAATAAGCGGAAAGGATCATTAAAAGTCCAAACCAATTAAAATCTGTTTGGTTTACTTATTCAATGGTGTTACTAATTGCATCATCAAAACAAGTCTAAATGAAAACCCGTTGGTTGCCCAACACAAAACAACCGATTAGAAGCATGCAAACTTCATATAAGACAAACATAACAAATGTCTATAATAGATCGGCATCTATGGGTAGCTAAGGTCTTCATCAAGCAATCTACCCATTTCCTCACACTTCATTCTTCATTTCCCTCGGCTAAGCTAAACCTGAGGGAACAACTCATTTCAAAAGACAAGTGTTAGCTAACGAATTAGCTAAGTAAGATAACACTGAAGTTATAAAGCTTTGTCCAATTAAAACACTTCTACTTTGTTGACAAAACATTAAGGCACAACTCACATTAAACATACATATACAAACTGCATATCTACTTAGGATGAATCACCCTAACGGTTCATATCCTTCTTTTATTACACACATAATCACACGTATCTTCGTTTACTGCATATAAGTGTGCCACACATCACACCCGACTAGATGATCAACCAAAAGGCTACTCATCATACGTCGTTAAGGAATGGCAAGCCAATCCTGGAGTAATCCGTATGTGGAGGTGGGTCAGACCCCTCGTATTACTCATCCTGCGTTTCAATGACCATGTTGCAAGGAGCCACCCAAGCAACCTACGTTCACGCACCTGCCGGGCTAGGGCAAGTACGGGTTATGCTTAACACTTTCCTGCATCAAATTTTAACGAGCTCGATCCTGCATCTCATTTAGTTCAGGTGACAGCATTACCTAAACAATTACTACGTTACTGCTTTTTACGTTTGGGCCCTTAAACGTGCACGTGTCATGGCAACTTAACAAGTCTAGTGAACTAGATGGAGAAGCCATACAAACATGCACATAACAACATAAACTACATATACTGCATCTCAAAGCATCACAAGAATACTGCATATCACTTCATTATATAACACTACATTTCACTTCATAGATAATACTACATTATACTTCATTTCATAACATGCACTACATTACATATCATTTGGGACTGCATTTCAGGTCTCAATGGTCAACTACATAACCCATATTACCTCCCGTGTAACCCCGCATACCCATAAGCAACATAAGGTACCAATTGGGAAGCTATAATTATGAAACCCTCTTTTTGTTGAACCCTCAGCGTGTCAAAAGTAGTGTATCTTACCTCGTAGAAGTGCACACAAACGATAACTAAGGTTACCGTGCAAAGCAAGTATTCCCAACTACCTATAATGAACATAGAATCAATTAATGAGTATAAACGAGGCTAAACCGGCCTATAGTCTATATACTTGTCAAATAATAGTCTCTGTTGACTACTTCCATCTATTTGTAGACTACTAGTCTACTTTTGACTACTTTCATATTTGTAGACTACTTTCATCTTTTGACTACTTTCAGTTTTGTAGACTACTATACTTTTTTGTAGACTACTTACTTTTTGTAGACTACTTACTTTTTTGTAGACTACTATACTTTTTTGTAGACTACTTACTTTTTGTAGACTACTTGACTCTTTTTGTAGACTACTATACTTTTTGTAGACTACTTTCTCTATATTCTGTAGACTACTTTCATCTTTTGACTATATTCAGTTTTGTAGACTACTTTTGGCATACAAGACGACCAAATGAGAGAAAACTCAGTTCTTAACAAATGTAGGGGACTCAAAGAACTTTTCAAAAATGTAAGTTTCATCTCCTAACTCATTATTATAAAGGAGATACGATTTTTGCAATATGACTGAATTTTCAGACCTTATAAACTCTTTGTTTTACAAAAGATCTCAAACATCAAACATCCATGGAAATTAACCATGACACCTACAGCTCATATATACCCAAAATATGATTCAATTGACACTATGAAATCATATATTGATTCATGGATTCATTACACAGCTTATACAAATCATTTGACACCCGATTTGACCTAAATCGTCTCATAATCATAATTGAATCCAAACCGAAACTCCACCAAAACGACTCCAAATCATAAACACGACTTTAATACTTCAAAATCCTTCATATTTAGACCATAATGATGCAATACAACCTTTGATTAAAACATACATGATTTGCTTCATTTAAACAATTGTTATTTCGACATCAATTGATCCTCTAACACCTAGATCTGATTTCAAATGACTCATATAATTGAAAAGATATAAAATTAACGTTAATATACCTTTCCTACCTGTAGATCTCAAAGAGGATGCAATAATCTTGATCAAACACACTCGAATCACACGTTTTGAAGGATTTTCGGCTTGCAATTTGATGGAAGATTAATGGGAATTCACTTTGGGCGGCTAGGGCTTGTTTAGGAGGATGAAATTCTGCAATTAACACCCTAATGACACTCCCTAGACCCCTTAACCCGTTTTTGACTTTGCCCCTATGTCAAAACTAGTCCCTAAGCTTCTTAATCCTTCATTACTAGTCAAAAACTACCCTAGGGACCATATATAACATAAATACTCCTTTAAATACCACTACATAGGCATTTAACTACATTTTACACACAAATACTGCATTATATCACTTCATTATATAACACTACATTTCACTTCATAGATAATACTACATATAAGCATTAAATCTAATATAGACTTAACGACACCCCCATGTTGACTTAACGACATTAGACAACTGTTAAATAAAAAGTTTGGGATGTTACAATTATGCATTCAAAGAAAGAAAAAAACAAATGAAAGAAGATCAAAGGGTGGCCAGGTCTCGCATGTTGAACTTGGATGTAAATGATGCTGCTTTACTGGGCATCACACTGGAACAATATCAAAGAATTAAAAATGATCAAAGGATAGTGGGAGCTGTTATGGAAATGTTGGACATTCAGCTTGACCAAGACTATCCAGATGAAGAAGCTGAGTTCGATGCCAAAAACACAAATGTATCAGTGGAGAAGGCAAAAGAAATGAGGGCTGGTGGGATTCAAAAACGGGTTGATAATGTAAAGAAAATTGTAAAAAGAGTGATGAATCCACCATGGTCCAGGGCATCAAAACCACTGCCCAGAGATGCCAATCTAAGAACCTTCGTTGAATCTACTGGAGAGGTGTCCAATGAAGATATTAAGGCTACTGTACATTCTGCTTTAACTGGATCTGTCAAGATTCCCAATGAATATAAAGCCAGAGCATATTACTCTTCAATAATGGCTAAAAGGAAGCACAATGGAAAAATAAATGGTGTAAGTGTGACCATCAAGCCAGGCACCAAAGTTTTTAGAGTACAAGTCAGTTACACTAGAGGGCCACTAGTGACAACTGAAGATCCATCAGTTCTCCAGTATGGATTCAGCGAATGGGTTGAAATGGTTGAGTTTTTGGAATCAAAGGAAATGAAGAATAGGTTTGAGAAGGCCTGGATAAATCTGTTAAAGGGTAAGATACAGCACAAAGAACAACTGGAAACTAGGATGCATATTGACCCAGAGGATTCTTAACCTATTGGTTCATTACCCAAAAGAAGGAGAACTGGCGAAGGGCCATCTGATTAAGTTCTTCTTAAGTTATCTACTTGTATTTTTGTTTCACTTTCTTGTAACTTATGTAATTTCAATTTATGTATATACAAGTTGCCAGATTGTAACCACAAGCTAGATAACAGATTAAATCTAACAAACTCAATAGAAATACCCAAGGCATTTAATGATCTATAAAAATGCCTTGGAAAATTTAGATAGATTTAGTAAAACAAGTCTCTTCAGTTCATACTTGTATAGATACAAGAACTTGAAAAGACTTGGCAATATTTCAGGACAATTAGGGGGAAGTTGTTAGGTCCAGTTTACTGATAAACCGGAGCGTCTCCAGTTGCAACTGGAGACCAGAAGAATTGTCCAGAAATATATTGAAGTCCAGTTGCAACTGGAGACCATCAGTTTAAAGCCTTTTACAAAGCTTTACACTGATTACGAGGAAGGCCTTTTTTGCTTTATGTATCTTAAACCGGACAATAGCATTTGTCTTTGATTAAAGTACAAAAGTACATAAAGCAGGTTGTGTAAAGAGACTTTATGTCTTTCTTTATCAAGCATATACAAGGAATTAAATGTGATTCCTTAAATGCTCTCAACCATATTTGTACGGCAAAGTTGACATCCCAATGTCAACCTTTGCCTATAAATAGAGGCCTTTGCACAACCAAGAAAAAGAACCTTTGCATATTCAGACAATTGCATTTCTTGGTGAACTTGTGCAATATTCTCTCAATCGCTAAAAGGAACATTTCACAACTTTAAGTGTTTCGATTGTAGAAGAGAATTTCCAAGTATTAGATCGATTGTATTTCATAGGTTGTTAGGATATTTACATTTTGTATTATCTTGGTTCCGCAACAACCTTGTAATTTATTTAACATCAACAAATAAGTTACACATTCAAAAATACATATCATCTCACCAATTTACTTTACAAGTATTTACTTATTGCATTGTCATTTCCTTATTGTCACCTAATAAGTAATCTATCCAGTAACTTGGTATACACTCACTGCAACTAGTCGTCTCCAGTTCAGTGTTTATATTGCTAAGCCAACTCACTATTGACATAGAGGTGTCTTCAGTTGTTGCCATCTATCAAGTTGTGACTTACAATAGTTCTTTGTGAAGGTGTTTTGGTTTGGATCACCAACATAACCCATTCTTCTGTAGACTCCATATCTTAATGCCAGTGGGTATGAGGTGGGACCGTCTGCTCCTCCCTCTTGGGCTTCAGTACCCAATCCAAGTATCTGGACCAAATCCCGAGGAGTGAATTGGATGAGCTGATTATTCACCCGTGCTTCAATCCTCAGATTATTTCCAGGAATATATCTAGCAGAGGCTCAAAATTGACGAAGATACGTCAAGCGGATCACCGGGTTGGCAGTGAGAACCCTTCGGACTCTGATGGTTGAAAGAACTCCATAATTGAAACAAACTCTTCTGCATTCTCCTGGTGGACATCCAAGTTAATCAAATAGTTATGATTTTTATAGAACTGTCTCTTAGCCATCTGCAAAAAGATATAAACAACAACAAACATATGGTTAGCAACAACAAATAAAGTCGAATTTTAAAATTCCTAGCATTTTCTAAACCCCTGAAACTCTTAGTTTCACTTATTTTGAAAATGTTATCAACTTTAACCATCGACACATAAGTTAAACGATAAAATTCTTAACATTTTCTAGGATAACGAAACCATTTGTTTCATAATCCTCCAAAACGTCACCAATTTCATCGAATCAACAAGTCGGAATTAAAACTATTAATGTTTTCCAAGATAGTGAAAACATTTGTTTCATAATCCTCCAAAATAAATTTTAGTTTTAATAAATGACACATTGAACTTTACCAAATTTAACTAAAACTACCAATTTTTCTTAAATTTTTAAAGTCCAATATTATAAGGCAAGTGCACTTTCTATTATGACTTATTTGAAAAAGATTTCGTATTGAAAATTTTCATAAGTCCTAGAACCAACAACTTTCTTATACACACACATATAGTGACAATACACACATATGGTGTCGGTTTTGACTGGTCAACACGTGTTTTAGTTTCATATTTTACTTTCTAAAATTTTCCAATTTAAAAATTTTTAAGTCATCAAAACACGCATATGTCACAACACGCAAATTGTGTATTTGACATAAGAACACGCAAAACCTGTCATATGCGTGTTCTTTATGATGACGTCATCATAGCATGCAAAACTCGAAGACTAAAGATTTATATTTCTGGGTTCATAAGAACACACAAAGCTCATATGACCACGCAAAACCAGAAAATGTAACCACAAATCTTAGTCAGTTGATTTTGAACCCATAAACTCCTAAATAGGTACGATTATGTTCGTATATGTCCGATTTATCAGTTTTGGGGTTCCATTTCTTCATCCATTTCACTTTTAAAGTCCCATTTAGTGATTTTATAACCAAAAATAAAAACCCTAAATCTTGACAATAACACATGAAAACTGGACTTAAATTTCTTGTTAATCATATATCTTTGTTCTTTAAATGTTAATGGAAGTGTTTCTTGTGAGAGTAAACACTAACAATCAAGTCTAAGAGTATCGAAATCAGTGTATATGAACACGCAAAAGGAAGAACGCGCAAATGTGGAGGTTTTCTGACAACACGCAAATGATTTTGAAAAATGAATTAAATGTGTGTATTAAGTCAGCCTTTTATACTCACACACAACACGCAAACCCTAACTTGGTCATATAACACGCAAATGAGGCCCATTAAGGAAATGCGCAAATATCAGCTCATTTAGCTAAAACACACAAAACCAGCCCAATTGGCATAACTCACGTATCAAGATCAGTTGGCCAAAACACGCAAATTTCACTTAGCCTATTGTAACACCCCAACTAAGGCGGAACGTTGAGATGTACAGAAAGTCGAGTATTCAAAACAAAGGATAACAGATAACATTCACCATAGCGTTATTGAATAAAAATAATTTTACAATGCACAAGCATGTGAACCAATTCCCAAGTACAATACGTCTACCATACTTGGATATTGGGTCCACGAAACAAATAACAAATACATGAGATGGTATACTACAATGATCAGGGCGGATTCCATTGCCCGTCACAAGGTTTGATCTTTGACTCCAAAGTGCAATGCAAACAATCATGATGCATATAATTCCTCAAAGCTTACGCTAATTCCTGAAAAGCATGAAGAAAAAGTGTCAACTACGAAAACGTAGTTGGTGAGTGCATAGGTTTGCAAGTAACCCATCGTTACATATCCATTTCAAAGAGTTGAGAAAATCCATGGTAAATTATAAAGTTTTCATTTGTCACATTTATCGTGAGAGAAAAATATATCAATCGATTGATCATTCATCATACCAAAACCATTCGGTCATCAATGTTTCGATATCGCCAATTTCAACAACTTTCAAGACTCCATATAAGGTCCAATACCCAAACCGTATGTTCAAACCACAATTTCCATCCATAATAATATCAATACCTCTTGGTCAATGGTAAGACTACCATGACATAATTTGATGAGATTGCTCTTGAGCCACTACTAAGACCGGTTATGTCCCAATAATCAATATATAATGTCCCAAATGATAAGATAATGATAAGCACATGCTGTCAATCACGTGCATAAAGATAACCAAGGGTCGTGCCATGGAGACGCCCATAAATATATAGTAGTTAGAGCACCGCGAGGCCAGACTGGCGATGAAGGTGGCCACCAAGGCAGACCAAACATCCCACCGTTACCTATAATAGTGGATGAGGGGACAAGTCCTAGTTGCGCAACCCTCTAACTACAGGCCTCAAATGAGTTAATAGTAGTGTACAGGGGACCACCGTTTGACAGTACTCAAGCTCATCATATAACACATAACACGTTGAACATACAACATAATTCCCATATCATTATCATTATTTCAAAGAATCATTTCATAAGAGAAAGTCATTTTAATTAATCATGCTTTTCACCCCGCAAGTAAAACATATAAAAGAGTTTGAAAGGGGGCTATGACTCACCTTGATATGCCGCATATTATATTCACTTATCCAAAATGGGTACTTCCCATTTATCACTTCCTTGATCATATATCCGTCATATTCCTCAATCTCACTTCAAGCCAAGACTATCCCTACGATAGGACTAATATACGTAAGTTCCTATCTTAAGCCATCACTAAGAAATGCCACTTTCATTATGTTGTCATAAATTTTGGGATCCAAGTATATTGTTAATATTTGCATCTTTTTGGTTGTAGAGAGTGTTGGTGTAAAAGGGTCACTTTCATTATACATGTAGTTATAAGTTGTCAGAATTTCGGTAACTTGCCTTTTAACTATTTTTCTCCAGTAGGTTTTAGTTATTTTTATCAATGGTTAAGATGATTTAACTTCATTCTTGATTTGCATAATTTATTTATGGATTTTTATGTCTTTTAATTACTATTTAAATTCAATAATTCATGGAAATTCTTAGAAATCATCACTAAACATTTTGGTCAAAAATCTCAGGCCTTTTAGGCAACTTTTATCCATACAAAATCATATCAATTCAACCTCTCTTGTGTCTTGCTTATTTTGAGGGTTTTATGATTAAAAATCGTTTACCGAAATGGTGATTTTAGCCTCATTTCTCAAGCAATTAAAGTGCTTCAAAATGGATTTTCATCCTTATTCCATTATTTACAGAATGTTCATTATATTTTGGTGTCTTAAGTTGTGATCGTGGTGGTGGTGTGATGTGTGCAATTTAAAGCTTTCGGTTAGTGCTTATATGAACCGAATTTGTGATTTGTAGGCTTGCCTTTGCCATTTAATAACCAAGTTAAGTTTTATAACTTTCATTTGACATATTCTCAGTAGGTTTATAATACGTTTTGTTACGAGATTGTTGGAGTTGATTAAAGTTGCAATCTAGTGACTTTTAGCTTATTTTGTTGTGAAGAACTTTTACTTGGAATTTTCTGTTTTAACCCTTATTTTCATAGAATGTTGAGTAGTCATTTTTGGTTAAGTTGAATTATTTGGACGTTGGTGATTTTTGTACAGAGACATATATGTGTCATATATTTATGTGAATTTTTGCTAAATTTTCAGACATTGTTTACTACCTCTAAAAATTACAAAACCAAAGATGGTCAGAAAGCTTGCTGCTGTGCGACTCAATATATTTTATAATTTTTATTTAATTTAATATTATTTAATTAATTATTTATTCATTTTATTGATTTATTAATTAAATAATTCCTTAAAAATACTTTTAAGTGTCATAATTACCTTTATAAATTTTGGATAATTTCATTTGAATTATCTTCTGATATATATGCTCCTTAATTTATAATTTCATGATTTATACTTTTATTTGTGTATTTTCCATTTATTTTAATGATAATTTTTAATTAATTATTTTTACTCAATTATTTATCTTTAAATTATGTAACACATGTATCTTGCCTTTTAACTATTTTTCTCCAGTAGGTTTTAGTTATTTTTATCAATGGTTAAGATGATTTAACTTCATTCTTGATTTGCATAATTTATTTATGGATTTTTATGTCTTTTAATTACTATTTAAATTCAATAATTCATGGAAATTCTTAGAAATCATCACTAAACATTTTGGTCAAAAATCTCAGGCCTTTTAGGCAACTTTTATCCATACAAAATCATATCAATTCAACCTCTCTTGTGTCTTGCTTATTTTGAGGGTTTTATGATTAAAATTTATTTGTGTATTTTCCATTTAATTTAATATTATTTAATTAATTATTTATTCATTTTATTGATTTATTAATTAAATAATTCCTTAAAAATACTTTTAAGTGTCATAATTACCTTTATAAATTTTGGATAATTTCATTTGAATTATCTTCTGATATATATGCTCCTTAATTTATAATTTCATGATTTATACTTTTATTTGTGTATTTTCCATTTATTTTAATGATAATTTTTAATTAATTATTTATTCATTTTATTGATTTATTAATTAAATAATTCCTTAAAAATACTTTTAAGTGTCATAATTACCTTTATAAATTTTGGATAATTTCATTTGAATTATCTTCTGATATATATGCTCCTTAATTTATAATTTCATGATTTATACTTTTATTTGTGTATTTTCCATTTATTTTAATGATAATTTTTAATTAATTATTTATTCATTTTATTGATTTATTAATTAAATAATTCCTTAAAAATACTTTTAAGTGTCATAATTACCTTTATAAATTTTGGATAATTTCATTTGAATTATCTTCTGATATATATGCTCCTTAATTTATAATTTCATGATTTATACTTTTATTTGTGTATTTTCCATTTATTTTAATGATAATTTTTAATTAATTATTTATTCATTTTATTGATTTATTAATTAAATAATTCCTTAAAAATACTTTTAAGTGTCATAATTACCTTTATAAATTTTGGATAATTTCATTTGAATTATCTTCTGATATATATGCTCCTTAATTTATAATTTCATGATTTATACTTTTATTTGTGTATTTTCCATTTATTTTAATGATAATTTTTAATTAATTATTTATTCATTTTATTGATTTATTAATTAAATAATTCCTTAAAAATACTTTTAAGTGTCATAATTACCTTTATAAATTTTGGATAATTTCATTTGAATTATCTTCTGATATATATGCTCCTTAATTTATAATTTCATGATTTATACTTTTATTTGTGTATTTTCCATTTATTTTAATGATAATTTTTAATTAATTATTTATTCATTTTATTGATTTATTAATTAAATAATTCCTTAAAAATACTTTTAAGTGTCATAATTACCTTTATAAATTTTGGATAATTTCATTTGAATTATCTTCTGATATATATGCTCCTTAATTTATAATTTCATGATTTATACTTTTATTTGTGTATTTTCCATTTATTTTAATGATAATTTTTAATTAATTATTTATTCATTTTATTGATTTATTAATTAAATAATTCCTTAAAAATACTTTTAAGTGTCATAATTACCTTTATAAATTTTGGATAATTTCATTTGAATTATCTTCTGATATATATGCTCCTTAATTTATAATTTCATGATTTATACTTTTATTTGTGTATTTTCCATTTATTTTAATGATAATTTTTAATTAATTATTTATTCATTTTATTGATTTATTAATTAAATAATTCCTTAAAAATACTTTTAAGTGTCATAATTACCTTTATAAATTTTGGATAATTTCATTTGAATTATCTTCTGATATATATGCTCCTTAATTTATAATTTCATGATTTATACTTTTATTTGTGTATTTTCCATTTATTTTAATGATAATTTTTAATTAATTATTTATTCATTTTATTGATTTATTAATTAAATAATTCCTTAAAAATACTTTTAAGTGTCATAATTACCTTTATAAATTTTGGATAATTTCATTTGAATTATCTTCTGATATATATGCTCCTTAATTTATAATTTCATGATTTATACTTTTATTTGTGTATTTTCCATTTATTTTAATGATAATTTTTAATTAATTATTTTTACTCAATTATTTATCTTTAAATTATGTAACACATGTATCTTGCCTTTTAACTATTTTTCTCCAGTAGGTTTTAGTTATTTTTATCAATGGTTAAGATGATTTAACTTCATTCTTGATTTGCATAATTTATTTATGGATTTTTATGTCTTTTAATTACTATTTAAATTCAATAATTCATGGAAATTCTTAGAAATCATCACTAAACATTTTGGTCAAAAATCTCAGGCCTTTTAGGCAACTTTTATCCATACAAAATCATATCAATTCAACCTCTCTTGTGTCTTGCTTATTTTGAGGGTTTTATGATTAAAAATCGTTTACCGAAATGGTGATTTTAGCCTCATTTCTCAAGCAATTAAAGTGCTTCAAAATGGATTTTCATCCTTATTCCATTATTTACAGAATGTTCATTATATTTTGGTGTCTTAAGTTGTGATCGTGGTGGTGGTGTGATGTGTGCAATTTAAAGCTTTCGGTTAGTGCTTATATGAACCGAATTTGTGATTTGTAGGCTTGCCTTTGCCATTTAATAACCAAGTTAAGTTTTATAACTTTCATTTGACATATTCTCAGTAGGTTTATAATACGTTTTGTTACGAGATTGTTGGAGTTGATTAAAGTTGCAATCTAGTGACTTTTAGCTTATTTTGTTGTGAAGAACTTTTACTTGGAATTTTCTGTTTTAACCCTTATTTTCATAGAATGTTGAGTAGTCATTTTTGGTTAAGTTGAATTATTTGGACGTTGGTGATTTTTGTACAGAGACATATATGTGTCATATATTTATGTGAATTTTTGCTAAATTTTCAGACATTGTTTACTACCTCTAAAAATTACAAAACCAAAGATGGTCAGAAAGCTTGCTGCTGTGCGACTCAATATATTTTATAAAAGATTTCTATGATGGACATTTAAGAAAAATCTCCCAATTTTATTTTAAGTTAGGGACACTTTGAACTCAGTTCACACCAAGTTTAAACTTCTGAAACCTATTAGTTAAGGAATTAAAAATCGTCAAAGTCGACTCAACATTAAGACAAAAATCCAGTTTTGACCACTTTTGGTAGAAAAATCATATCTTTGGTTTGGTTTAGTATTTTTGAGTGATTCCAGTTGGAGGTTAATCTTAACTCTTTTATCTACAACTTTTATTTTGAAAGTTTTGCTTGAAACGGCCCTCACATGCTCAGTTTATCCGTCCAAAGACAGAAGAATAATTCTGTCAGAAGCATTTGGGTCCAAACAACACACCAATGACCATTCTTGCTTTATTAACACTTGAGTTCATCATTTACAAGATTAATACTTTATTTTTATACCTCTTAACATCAAATTTCCAGATTATTATACCTCTTTTAACATATTTTTCACTTAATACAAGTCCATCCATCTCATAATCCAACAACAAGATTCAACTTTCTTAGATCTAACATGTATTCATTCAAATCAACACTTTTCAATACCAATCTTTATAGATCTAACTTTCAACAACATAAAAACATCTTTTTAATGAAAAATCTCAGAAATATATTCTTCAAAATATACAAAAACATATAGATCTATCAAAAGGAAAATCACTTTAAAAGCTACTAATCTATAACAACACTTTTGGGTCTTAAACTTGTTGAATCCTTGGATCTTTCTCATAGATTTCGACATGCATATGCATGAGGAGAAAGATCCTATCAACTTGCCTTCATCAAGTGTATATTACAAAGAAAACAAGAAGAAAACATAAACTTTTGATAAAACCTTTGAATATAAACAAGAACAAGATTGAATCTAGTAAAAAGATGAAGATTTATACCCTTGAAGAACTTGGTTTTGAAGATGATTTTGGGCAGATTTTTCGTGACATTCAAGACCACCAAATGACTCCATACTTGACCTTAGATGATGAATTAACAAGAAAAGTTATTATTACAATAGTTTAGATTAGATTTGAGCTCCATTTGCCTTGAAGAAATCCGAAAATAATGGGGAAAAATGGGAAGAAAGGTTGAGAGGAAACTAGGAGATGTGTGTGTGTTTGTTTTGTGTGAAATGAAAAGGTTTGATGGGTTTGTGGGTGTATGGCCGTGGGAGAGAGGAGAGTGAGGTGTTCCATGGGCTCCTATTGGCTAGTGTGGTTGTTAGTTGAATGCCCATTGGCTAGGAGAAGTGGTGTGGTGTTATGAGGTTCCTAATGTAGTCTAGATTCAAAATAAGGGTAATTTTTGAATCAATTATGTATTTGTGGTTAATATATGTTACTCTTGATTGTATAAGTATTGGATGTGTAAATGTTTATATAAATATTTTGTTGTAAGGTCATTTGTTATAGGTTTTATATGTATATGTATATACATGTAGCCGTATGTATGTCTTTGTATACGATTTGTGTTTATAAATTTGTTACTTAATTCTTAATTGTAACTTGTGTATATATATTAGACATATATATTGACTTATTGTTATTTAAACTTATTATTATGTATATAAGGTTCATGGATATATCTTGAGATGGTCATTATATATATTTGGAGTTTACATATACTTTAATTAGCTTCATGACTAGTTTGTTGGACATTATAAGAAATTTTTTGTTGTTGTCACAAGTTGTGAGCCTTGTATAATTAGTTATATAATCTGAACTTCTAGAAATAAAACTTTTTGGTTCTTTGACATTTCATCAAGTTCAATTAGAACTAATTATAGAATGAGATTGTCTTGAACGATTATAGTTATTGTTTATGGCATTTCTAAGGCAACTGGCTTCCTTTTGGCATTCTATTGAGCTAGATGGCAAATATCACCATGTCCTAATGTCTAGAAGCTCAAATCTCTTAATAAACTTCTATGTGGTTAATATATGTTACTCTTGATTGTATAAGTATTGGATGTGTAAATGTTTATATAAATATTTTGTTGTAAGGTCATTTGTTATAGGTTTTATATGTATATGTATATACATGTAGCCGTATGTATGTCTTTGTATACGATTTGTGTTTATAAATTTGTTACTTAATTCTTAATTGTAACTTGTGTATATATATTAGACATATATATTGACTTATTGTTATTTAAACTTATTATTATGTATATAAGGTTCATGGATATATCTTGAGATGGTCATTATATATATTTGGAGTTTACATATACTTTAATTAGCTTCATGACTAGTTTGTTGGACATTATAAGAAATTTTTTGTTGTTGTCACAAGTTGTGAGCCTTGTATAATTAGTTATATAATCTGAACTTCTAGAAATAAAACTTTTTGGTTCTTTGACATTTCATCAAGTTCAATTAGAACTAATTATAGAATGAGATTGTCTTGAACGATTATAGTTATTGTTTATGGCATTTCTAAGGCAACTGGCTTCCTTTTGGCATTCTATTGAGCTAGATGGCAAATATCACCATGTCCTAATGTCTAGAAGCTCAAATATCTTAATAAACTTTTAGGGATAGATACCTAGATAATTACAAGTGAGTTGTCCTAGTCAGAAATTGAGGGTTGTTACATCATTACCCCCTTAACTGAAACTTCGTCCTCGAAGTTCGATCATTCATACGGTAGTAGAAATGGATAAACCAACAGTATGGGTGTCTACACGGAGACATAAATGCGTGAAAGTCAAACAAGATTTCATCACGATTCTTGGTTTCTTGCGAGCTTTTGACTCTAGGGTTGGGGCATCCATTCCTCGGTTCCTTAAAATTCCTCTTGATTAGAAACTTCGAAAAAGAGAAAGGTTACGAATGTCGCTCACTTCTTGAGACGACTGGAGATTTATCGCATGTAATCGTTGCGGGCTGTCAATCTTGCCTAGATTAATACTAATTAATGGGATGATAATAAGAATGGCAATACGGAGGTGTAAAACGAACAAACGGCTCGTAACGTTAGTTACAATAAAGGCGGTAAGAAACGTTGGAATATCAATTGTTTGTGACTACTCATTTCCATTGGTCACTTGGTGTACTTTCCTTTATCGTTTTGCTTTCTCAATTAAAGAAACGTCTCAATGGCTTCTCACCTATCTTTATCTTTCTTCAGTTTGAAGTTGGACACGCTTGCCGCTACTTGAATCTATTGACTTCGTTTGCGATTTATCACTTGTTAAGGGATTACCCCCTTAACAAGAGTGATACTAGCCCATTATGCCAAGTTGCACTAAAATTGCGAAGGTACTTCTTTGTAGTACCTCACTTTGGGGTTTTCCAATGTCGTCTTTGTTGCCTTATAGCGTTCGAGGGAATCATGAATTGTATGATGATAGTTCCATCTTGTTCCTCATACTTACTTTTGTTCTTCGATTTCGCTCTTATTTTTCCAAAGTCACCTCTTTCATTATTCGCTAAGTCATATCGTTACCAATTTCTCTTACTTTTGCCGATATTGGCTTTCAAATCGTTTTAAGGTACCTTTAATTACTTCCTTTTACGCTAGAAGGACCATTATCTATGACTCATTACCGAGAATCTCTTTTATCATCGCACATATAACCTATTCGGTTTCTTTTGCTATACCTACGCATTCCTCATGATAGGATTTACACAATCCTTATGCTCTTAAGTAATCATATCACCACCATCATTTCAAGGTAAACACTTCGATGTCCTTATTCGCATGAACTCCTCCCTTAAATAATCCTTCGTAGGTCCTCCTGACCTCTACAAAACTGTCAATTACTTTGCTCTCCTGAGCCTCATATCCATTTTCAGCTTTCTATGCTAAGCTTCTTTTCAAATACAATAACCTAATGTCCTTAGAGATTGTGATATAATATAATTTAGGGGAGACATCGGTTACTGTATCCTTTTCTCAACCATTCGGTTTTCTCCATTTTCCTTTCGTTTTCTTATGGGTCACCATACTCCTTACCGTTTCGTCACTCAAATCCATCTCTAACTAGAGTAATCGTCGTCTTGAACAGCACACAGGCAGTCGCTGGTCCTTGCAGTTATCTCAGGGGTACTTGTCAGATCATGGTGATACGGATCCTTTAATCCTAACTCATCACAATTGCGAATTATCCTTATCACCCTTCCGTTCAGACATTCCATAACTAGCTATTCATGGGGTTTGTTAGTTGTTTGAAACTTAGTTCAGCGATCAACTTCCTTGATCGTCGCGGTAGTATGTGCCTTGAATTCTAGCGTCGTATTCCTTACTTGCTTTCACTATTAACTTTAGCAATTCCATGTTGTTTTCTTCTGCACTCTTCTTGGGTGCACTACTCCTTGGGTCGATGGTCCTTGACGATTAACCATGTGTTGCAAATTGTTTTTCACTCGGATTCATCTCGTTTTAGCTTACCTCCCTACGACCGTTGACCTTGAGGGGATACTTTTCACGACTCCCCGTGCTTCTAAACTCGGGTGTTGAGCGTATATCGCTTTCTCTTGGCTCAGTTGGTATGTTCTACTAATAGCTTATCTTTCGATAAAGGTTTTCCAATTCGTATCCAAAGAATAACGAGTGAACCGCCATACAGATAAACGCCACCAGAACTACATCTTGTAGACGGCGTCAATGCCTTCACTTTACTGTTTGTGTCAAATGATGTTTCTCTACTCTATCTTCTACTCGAAATCATCTTCAATGATGCTAGTGAATAACTCTTCTTGAAAGATCAAGTATAATCTTGCACTTCATACTCCTTGTTCGAGCGTCTACCTTTGTTGTGATTACCCCCTTAACATTTTTCCTCTAGAAAAATGTAAGGGATTCCCTACTTTTCACTTTATCTCACCATCCTTGACGATCTTCATTTCGCCAAATTCCTGATTCCTTCATGTAGCAAACATCCGTTTGCTTTGGTGTTTTGAAAAAGAAAGGATAGCTCAGAATTCCTTTTTGTTACTCTTCCATCTTGAGGGTTACTCGACACATCCTAATTATCTTATTGTCCTTGGTTTTCTTCTTCTAACCACTTTCGTCTTCCAACATTGCTAGTGATCTCCCAAGTTCTAGGGGAGTCCTTATACTTAACCGAAGGTGACCTTCATGTCACACGACCTTCTTTTCGTTGACCACTCAATCTTTCTCTTTGGTCGATGAACATAGATAGGGAAGACCTTCAATTCTTTCTCCAAGTTAAGGCTTAGTATATTCTTCGATTGTGCTTCCATGTACTTTGACTTATACACCACAAATCTTCTCCGCCCTACTTTATGTACATGATCCAATAACATCTTCTATGCTATATCGTTATCCCAAGTATTCCTACTTGTGGACGACTGATGTCTGAAAGTCTTTCGCATCCCTTGACGTCGCAGCGAGAGCAGGGTACTACTTACTTGATTTCGCCATTGCTGAGTGTTGCGTAAGTGAATTGTATGTTGTTAGGTTACTGACTTTTGAAGAGAAGCGGTGGTGACCATTACTTTGAAAAAAACAAGGATACAGAATTTTGGTTTTGAATGAATGAATAAGAAAACAAAAACAAAAGAATCATTAAGGCTCAAATCAAACTCCTTGCGCGGTTTAAAGAAATCACTTCTATGTCTATCGTTGCTCAATGGACTCCAACTTTTGATGACGTCAATATGTGCCGCACCAACTTAGATAATATGGATAACCGTTCGTGTACGCGTGTTATTATAGAGATATCGCACCAAATTTCGGAGCTACAATCCCCAGAATGTGTCTCCTAGAATGTATATCGGAATGTGTTCTATCGGCGTCGTCAAATCGTAATTTGGCTTTAATACCACTCGTCTTTCATAAGTCTCCAACTTCATTCGACGTTTACATATGTTTCGCACCATTTCAGATTGAATACCAAGGTTATGCGTAGTTTCTAAGAGGATAGAGTCGCGTCATATCTTGGGTCTACAATTCTCAGAGTATATCGTCCAACGTTCGTGGAAAGATGCTCCACCGATGATATCGCCGTCGTCATATGTCCATAATGAATGGTGGTGTCGTAAGAAATAGGATGTGGGATAATTTCAAAAGAGCACGAGTGAACGAATATTGGATTAGAGGGGTACTTAATGACAACAATAGTCAACGTCATTACTCAATAAATTGAACAAGTCATACCCCAAAATGATTTCGTGCCTTATAATAATCTCATTATTTTAAAGTGCATATGCAACTTAAAGTTCAACATCATGAATCGTAAGGCTTTTACGCATGCATTTCTCCCCTAATTTCCACATTGCACATTCCAAACTTTCGCATTGATATCTCAAACTTTCACATTGCACATTACAACTTTCACATTGTACACTATAAGCTTTCACAATGCACAAGCATGTGAACCAATTCCCAAGTACAATACGTCTACCATACTTGGATATTGGGTCCACGAAACAAATAACAAATACATGAGATGGTATACTACAATGATCAGGGCGGATTCCATTGCCCGTCACAAGGTTTGATCTTTGACTCCAAAGTGCAATGCAAACAATCATGATGCATATAATTCCTCAAAGCTTACGCTAATTCCTGAAAAGCATGAAGAAAAAGTGTCAACTACGAAAACGTAGTTGGTGAGTGCATAGGTTTGCAAGTAACCCATCGTTACATATCCATTTCAAAGAGTTGAGAAAATCCATGGTAAATTATAAAGTTTTCATTTGTCACATTTATCGTGAGAGAAAAATATATCAATCGATTGATCATTCATCATACCAAAACCATTCGGTCATCAATGTTTCGATATCGCCAATTTCAACAACTTTCAAGACTCCATATAAGGTCCAATACCCAAACCGTATGTTCAAACCACAATTTCCATCCATAATAATATCAATACCTCTTGGTCAATGGTAAGACTACCATGACATAATTTGATGAGATTGCTCTTGAGCCACTACTAAGACCGGTTATGTCCCAATAATCAATATATAATGTCCCAAATGATAAGATAATGATAAGCACATGCTGTCAATCACGTGCATAAAGATAACCAAGGGTCGTGCCATGGAGACGCCCATAAATATATAGTAGTTAGAGCACCGCGAGGCCAGACTGGCGATGAAGGTGGCCACCAAGGCAGACCAAACATCCCACCGTTACCTATAATAGTGGATGAGGGGACAAGTCCTAGTTGCGCAACCCTCTAACTACAGGCCTCAAATGAGTTAATAGTAGTGTACAGGGGACCACCGTTTGACAGTACTCAAGCTCATCATATAACACATAACACGTTGAACATACAATATAATTCCCATATCATTATCATTATTTCAAAGAATCATTTCATAAGAGAAAGTCATTTTAATTAATCATGCTTTTCACCCCGCAAGTAAAACATATAAAAGAGTTTGAAAGGGGGCTATGACTCACCTTGATATGCCGCATATTATATTCACTTATCCAAAATGGGTACTTCCCATTTATCACTTCCTTGATCATATATCCGTCATATTCCTCAATCTCACTTCAAGCCAAGACTATCCCTACGATAGGACTAATATACGTAAGTTCCTATCTTAAGCCATCACTAAGAAATGCCACTTTCATTATGTTGTCATAAATTTTGGGATCCAAGTATATTGTTAATATTTGCATCTTTTTGGTTGTAGAGAGTGTTGGTGTAAAAGGGTCACTTTCATTATACATGTAGTTATAAGTTGTCAGAATTTCGGTAACTTGCCTTTGATTATCATGGTTCCCATGGTGTGCTTTGCTTGATTATAATATTTGACATTAGTAACTTCATAATATTAATATTTATGAATACTTTCTGATTTATAATTATTTATTTAATTTAATATTATTTAATTAATTATTTATTCATTTTATTGATTTATTAATTAAATAATTCCTTAAAAATACTTTTAAGTGTCATAATTACCTTTATAAATTTTGGATAATTTCATTTGAATTATCTTCTGATATATATGCTCCTTAATTTATAATTTCATGATTTATACTTTTATTTGTGTATTTTCCATTTATTTTAATGATAATTTTTAATTAATTATTTATTCATTTTATTGATTTATTAATTAAATAATTCCTTAAAAATACTTTTAAGTGTCATAATTACCTTTATAAATTTTGGATAATTTCATTTGAATTATCTTCTGATATATATGCTCCTTAATTTATAATTTCATGATTTATACTTTTATTTGTGTATTTTCCATTTATTTTAATGATAATTTTTAATTAATTATTTATTCATTTTATTGATTTATTAATTAAATAATTCCTTAAAAATACTTTTAAGTGTCATAATTACCTTTATAAATTTTGGATAATTTCATTTGAATTATCTTCTGATATATATGCTCCTTAATTTATAATTTCATGATTTATACTTTTATTTGTGTATTTTCCATTTATTTTAATGATAATTTTTAATTAATTATTTATTCATTTTATTGATTTATTAATTAAATAATTCCTTAAAAATACTTTTAAGTGTCATAATTACCTTTATAAATTTTGGATAATTTCATTTGAATTATCTTCTGATATATATGCTCCTTAATTTATAATTTCATGATTTATACTTTTATTTGTGTATTTTCCATTTATTTTAATGATAATTTTTAATTAATTATTTATTCATTTTATTGATTTATTAATTAAATAATTCCTTAAAAATACTTTTAAGTGTCATAATTACCTTTATAAATTTTGGATAATTTCATTTGAATTATCTTCTGATATATATGCTCCTTAATTTATAATTTCATGATTTATACTTTTATTTGTGTATTTTCCATTTATTTTAATGATAATTTTTAATTAATTATTTATTCATTTTATTGATTTATTAATTAAATAATTCCTTAAAAATACTTTTAAGTGTCATAATTACCTTTATAAATTTTGGATAATTTCATTTGAATTATCTTCTGATATATATGCTCCTTAATTTATAATTTCATGATTTATACTTTTATTTGTGTATTTTCCATTTATTTTAATGATAATTTTTAATTAATTATTTCTCAATAATTATTATTTAAATTCAATAATTCATGGAAATTCTTAGAAATCATCACTAAACATTTTGGTCAAAAATCTCAGGCCTTTTAGGCAACTTTTATCCATACAAAATCATATCAATTCAACCTCTCTTGTGTCTTGCTTATTTTGAGGGTTTTATGATTAAAAATCGTTTACCGAAATGGTGATTTTAGCCTCATTTCTCAAGCAATTAAAGTGCTTCAAAATGGATTTTCATCCTTATTCCATTATTTACAGAATGTTCATTATATTTTGGTGTCTTAAGTTGTGATCGTGGTGGTGGTGTGATGTGTGCAATTTAAAGCTTTCGGTTAGTGCTTATATGAACCGAATTTGTGATTTGTAGGCTTGCCTTTGCCATTTAATAACCAAGTTAAGTTTTATAACTTTCATTTGACATATTCTCAGTAGGTTTATAATACGTTTTGTTACGAGATTGTTGGAGTTGATTAAAGTTGCAATCTAGTGACTTTTAGCTTATTTTGTTGTGAAGAACTTTTACTTGGAATTTTCTGTTTTAACCCTTATTTTCATAGAATGTTGAGTAGTCATTTTTGGTTAAGTTGAATTATTTGGACGTTGGTGATTTTTGTACAGAGACATATATGTGTCATATATTTATGTGAATTTTTGCTAAATTTTCAGACATTGTTTACTACCTCTAAAAATTACAAAACCAAAGATGGTCAGAAAGCTTGCTGCTGTGCGACTCAATATATTTTATAAAAGATTTCTATGATGGACATTTAAGAAAAATCTCCCAATTTTATTTTAAGTTAGGGACACTTTGAACTCAGTTCACACCAAGTTTAAACTTCTGAAACCTATTAGTTAAGGAATTAAAAATCGTCAAAGTCGACTCAACATTAAGACAAAAATCCAGTTTTGACCACTTTTGGTAGAAAAATCATATCTTTGGTTTGGTTTAGTATTTTTGAGTGATTCCAGTTGGAGGTTAATCTTAACTCTTTTATCTACAACTTTTATTTTGAAAGTTTTGCTTGAAACGGCCCTCACATGCTCAGTTTATCCGTCCAAAGACAGAAGAATAATTCTGTCAGAAGCATTTGGGTCCAAACAACACACCAATGACCATTCTTGCTTTATTAACACTTGAGTTCATCATTTACAAGATTAATACTTTATTTTTATACCTCTTAACATCAAATTTCCAGATTATTATACCTCTTTTAACATATTTTTCACTTAATACAAGTCCATCCATCTCATAATCCAACAACAAGATTCAACTTTCTTAGATCTAACATGTATTCATTCAAATCAACACTTTTCAATACCAATCTTTATAGATCTAACTTTCAACAACATAAAAACATCTTTTTAATGAAAAATCTCAGAAATATATTCTTCAAAATATACAAAAACATATAGATCTATCAAAAGGAAAATCACTTTAAAAGCTACTAATCTATAACAACACTTTTGGGTCTTAAACTTGTTGAATCCTTGGATCTTTCTCATAGATTTCGACATGCATATGCATGAGGAGAAAGATCCTATCAACTTGCCTTCATCAAGTGTATATTACAAAGAAAACAAGAAGAAAACATAAACTTTTGATAAAACCTTTGAATATAAACAAGAACAAGATTGAATCTAGTAAAAAGATGAAGATTTATACCCTTGAAGAACTTGGTTTTGAAGATGATTTTGGGCAGATTTTTCGTGACATTCAAGACCACCAAATGACTCCATACTTGACCTTAGATGATGAATTAACAAGAAAAGTTATTATTACAATAGTTTAGATTAGATTTGAGCTCCATTTGCCTTGAAGAAATCCGAAAATAATGGGGAAAAATGGGAAGAAAGGTTGAGAGGAAACTAGGAGATGTGTGTGTGTTTGTTTTGTGTGAAATGAAAAGGTTTGATGGGTTTGTGGGTGTATGGCCGTGGGAGAGAGGAGAGTGAGGTGTTCCATGGGCTCCTATTGGCTAGTGTGGTTGTTAGTTGAATGCCCATTGGCTAGGAGAAGTGGTGTGGTGTTATGAGGTTCCTAATGTAGTCTAGATTCAAAATAAGGGTAATTTTTGAATCAATTATGTATTTGTGGTTAATATATGTTACTCTTGATTGTATAAGTATTGGATGTGTAAATGTTTATATAAATATTTTGTTGTAAGGTCATTTGTTATAGGTTTTATATGTATATGTATATACATGTAGCCGTATGTATGTCTTTGTATACGATTTGTGTTTATAAATTTGTTACTTAATTCTTAATTGTAACTTGTGTATATATATTAGACATATATATTGACTTATTGTTATTTAAACTTATTATTATGTATATAAGGTTCATGGATATATCTTGAGATGGTCATTATATATATTTGGAGTTTACATATACTTTAATTAGCTTCATGACTAGTTTGTTGGACATTATAAGAAATTTTTTGTTGTTGTCACAAGTTGTGAGCCTTGTATAATTAGTTATATAATCTGAACTTCTAGAAATAAAACTTTTCGTATTTTATATCGAAACGTGATCACATTACATATTATCCTCAAACATCGTAAGATAATCCCATCCTTACCTCTTTCCCACATCCCGTCACATTTTGTATCATATCAACATATATTTGCAACGCAAACGTATCATCACATCATATCAACATATACTTACAACACAAACGTATCTTCATTTCATATCAACATATATTTACAACTTAATCAACGTCCCATATCTTGGCATAACACACTTAAAAATGTCATACGTATACATATTAGCACATGTAGAGTATATACTCCTAGTTGTGCCTATCAACGATACATCATACTTATCAACATTATTACTTTACTTTATATTAGCTTAGGCTACACTTTCGCCTAAACTAATCACTTATCAACATCATTACTTTACTTTATATTAGCTTAGGCTACACTTTCACCTAAACTAATCATTTATTCAACTTTACTCACCTTTAAGCATCCCGTTACGCTTTTAGCATTGGTGGTTAGTCATTTCACCCCGGAATACTAGATTAACAACTATGCCGCAAGAAAACACTCAAGTGACCAATTCATGTATCCTGTCATGATGGTTAGTCACTCCACCCAAAAATATTAGATCAAGGACTATGCCACAAGAAAACACTCAAGCGACCACTTATTGTATCCTGTCATGATGGTTAGTCACTCCACCCGGAAATACTAGATCAACACCTATACCGCAAGCATCCACTCAAGCGACCACGTACGCACTAGCTTTTCACTAGCACGGGTTAAGCTTAACACAACTTATGGTCGAGACTTCTTATCTTTATTAGCTTAGGCTACACTTTCGCCTAAACTAATCACTTATCAACATCATTACTTTACTTTATATTAGCTTAGGCTACACTTTCACCTAAACTAATCACATATAAACATCTTTACTTTACTTTAACTTTAGGTATATCCATTACCTAGTTAGTTTCACATCTACTTCAACGTGTAATCTCATTAGCGTGCACATCACATAATATTTCTTCGTGTATCTAGTGAACTAGACATTTCATACTTTAGTGCACATATAAGCCATCACATATCAACATTAAAGCATATCAACGACTTTATCAACATTACATCGCATATCATAGACATAACATAGCAACGTCATTATAATCATCATACTTCATATGCACACACTTAATTCTACTTTAAACGTCAACATATCAACATGCATACATTTCCATATAACCTCCCGCATAACCCAAAAAACCTAACACACATAAGATAATCCGATTAAGAGGTTAATTATAGAAAACCACATTTTGTTGTTCCTCAAGCGTGAGAAAAGTCATGTATCTTACCTCAATGTAGTACTCAACACTCACAAACGAGTTTACCGTGCGTGACAAGTGTTCCCGACAACCTATGATACAAGAAGGATGGAAATATAAGTCAACTAGACACTTAAACGCGCTTATAACCCTTATGCCGGCTGATCTCGCCGAGCCCATGGGTGGTGTCGTCGATATCAACTTCCAGGCTCGCACCCTTCACTTGCAGGCGACTTTTCGACTTCAATACGACAAAAAGAGTCAAAAATTAAATCTTAGGAAATATAGCGAATTCAAAGACCTTTCCAGAAATATAATATTGACTCTTGAAGTTCTATAATGAATGAGTTATGACGTTTACAAGATAGGCATGCAGAAATCGTTCGAAAATTGACCACATTTAGAAATCGACACTTTTCGCCTATCTATGGGCAAAATCACCAGAAACCTTATTCATATCGATTCAAGAGGACACATAGGAATTTTCAAAAATATAATATTCATCTCCTAACTCTTTTAATTGAAAGAGATATGAGTTTTGCAATATTACTAAATTTTCGGATCTAGTAAACCCTTTATTTTTCTAACTATTTCGACCATCAAATGACCATAGCAACCACCACGACCTATGGATCTAATATGCACCCAAAATATGACTCATATAATGATTTCATGAGATCACTTGCTCCAGGAACAAGAGAATACAATAACAATAATTAAATTACCCGAAAACCCAAGTAATCGATGACGAAACGTTATCAAATCAACCCTAACCCTTAAGATCTGAATTGATTGGAAATAATCTTACCAAAGAACTTAATTAACAATCAAAGAATGATTTTATACCTGTAGGGGTGATTAATGGATCGAGGAGCAAGCGAAATCCCTTCCGAAAACCCCCGAAATCGACTATAATTGAGGAATTGATCTAGGTTTTGTGTGAAAGACTTTTCTAGGGTTTTTAATCTGATTTACCAGCCTTTAAGTCGTGGATGAGGCCATATATATACTGGAGAAACTTACAAAACTTTACATCTCGGCCCTCGCATTTTCTTTTAACTCGTTTCGGCCCTTAACGACTCTTTTAACGCCTACGGAAACACTTATCGACTCTTATATATTATCGGGAACATTAATTGACTTTATTAATCAATATCAACTTTAATTTCATTACTTAACATCATTTAACACATATCCCACGTTAATCATTTAAATCACACAATTACATATAAAACACATAGTAACTAACGGTCTCTAACGACAAGTTAACGGTCAACGTCAAAAAAGGTTGGGATGTTACAATTCTCCCCTCCTTAAAAGGATTATGTCCTCAGAATCATCTCACGATATCAACACCTCCATTTCTCCTCTCACTACTTTCCACACACGTACAAGTCAACATTTCACCACATTTTCCACCAATTTCTTTCTCAACACCCTTCATTTCTTGTCTTCCATTAATCAACGCGAATACCGTCAAATGAACAGGCCTGCATCATGATACATTTGTAATTATTGTACGGACCATAATTATAACTATATCATTCCTCACATGTGTACCTTTAACTATACTCACACATCATAATGTCCAACATTTCTTACATAATCCATCATGCATAATTATACTAACTCGTCATCAAGCTCGTCCCCCACTGTAATCATTTGATAGGACTGAGCTTTGGCTTTTCAAGTGTCAGCCTTCTTCGCATCATCTTTCCTTTGGGGACAATCAGCAATCAAATGCCCCATCTCACCACACTTGTAACATCAAATATTATCCTTACAACTAGAACAACAAAAAAAAAAAAAAAAAAAAAAAAAAAAAAAAAAAAAAAAAAAAAAAAAAAAAAAAAAAAAAAAAAAAAAAAAAAAAAAAAAAAAAAAAAAAAAAAAAAAAAAAAAAAAAAAAAAAAAAAAAAAAAAAAAAAAAAAAAAAAAAAAAAAAAAAAAAAAAAAAAAAAAAAAAAAAAAAAAAAAAAAAAAAAAAAAAAAAAAAAAAAAAAAAAAAAAAAAAAAAAAAAAAAAAAAAAAAAAAAAAAAAAAAAAAAAAAAAAAAAAAAAAAAAAAAAAAAAAAAAAAAAAAAAAAAAAAAAAAAAAAAAAAAAAAAAAAAAAAAAAAAAAAAAAAAAAAAAAAAAAAAAAAAAAAAAAAAAAAAAAAAAAAAAAAAAAAAAAAAAAAAAAAAAAAAAAAAAAAAAAAAAAAAAAAAAAAAAAAAAAAAAAAAAAAAAAAAAAAAAAAAAAAAAAAAAAAAAAAAAAAAAAAAAAAAAAAAAAAAAAAAAAAAAAAAAAAAAAAAAAAAAAAAAAAAAAAAAAAAAAAAAAAAAAAAAAAAAAAAAAAAAAAAAAAAAAAAAAAAAAAAAAAAAAAAAAAAAAAAAAAAAAAAAAAAAAAAAAAAAAAAAAAAAAAAAAAAAAAAAAAAAAAAAAAAAAAAAAAAAAAAAAAAAAAAAAAAAAAAAAAAAAAAAAAAAAAAAAAAAAAAAAAAAAAAAAAAAAAAAAAAAAAAAAAAAAAAAAAAAAAAAAAAAAAAAAAAAAAAAAAAAAAAAAAAAAAAAAAAAAAAAAAAAAAAAAAAAAAAAAAAAAAAAAAAAAAAAAAAAAAAAAAAAAAAAAAAAAAAAAAAAAAAAAAAAAAAAAAAAAAAAAAAAAAAAAAAAAAAAAAAAAAAAAAAAAAAAAAAAAAAAAAAAAAAAAAAAAAAAAAAAAAAAAAAAAAAAAAAAAAAAAAAAAAAAAAAAAAAAAAAAAAAAAAAAAAAAAAAAAAAAAAAAAAAAAAAAAAAAAAAAAAAAAAAAAAAAAAAAAAAAAAAAAAAAAAAAAAAAAAAAAAAAAAAAAAAAAAAAAAAAAAAAAAAAAAAAAAAAAAAAAAAAAAAAAAAAAAAAAAAAAAAAAAAAAAAAAAAAAAAAAAAAAAAAAAAAAAAAAAAAAAAAAAAAAAAAAAAAAAAAAAAAAAAAAAAAAAAAAAAAAAAAAAAAAAAAAAAAAAAAAAAAAAAAAAAAAAAAAAAAAAAAAAAAAAAAAAAAAAAAAAAAAAAAAAAAAAAAAAAAAAAAAAAAAAAAAAAAAAAAAAAAAAAAAAAAAAAAAAAAAAAAAAAAAAAAAAAAAAAAAAAAAAAAAAAAAAAAAAAAAAAAAAAAAAAAAAAAAAAAAAAAAAAAAAAAAAAAAAAAAAAAAAAAAAAAAAAAAAAAAAAAAAAAAAAAAAAAAAAAAAAAAAAAAAAAAAAAAAAAAAAAAAAAAAAAAAAAAAAAAAAAAAAAAAAAAAAAAAAAAAAAAAAAAAAAAAAAAAAAAAAAAAAAAAAAAAAAAAAAAAAAAAAAAAAAAAAAAAAAAAAAAAAAAAAAAAAAAAAAAAAAAAAAAAAAAAAAAAAAAAAAAAAAAAAAAAAAAAAAAAAAAAAAAAAAAAAAAAAAAAAAAAAAAAAAAAAAAAAAAAAAAAAAAAAAAAAAAAAAAAAAAAAAAAAAAAAAAAAAAAAAAAAAAAAAAAAAAAAAAAAAAAAAAAAAAAAAAAAAAAAAAAAAAAAAAAAAAAAAAAAAAAAAAAAAAAAAAAAAAAAAAAAAAAAAAAAAAAAAAAAAAAAAAAAAAAAAAAAAAAAAAAAAAAAAAAAAAAAAAAAAAAAAAAAAAAAAAAAAAAAAAAAAAAAAAAAAAAAAAAAAAAAAAAAAAAAAAAAAAAAAAAAAAAAAAAAAAAAAAAAAAAAAAAAAAAAAAAAAAAAAAAAAAAAAAAAAAAAAAAAAAAAAATATTATCCTTACAACTAGAAGCAACATGTCCCTCTTACCACACCTATCACATCTTTTAGTTTTCTCCGAAGAGGGTCCACTGTGATGAGCTCTACAAACCCAACACCACTAACTAGCTTTCCCAAGATCCTTGCCTTCATAAGTCGAACCATTCTTAAACTTCTTTCCCGAATCTGACGACTCATCTGACATTCTCTTGAATCTACTCTTCTTGTCATAAAAAATCTTCATAATTACTTTCTCGGACTTGAAATCATCATTCAACTTCTTAGATTCCTTAATAGCACCTGCAAGAGTAGCATGCTGTCTACAAACACCCCGATAACTAGCCGGAATACCATCCACATATGCATAAATCTTATCTTCTTCATTAGGAACCAAGTGCCCTACAAACTTAGTAATAGAATCATCACACACGCTTATTACATATCCGAATCTTTGTCCATACATGGAACCACATAAGCCGACTTGCAACCAAAACTCCAGCCATTCAACTTTTAATTACCCTTAAACTTCTTACCCGAAACCGAGACTTCCTCATTCATCCTTTTGAACACAAACTTCTTTTCGTCAACTTTTGCATCTACTTTCTCATAGTGAACCTCAAAAACTTCCTTTACATACATGAAATCTCATACCTCTTTTCCTTTATGGTCGTTGTCCTCAACCAGTGGGTTGGAGTCAATTCAGCAAATTTCATCTCACATGACACTTCAGCTTCAAGCCCAACTCTTATCATATATAACATACTAAGGCGTAATGGAAAAATTCATTGACCACACATCGCGCATAAATCACTTGTACATATTTGTCAAATTCTGACCGGGGAATTCACACATTACCTTAGGAGATCTTCTATCGTAGCAACAGGTACATCTATCTACGAAGGAAGCGAGAAAAGTGAAGGAATAAGGCAAACTGACATAATCTTACATAACAACAAAAAAAAACATATTAAACCTTAATCCTACTCTTACACTCATCCCAACCCGTCCTAAAAGCATCATGTAACATTTACGAAATTTTAGTTGTTGATCATGTGTACAATGTAACCAATTATTTGGTTAGCTTATATATTCGAGTCAAATTTGAAGTTCAATTATGTGCAATGTGTTCATATGGGTCAATTGATCATTTTGATGAGACATGTGTGCTAGTCGGAAATCATTAATTGGTGCTAGTCGGTTATTTATTTTAGATGGTTCCTAATGTAGCTAGTAAGTGTAAGTGGATCCTACCCATGGGTTATATCCACCCATGAGCCACCCAAGTGACCCAACCATATACCCATCCTCCCATCTCTTTCCCCTTACTTACACTTTCTCACATTTCTTTCTTTCTTCTTACTCTCCAAGTGCAAAATTGTACATCTCCATCTTAAAATCATTTTACTCAAATTGTTGTTCAAGCTAAAGTGTGTTAAAATTCATCCTCCTCCTTATAGTATCTTCATCACATCAAATTTGGGGTCTTAAATTTCAAGAAGATTTCATCACCTAGCTCAAAATTGGGTTTAATCTTCTAGTGGAAGTTTGGTAAGTAAATCCTAACTCTAATCTATTTCTTCAAGTTGTTAAACATGTCTTTCTTCCTAATCTAAGTGTTTTTGGTCAATTTTGGGCTTAATTTGGTTTTAGGTCAAAATTAGGGTTTCACTAGGGTTTGTGAGGTCTTGAACGATTTTGATTGAAATCTTGGTGTTTTGGAATGAGTTTTGATAGGGGTTTCATCCACTTGTGTTCAAAAATGAGTTTGGAAACTTCATCTTGTTGATTTGGAGTCAAAATTGGATTTTTGGTGTTCTTGAGGAGTTGTGGCCGAATATGGGCATGAAATGGATGGTTTGATTCAAGTTTGTGATGGGGAATTGAGTTCATTTGGGTCTAAACAATGTTGGATAGGTTCAAAACTGAGTAATTTTGCACTAAAGGTCGATTTAGATGTCAAAAATGGTGTTTGGGTGTGTCTTGAGTCGTGTTTGTAGTCTTGGTGTTGTGCAGGTGAGTGCTCGGTCGCTCCGCGAGGAGCCAAGCTCGCACCGCGAGTTTTTTGCTCCGAGCCCAGATTTTGGTCAGAAAACTTCTTGCGCCGCGACCTTTAGACCTCGCGCCACGAGGAGTTGTTCAGCTCGCGCCGCGAGTTTGGGCAGTTTTGTGTCAGATTTTCAAACAAGCGTAACTTTTGATCTGTAAGTCCAATCGAGTCATATGACCTATCGTTGGAACCGTATGAGAGTCTAGTTTCTTGTAGTAACCTTTGTTTGTCCTGAATCTTCCTCCATTTCTAAAAATGTCGAGTCAAAGTGTCTTGTTCTTACTCAAAAGGGTCATTGAGGCGTTAGTGAGTTTGTGACTCGACCCGAACTATTTAGACCAACTTATTAAGAGTTTAGAGATGACATTGATTACATTATTATATACATTGATAGGTCATGAATGTTTGGTGAACCATTGACGTTGTAGCTCATTCTAAACTTATCCACCGAAAGGCGAATGTGAGTTTTCGTAGCCTCTCTTACTCTTTTAAGAGTCAGGTTGAAAAGTGTACATATGTTTATGATTACAAACATGATTGAATGATGATTGAACGAATGTTTGGACTTGTGACTATGTGTTTGTGCTTTGCTTGTCGTATGTGCTTGTTATGTGAAAACTAGGTTAGTTGTGCATACATGGAGGACGGTAATACCTTTGAAAGGTTGTGGATGTGGTGGGAAGGCTGAGGGTGACCCTATTTATAAACATCTATGATTTTTCAATCGTATTATTGTACCAATTGAATGTGCATGGTGTTTGGATTTTGTTGCGAGCATTGATGGTCTTGATGAACATTTTGTGATGAGTTGAGAACAATGTTGTGCATATGGGACAAGATGACAATTAAAACAGGCACCCTATGTGCTTGATGACATTATGCGGGTACATGGGTACTTGATGACATAATACGGGTACATGGGTACTTGATGGCATTATGGATGACATGAGAACAATTGAGAGTCAATTTGTGCATGTGTGGAGTCATACGATTGTTGGATATTATGTTCTTATTTCTTGATTATGATGTGGATGACATCGGTACATATTCTTGTCTTTACTTTCCTATGAACTCACCAACCTAGTGTTGACATTGTTTAGTACACTTTTCAGGTAACCAAGAGAATCCAAGATCTTGACGTGCTTTAGCTAGAAGTTGGACTTGACTATGGATCCGTGATCCATTACCCGTTGATGGGATTTGCTTAGAACCTTTTGCTATCTTTTGTTGATACATTGTAACTTTTGATGTTTGCATGTACTCCTTTGTTATTGTGTCATGGTATTTTAAGTGTTGGGTTCACGGAATCCTTTTAATTTCATATAGTTTCGTTCTACGATAATTCCATCTTGTGTCATGCTTTTCGTGCATCTTGAGCCTAGCTCGGGGTGTTACACATCATATCATAAAGCTAAAGGATTCACTACTTAAGCCTATCGAGTCTTTATCGGTTTAGGTCCAAAACGTATCGCTTTTGGTTGGTCTTTGGTTCACTTAAACCATTTCTCTCATACCACCATGTAACACCCGTCAGTTTAACACCTAGATTCCAAAATTTTTTGTCATACGGTGTTACTAATAACATCATCAAAATAATGTAAATGAAATCCAAGTCATGGCGCCAACATAAATGTCATTCAATATTACATGTATCATATATGTAGATAATGTAGCCGAAACATAGACTATGGGAAGTCTAAGCATTCAACAATCTATGTTAGTCTTCTTTATTGCATCTACCCATCTTACGAGCTAAATCTTTCACTAGCTCAAACCTGTCTATCCTGAAGGACACAACATTTTCATAAAAGCAAGTGTTAGCTAATAAATTAGCTAAGTAAGATACACACAATTTGATAAAACGTTCTTCATTTTACTTTCATAAAACTTCTTCGTATTTTATATCGAAACGTGATCACATTACATATTATCCTCAAACATTGTAAGATAATGTCATCCTTACCTCTTTCCCACATCCCGTCACATTTCTTATCATATCAACATATACTTGCAACACAAACGTATCATCACATCATATCAACATATACTTACAACACAAACGTATCTTCATATCATATCAACATATATTTACAACTTAATTATCGTCCCATATCTTGGCATAACACACTTAAAAATGTCATATGTATACATATTAGCACAGTTAGAGTATATACTCCTAGTTGTGCCTATCAACGATACATCATACTTAGCAACATATCTTATTATTATCTTGATCAACTTATTCAACTTAATCATCTTGATCAACTTTATGAACTTTATCAACTTAATGAGCTTTATCAACGTTATCAACTATATCAACTTATCAACGTTATCAACTTATCAACTTTAATCAACTTTACTCACCTTTAAGCATCCCGTTACGCTTTTAACATTGGTAGTTAGTCACTCCACCCGAGAATACTAGATCAACAACTATGCCACAAGAAAAGACTCAAGCGACCACTTATTGTATCCCGTCATGATGGTTAGTCACTCCACCCGGAAATACTAGATCAACGACTATGCCTCAAGGAGCCATTCAAGCGACCACGTACGCACTAGCTTTTCATTAGCACGGGTTAAGCTTAACACAACTTATGCTCGAGACTTCTTATCTTTATTAGTTTAGGCTACACTTTCGCCTAAACTAATCATTTATCAACATCTTTACTTTACTTTATATTAGCTTAGGCTACACTTTCACCTAAACTAATCACATAGCAACATCTTTACTTTACTTTAACTTTAGGTATATCCATTACCTAGTTAGTTTCACATCTACTTCAACGTGTAATCTCATTAGCGTGCACATCACATAACATTTCTTCGTGTATCTAGTGAACTAGACATTTCATACTTTAGTGCACATATAAGCCATCACATATCAACATTAAAGCATATCAACGACTTTATCAACATTACATTTCATATCATAGACATAACATAGCAACGTCATTATAATCATCATACTTCATATGCACACTTAATTCTACTTTAAACGTCAACATATCAACATGCATACATTTCCATATAACCTCCCGCATAACCCAGAAAACCAACATACATAAGATAATCTGATTAAGAGGTTAATTATAGAAAACCACATTTTGTTGTTCCTCCAGCGTGAGAAAATTCATGTATCTTACCTTAATGGAGTACTCAACAATCACAAACGAGTTTACCGTGCTTGACAAGTGTTCCTCACAACCTAAGATAAAAGAAAGATGGAAATATAAGTGAAATAGACACTTAAACCCGCTTAGAACCCTTATGCCGGCTGATCTCGCCGAGCCCATGGGTGGTCTCGTCGATATCAACTTCCAGACTCGCACCCTTCACTTGCAGGCGACTTTTCGACCTCAAGAAGACAAAAAGAGTCAAAAATTAATTACTTATAAATGTAGGAAATTCAAAGTCCTTTCCATAAATATAAAGTTTGACTCTTGAAGTTATATAATGAATGATTTATGACGTTTACAAGATAGGCTTGCAGAAATCGTCCGAAAATCGACCACTTTTAGAAATCGACACTTTTCCCCTATCTATGGGTAAAATCACCAGAAACCTTATTCATATAGATTCAAGAGCACACATATACCTTTTCAAAAATATTAGATTCACCTCCTAACTCTTTCAATTGAAAGAGATATGAGTTTTGCAATATTACTAAATTTTCAGATCTAATAAACCCTTTGTTTTTCAAACTATTTCAACCATCAAATGACCATAACAACCACCACAACCTATGGATCTCATATGCACCCAAAATATGACTCATATGATGATTTCACAAGATCACTTTCTCCATGGACAATAGGATACAATAACAATACATTAGATTACCCGAAAACCCAAGTAATCGATGACAAAACGTAATCAAATTAACCCTAAACCTTAAGATCTGAATTTATTGGAAAATATATTACCAAAGAACTTAATTAACAATCAAAGAATGATGTTATACCTGTAGGGGTGATTAATGGATCGAAGAGCAAGTGAAATCCCTTCCGAAAACCCATGAAATCGACTATAATTGAGGAATTGACCTAGGTTTTGTGTGAAAGACTTTTCTAGGGTTTTTAATCTGATTTACCAGCCTTTGGGTCGTGGATGAGGCCATATATATACTGGAGAAACTTACAAAACTTTACATCTCGGCCCTCGCATTTTCTTTTAACTCGTTTCGGCCCTTAACGACTCTTTTAACGCCTACGGAAACACTTATCGACCCTTATATCTTATCGGGATCATTAATTGACTTTATTAATCATTATCAACTTTAATTTCATTACTTAACATCATTTAACACATATCCCACGTTAATCATTTAAATCACACAATTACATATAAAACACATAGTAACTAACGGTCGCTAACGACAAGTTAACGGTCAACGTCAAAAAAGTTTGGGATGTTACACCTATATTTCGATTCTTGTGAACCTTAACTTTCCATAAAGTCAACCTTCACGAACTTGATTAATATTTTGAAAATTCACCAAGAATTTTCTCGAACTCAGTATGATTAACGAAAAGAATTCTCTAGAGAAAATTATAAGACTGATATAAAAACCTATTTTGTATCACTGTTATGCGTATTTTTCTCGACAAAAAAGTTCTCGATATTTGTCACCACTTAAACAATCTTACAATGTAAAATCATTAAATTAAGACACGATATGTCATTAAATAATTAATGAATTACAAAGTACCATTGTTAAGTATTTGACAATAACAACATTGGACACAACAATGATATTTTAATAAATTTCAAATACAACAGAAATAAAGACATAAGATTGAATAACACGATAAACAATCTCTCCATCTATATCTTCGTCTCCGTTTGAATTTTGGTGAGTCATTGGTGTGTTAGTGTACTCTACTTGACCTCTAAGCTTGATCTTTCTCCATTCCGTACTGGATAGACTCAATTTTCATACACTTAAACGATCATTTATCTTAATGGTCGACACACATCCATTTGACATAAATAATCTGCACACACAATCAAACTCATGAGATCCATACAATAAGTGTATTCATCTCAATGGTAAATAATCGAATTCCGAAGATGCTTAAACAGATATAACTGATAACAAACAGTAGATTTTCCCAATTAAGATTAGAATCTAAGTAATTATCATGTTATCTCGTACAATAAGCATATTCTATTCAATTATCCACAATAAATTGCAAATCAAAATATCTGTCAAATACATCAACTCAGTGACTCTGTTTGACCTATTTTGATCGAAATCTTAAGTGTTGAACTTAATCTTTCGAGCAATTTACATGCCAGACCTAATTCAAGGTGTACCAAACACACTCAAATTAGAGTCTTGGCTTACGCTACATCCTTATCTTGACACATGTTTATTCTATGGTCACAAAGAACACAACTAAGTCCCTCTGGAAACCAGATACCCTAATTAGCATTATTTCTCGTGCAATAGAACCCTTTTATTATGAGCAAGAACCTTACGGAGCATAAAGTTACAAAATCAATCACAGTAATTTTAGGATCAAAATTACTCTAACAAATCTTATAATAGTCATGCTTAATATTGTCCTTGCAATATACCTTACGGAGCATAAAGTTACAAAATCAATCACAGTAATTTTAGGATCAAAATTACTCTAACCAATCTTATAATAGTCATGCTTAATACGGCATATTTGAGTTGGTTCTAGAAGGACTAATTACTGCAGAAGAGATAGGATATAGCAAATGAGTAAACTTAAATGCCATATGTTTTCGTCATGTCTCTTGCAGTAACGACTCCCCCTTAACGATTATTTTATTTTTTGTGTTGCTTTTTTCTGAATATATGATGGTTCTTAAGAGATAGTGACTAAGAGTTTCTCATTCCAGTCAATTGGACTAGCAATTCAAAACACAATCGATCAAAGTCCTTAGTGTAACCATCATAAATAAATCAACTTTGCATATTCATCATAGGATAACAACCATTATATGAATAATCATGCTATCGCAAATGATTTATTAACAAGCATAAAATAAAGTAGCACTTAATATATACTCATTTTTCCCAATGACGAAAATACAGCAAAAGTTCGATAACCCATTATGTTATCTAATGAAAATGTGCCCAGAACTCAGTCACCAATCACCAATCATACATGGTCCTTTTTGATTGTGTCCTTTGCACATATGAAGGGAATTAGTTTTCTTCTTCAAGAACCCAGACCTTTTTTGTCCGGATTCTTCCTGAATCATCCCGATATGCAAATTCTCCCCAGCCTACTTTTCCCAAAATCTTGTTCAATTGATTTGAATCATCTTGATGCTGCTTCTTACGAAAGGCATTAGATGATTCACCAACATTGTAGCTCTGAGATGTTGATCTGAAATCACTTCCACTTCTTCCAGCAAATCGATCATAATAAGTACTGTGATACTCTGTAGGCTTGGCGGATGATCTCACTTCATATGAGTATGAAGGATACCTACTGCCAGAGTTCTCTGATCTCTTTCTTGAAGAAGAGTAATTTGAAGAAGTCGCATGATTAGACACTTGTCTGAAATGACATTCTCCAACTGATTTCTTCTCTGAATCTCTTGATCTTTGAGTAGATAAGGCATGCATGGGAAGTCTTTGAGAAGAACCAACAAGGTTTCCAACTGATTCCCTGTATTGTTCTTTCATCATATCTTTTCCCTTCACTTTCTGAGAACCATTTCTCAGATTTTTCTCATTAATCCTGGATAGATTGTCTGAAGAATGACCATGTTTTTTTCTTAATCTCATGAAGAAGATCTAAGAATCCATTTAGTTGATGGAAGAAAGGGGGGCAGGTCTGAAGATCAACCGGTAGTGGGCGAGGGGATTTCGTTTTCCATTTACAGTTCTTTCAAAAAACGAATCTATCCACTTCATGAGTCATCAGAAAACAATTCACGATTCAGATGCTTAATAATATCCGAGTATCTGAAAGTTTTGACCTTGCATGAGTCAAATATCTATTCATTCCTTTACTTGGACACCTACTAGCAACATGACCCTTCGTACGACATATGAAGCAGGAAATCCTCTTGACATTTTTCTTCATCTTGAATCTTCTAAGATTTCCGTTGTGTTCACAAGTCTTAATGGAGTTGACTTTGAGTGTCTCAAATGTAATGTCTCGTTTTCTTCCAGAATTACTCCTCTGCTTGTTGATGGCTCATCAACCCTGGAGGCTTCAGGAACCAAACAAGGAACATTTTTATGATCCTTGTCCCACTCATGACATACATCATGCATTTGACTCACACTCAAAGGATTTTGGCTAAGATGTTCAATATGATACACCTTGTCAAGATAAAGATTAGTTACGCTCACTTTACCATGACCAGTTGTGATTCCCTGAGCAGGTCCGACAAAGTTCACCTGAACATCAGAAATCTTAACAAAGTCTGACAGAACACTACTATCTCCAGTGGCATGAATAGAACATCCAGTATCGATATTCCTGATAGTTAAGTTCGTCATGAAGTTAAGTTCGTCATGAAGTTCACTAGACCTGATGTTGTCTTTTGATCTTCGACTTTGTTTGCACTGCTCAAAACTATTGATTTTTCAGGGTTTTATAATGGTCTAGGGTCACCACCTTCTGGAATTTCTGATTCTGGATCTGATGACACATCTGAACTAATCTCAGCAAGGTAGGAATTGTCGGCTTCTTCAACAATGGAACCCTAGTCATATGAACCTTCTTGTTGTTGAACCACCAAAGCTCTTGACCCACTTTGGTTATTAGAGTTTGGACTTTCAACCTTGGAACCTATATAACTGTTTTGTTGAGAAGAGTTGTTGACATTCGAACTTGACCTTTTAAAATATATTCGTTGTGAAGCACCTGGAGGAGTTGCTGATCCACCATGGTTGAAGTTTTGACGAGTCACAATAGACCTATCATCCTTCTTAGGTCTCTGGCATTCCCTAGCAAAGTGTCCAAAGCCCTCGCAATTGTAACACTTTATCTTTGACTTATCAAAGCCAAGCTTGGAACCCACAACCTTTCGCCATGTTCTTGATAAGAATCATTTAGCCCGAAGAGTCAGCATAGCCATTTGCCATTGCAGATCCTTCTAAGTCTAAAGGATCAATCTGCTCATAGTCTTCATCTACAAGACTAGGATCTTGAACCTTTCCTTGGATAAACTGTTCATATGATGTCACAAATGACGCAAGAACGGATAAGTGACTTTCCGCACATTTGACACTTATAGGCACGGTGGAACTAGCACTGGAGGTAGGATATCCACGGTTACCTAAGGTGTCGCTCTGACTTGAAACAAGACATATGTTTCCCTCATAGTCAAACGAGATCTTTTGTAAGTCAACATCTTCACTCAAAAATGCCCTTACGCTTCTTTCAGGGGAACCTAGACTTACATTGATCGTAGGTCTACCGTAATCAAGCTCGGGAATCTGAGCATTATTATATCCTGCTTCCCTCCTCTTTAGTTTCATTTCTTGTCCCCGAAACTTAGCAACTATCTGAGTCAAGGACATGTCAGAGAAATCTGCTTTCTCCTGCAAAGTAGTAATGTAATTACTCCACTTTTCCGGCAAGGAGCTCAAAAATTTCTCGACTTTTTCCTCCTTGGAGTAGGTAACCTCAAATGCTCGCAACTCTGCTAACAAATGATAATACCTTGTAATTAGTTGATCTAAGTTTTCACTTCTTAACCAATTAAATACATTATACTGATGCTTTAGAAGGTCTCTACGATTCTTTTTAAGTGTTTCATCCCCTTCACAATGATTTTTTAATGCTAACCAAAGTTCTTTTGATGTATTGAATCCATTAAATAAATGTAATATTTACTTGTGCAATAACATTTTTAAACATGATAGTGCCTTTTTCTCTACCTCATACAATTTTTTATTATTCAGTCATATATTGGTAAGCATATACTTTGTTAACACCATTGTCCTCATATGTTGGGGTACTTTATCCTTCATGATTCGAATAACCGTGAATTGCATAAAGGATTCGAATCGACCCATTCAAGAAAGGTATGGGTCTATGATCATTAGTTTGGGTTGTGAATTACCCTTACCAGTCTCATAGTCCATTAGTATCAATTGGATAAGATAATTTGTTGCCATTGTGTATGTGGTTTAATATATAAACACGCATGTACACAAGAACACGCAAACTGGGAATACTCAAATGAAACGAGCAAAAGTGTAAGAAACACGCAACCTAGAGAAACTCTCAAAACTGAAGAACTTTCAAACAGAACATGCAAACCAGTAGAACGCGTAAACTGTTTGAAAATCACATGTTGAGTCCTAATGTTCATTGTAAATTTGGTGATGACAAATCTGATTGTAAATACTTAGTTAATCTTTTGGTGTTTGTAATCTGATGGGCTTTTCGGTTCTAAAGGTACTGAAGTTGCACTTTTTTACTTTAGGAGGAACCATTCTTTATTTTCGTATAACGTAGGTAACAACGTGACGATTCTCATATAACATAAGGACCAAAAACCACTCTCTGGTATTTGAAGTTTACGTGGACTGGTTTTGTGTGTGTTTTGACCCATTTAACTGCCATGTAAGCGAATATGGGCAGGAGAAGTGCCTTGACTGATGACTATTTCCAACTAGTGTTTTTCACATCAGCAAAAATGAGTAACAACACCAACAACAACTTAAATTCATTCATTCATTCATTCGATCTTAATTTTTATTTTTATAACATTTAAGCATCACAAAATTCCTTCATCAAAATTCAATTGCTGCAACATAAATTCATCCATTGAATTCAATTCAACAAAAACACACCCCTGTATGGCTGTATATATTCAATCTCAAATCTACCTTTTTTACCAACATATAAACATCAATTTGAAATTAATAAACAAGAAATTTGAAAAAAATTAAATAATATACATCACTTTCGGTTTTTATCAAGAACAAAAAAGAAAATCAACAACGTAAATACAAAATTTCACTAGTTGATTTATTAAAACCAAACATTTATACGTATATATACAGATTCATATATATATCTATATATATAGAAGTACATATACAGCAGATTAGAATATACAATCCATACATATATATATATATATATATATATATATATATATATATATATATATATATATATATATATATATATATATATATATATATATATATATATATATATATATATATATATATATATATATATATATATATATATATATATATATATATATATATATATATATATATATATATATATATATATATATATATATATATATATATATATATATATATATATATATATATATATATATATATATATATATATATATATATATATATATATATATATATATATATATATATATATATATATATATATATATATATATATATATATATATATATATATATATATATATATATATATATATATATATATATATATATATATATATATATATATATATATATATATATATATATATATATATATATATATATATATATATATATATATATATATATATATATATATATATATATATATATATATATATATATATATATATATATATATATATATATATATATATATATATATATATATATATATATATATATATATATATATATATATATATATATATATATATATATATATATATATATATATATATATATATATATATATATATATATATATATATATATATATATATATATATATATATATATATATATATATATATATATATATATATATATATATATATATATATATATATATATATATATATATATATATATATATATATATATATATATATATATATATATATATATATATATATATATATATATATATATATATATATATATATATATATATATATATATATATATATATATATATATATATATATATATATATATATATATATATATATATATATATATATATATATATATATATATATATATATATATATATATATATATATATATATATATATATATATATATATATATATATATATATATATATATATATATATATATATATATATATATATATATATATATATATATATATATATATATATATATATATATATATATATATATATATATATATATATATATATATATATATATATATATATATATATATATATATATATATATATATATATATATATATATATATATATATATATATATATATATATATATATATATATATATATATATATATATATATATATATATATATATATATATATATATATATATATATATATATATATATATATATATATATATATATATATATATATATATATATATATATATATATATATATATATATATATATATATATATATATATATATATATATATATATATATATATATATATATATATATATATATATATATATATATATATATATATATATATATATATATATATATATATATATATATATATATATATATATATATATATATATATATATATATATATATATATATATATATATATATATATATATATATATATATATATATATATATATATATATATATATATATATATATATATATATATATATATATATATATATATATATATATATATATATATATATATATATATATATATATATATATATATATATATATATATATATATATATATATATATATATATATATATATATATATATATATATATATATATATATATATATATATATATATATATATATATATATATATATATATATATATATATATATATATATATATATATATATATATATATATATATATATATATATATATATATATATATATATATATATATATATATATATATATATATATACCGCCCTTGCGTGGCAAAAAAAAAAAAAAAAAAAAAAAAAAAAAAAAAAAAAAAAAAAAAAAAAAAAAAAAAAAAAAAAAAAAAAAAAAAAAAAAAAAAAAAAAAAAAAAAAAAAAAAAAAAAAAAAAAAAAAAAAAAAAAAAAAAAAAAAAAAAAAAAAAAAAAAAAAAAAAAAAAAAAAAAAAAAAAAAAAAAAAAAAAAAAAAAAAAAAAAAAAAAAAAAAAAAAAAAAAAAAAAAAAAAAAAAAAAAAAAAAAAAAAAAAAAAAAAAAAAAAAAAAAAAAAAAAAAAAAAAAAAAAAAAAAAAAAAAAAAAAAAAAAAAAAAAAAAAAAAAAAAAAAAAAAAAAAAAAAAAAAAAAAAAAAAAAAAAAAAAAAAAAAAAAAAAAAAAAAAAAAAAAAAAAAAAAAAAAAAAAAAAAAAAAAAAAAAAAAAAAAAAAAAAAAAAAAAAAAAAAAAAAAAAAAAAAAAAAAAAAAAAAAAAAAAAAAAAAAAAAAAAAAAAAAAAAAAAAAAAAAAAAAAAAAAAAAAAAAAAAAAAAAAAAAAAAAAAAAAAAAAAAAAAAAAAAAAAAAAAAAAAAAAAAAAAAAAAAAAAAAAAAAAAAAAAAAAAAAAAAAAAAAAAAAAAAAAAAAAAAAAAAAAAAAAAAAAAAAAAAAAAAAAAAAAAAAAAAAAAAAAAAAAAAAAAAAAAAAAAAAAAAAAAAAAAAAAAAAAAAAAAAAAAAAAAAAAAAAAAAAAAAAAAAAAAAAAAAAAAAAAAAAAAAAAAAAAAAAAAAAAAAAAAAAAAAAAAAAAAAAAAAAAAAAAAAAAAAAAAAAAAAAAAAAAAAAAAAAAAAAAAAAAAAAAAAAAAAAAAAAAAAAAAAAAAAAAAAAAAAAAAAAAAAAAAAAAAAAAAAAAAAAAAAAAAAAAAAAAAAAAAAAAAAAAAAAAAAAAAAAAAAAAAAAAAAAAAAAAAAAAAAAAAAAAAAAAAAAAAAAAAAAAAAAAAAAAAAAAAAAAAAAAAAAAAAAAAAAAAAAAAAAAAAAAAAAAAAAAAAAAAAAAAAAAAAAAAAAAAAAAAAAAAAAAAAAAAAAAAAAAAAAAAAAAAAAAAAAAAAAAAAAAAAAAAAAAAAAAAAAAAAAAAAAAAAAAAAAAAAAAAAAAAAAAAAAAAAAAAAAAAAAAAAAAAAAAAAAAAAAAAAAAAAAAAAAAAAAAAAAAAAAAAAAAAAAAAAAAAAAAAAAAAAAAAAAAAAAAAAAAAAAAAAAAAAAAAAAAAAAAAAAAAAAAAAAAAAAAAAAAAAAAAAAAAAAAAAAAAAAAAAAAAAAAAAAAAAAAAAAAAAAAAAAAAAAAAAAAAAAAAAAAAAAAAAAAAAAAAAAAAAAAAAAAAAAAAAAAAAAAAAAAAAAAAAAAAAAAAAAAAAAAAAAAAAAAAAAAAAAAAAAAAAAAAAAAAAAAAAAAAAAAAAAAAAAAAAAAAAAAAAAAAAAAAAAAAAAAAAAAAAAAAAAAAAAAAAAAAAAAAAAAAAAAAAAAAAAAAAAAAAAAAAAAAAAAAAAAAAAAAAAAAAAAAAAAAAAAAAAAAAAAAAAAAAAAAAAAAAAAAAAAAAAAAAAAAAAAAAAAAAAAAAAAAAAAAAAAAAAAAAAAAAAAAAAAAAAAAAAAAAAAAAAAAAAAAAAAAAAAAAAAAAAAAAAAAAAAAAAAAAAAAAAAAAAAAAAAAAAAAAAAAAAAAAAAAAAAAAAAAAAAAAAAAAAAAGAAAAATGAAGTTTTGAAAAGTAAATTTCTTGATTCATTACCACCAAAATGGAATAACTATATTTCTTCAGTTAAGCTAAGTTCTGTTTATCAAGACCTTGATCTCCCTGGACTTTTTGGTTTACTTCATAACCAAGAATGTTCAAAGGCTGAAAAGTTGATTGCTATGGGTGATTCTTATAGTCAAACTTCTACTGCACTTGTTGCATCCATGACTGAACATCCTAGTTCAATGAGTAATGAGATCATACCATGTAATGAAGATGTACATGTGATTTCTAATGCTAACACTGTTTGTGCTGAATCTAAACCTGAACAATTTGATGATGATCTGGAGACTGTTGTAGCCATGTTGGCTGAAAGGGTGAGAAATGGTTTTAGAAGGCACAAAGGAAAAGGGAAAGCTCCCCAAGCTGATAAGACTAAGAAGCCATTTGATATGTATAAACTCACATGCTACAAATGTGGTAAGACTGGACATATGGCAGGAGATTGTAGATCAAAGGAGTCTGCACCAGCTGGGTCATCCAAAGGTGGAAGAAGTCAAAAATACTACAAACTCAGAACCAATTACAAGGCCGTGAGAAGATCAATAAGAATGAGAAGACTCTGGTAGCCAAAGACTGGGCTGAGAGTGCCACTTCATCTGATGATGAAGATTATGAAGATGCTACTTGTTTCATGGCTAAAGAAGCTACTCAAAAGTTTGCTGAAGATCTTGGAAAAATGCAACAGCAATCTGAGTCAGCTTACCCAACTTCTACCAGTCAGACTGCTTCACCTGAGGTATTATCTTTTTCCAATCTGTGCGATGATGAGAAATTATCAAGACTAAATAGATTGGGTGATGAGGTCCTTTTACAAAATCACTTTAACCAAGAACTCAAAAAGGAAATTTCAGTTTTAAAAAGTGAAGTCAGTTCAAAGAACCACACCATTGAAAAACTGGAGTTTGAAGTTAAAGCTCAAAAACAACTTAATGGCATTCTTGTCACAGAGGCTAAGATTACAGAAGAAAAGTTTTTGAAAATCAAACATATCACTGAATCATGGTATACTGGTTCAAAAAGAGTTGCAAAGGGTGTAAATGATCAAATCTCTCATCAAATCCAAGCTATCTTTGATGGTGATTATGATAGGGCCATAGCCATATGTGAAGTATGTGCCATGGAGCCTTGTTATCAACCACCCTCACCACCCAAAGTCCAGACCAAAGGTAAAAAGACCAAACCTATCAAAATTGTTCAAAAATATGGTATTGGTTTCAATGACCCTGAAACTGATGGTCAAACAATTGCTTAAGCTGTATCTGAAGCTGATAAGGTCATTGAGTTAAAACCTGAAGAAAGTCTTGACTTATCTAAATTGACTATATCCCAATCTGAGTCAGATTCCAAGTCTAAAACATACAATGGTAATTCAAAGAAGAACAAAAGAAAAACCATAGATCATATGTTCCAAAAGAAAAGATCAAACTGCCAAAGAATGAGAAGTCTGGTTCTCATGGAATTTTGTTACCAACCAAATCTGTGTCAGTTTATGAAAATACCAAATCTGACTCTAACAAAATAATTTCAAAATATGTTGAGTCTAGAAAAGGTAAGATTTCTGTTGATAACAACTTCTTAAAAGATGTGTATGATCCTATGATTGTTGATCAAAAGAAGTTAAAAGCTAAATGTAAGAAATTTGGAATTGGCAAAGGTTTTATGTCCAAGGAAACTCTTGTTGTTGCAAGAAAGAATTTCAAATATGGTAAAGGTCAGATCAAACAACAATGGGTGTCTAAAAATGATAAAAGTTTATATTCAACTTCCCAGTCTGAGTTAGACCAGATGGTCAGATCTGGTGAACCCATCCTTGGATGGGTTTCCAAAATGAACTAATCTCTTAACATTCGTGCATGGCAATCATGACGAGAATATCTGGCACTTGGACAGTGGGTGTTCCAAGCATATGACCGGATGTAAGTCCCTGCTATGTAGCTTTAGGATTCGCGCTGGTCCTAATGTTACTTTTGTTAGGACCAGTTCACCTGGAACTGGCCAGTCACCAGTTCACACTTGCCAGTCACCAGTTGCATCTGGAGACTAGTGAAACTGGTGACCAAGATAATTTGTCGAGAAATATATTGAAGTCCAGTTGCACCGTACAGTTATCGCAACTGAAGACTTCCTCCAGTTGAGAACTGACCAAGTTGAAGAAGCATTCCAGTTGAAGTCGAAGACAACAAATGGAAGATAGAGAATGGCAATGGCAGCGATGCCCAGTTGACATTCTAGTCAGTTATAAACTGGAGACCATCAGTGGAAAGCCCTTACAAAGTTTACACTGATTACGAGGAATTGACTTATATGCTTTATGTACCTTTACCCGGATAATAAGCCTTGTCTTATTATTTAAATATAAAGGGTACATAAAGGTGGTTAAGTAAAGTTGCCTTCAAGTACAACTTTACATAATATTTTAAGGAATTAAATGCTATTCCTTAAATGCTCTCAACCACATTTGTACGGCTAAAGTTAACATCCCAATGTTAACTTTGCCTATAAATACAAGTCATTGCACAACAAGAATAACAAGTGAAATCACAACGTGAGAAAACTTCACACTTTGCAAACCTGCAATATTCTTGGTGAACTTGTGCAATATTCTCTCAATCGCTAAAAGGAACATTTCACAACTTTAAGTGTTTCGATTGTTTTGAGAAATTCCGAGTGTAGATCAATTGTATTTCATAGATTGTTAGGATATTTACATTCGTGTATTATCTTGGTTCCGCAACAATCTTGTAATTTGTTTAATATCAATAAATAAATTACACATTGAAAAATACATATTGTCTCATCAAGTTATCTTACAAGTTATTTGTATTATTGCATTGTTCTTTACTTATTGTCGTTTATATAAGTAATCTATCTTGAACTTGGTATATACACACTGCAACTGGTCGTCTCCAGTTCAGTGCATATATTGCAAAGTAACTCCACCATTGACATAGAGGTGTCTTCAGTAGTACCATCTAACGAGTTGGGACTTACAAGTGGTATCAGAGCAGAAGGCTAATAAACTTGCCTAGATCTGCTAAGATGAACACTACTGAAGGTGGAGATGGTTCTGGTTCAGGTGAAAACCCATCTAATACAAATGCACAACCTTTTCAAAATGTTAACACCAATCCTCCTCCTCCTTCTACCCCAAACCACGTCCATGTACACTATTCTAACACTCCTGTTCCCAAATTCGATGGAAACAGTGAGACTTTTGGTACATGGAAAGCTAGAATGCTGTTGCATTTTGGTGGTATTGAGAGGTATATGTTGAAAATCCTTAGGGATGGACCATATATACCCATGTCTCTTGGGGTGAGTCCTCTTCTTGATCCAACTGGAAGAAGAGGCTCAAGGGAAAAGCCAGAAGACCATTGGTCTGATGAGGATCGTAGACTGGTGGACTTGGACACCAGACTGAAAAACATGATCCTTGGGGCTGTCCCTGAAGACCTAATTCCAACACTTGTGTTGTTTCCCAGTGCCAAGTCTCTGTGGGATGAATTAGTGATTCAATTTGAAGGAGGTGATGACACAATTGTCACCAGAAAAGTTGCTTTGAACAAGAAGTATGAATCCTTCTTTGCCTTGCCCAATGAAAGTCTAACTGGTACATACACCAGATTTTCTAGCCTAATCAATCAGTTGAGAGGCTTGGGTGTAGAGAAGGATAAGGATATTCTTCTTGAGAAGTTTTGTGATATTCTTCCTTCCAAATGGGAGAACATGGTTCTTGTCTTGAGACAAGGTAAAACTTTTCATAGCCATACTCTTGCATCGCTCTATGGAGCCTTCAGATTCACTGAAGATAATAATGCTGCAAGGCTGGTGGCTGAGCAAGATGCCATGAACCATGCCCAGAGTTCCAAGGTAGCTAGTGTAACTGAGCGACCTTGTGCTGCTTTAATGTCTACTGAGAGTGTCCAGGTACACTCGATGAAGGAGATGTTGAACAGTTTCTTAAACTCTGGATTGACCACTGAAAACAGTGTTGGTTGTAATGAAACTGACGATGATGATCTGGTTGCCATGATTGCTAAAACCTTTAACAGGTTTAAGCATAAATCAAAAAGATTTAATGGCCCCAACAATGCTTCCAGCTCCAGCTCTCTGGATAAGACCAATCTTACATGCTATAAGTGTGGCAAAAAAGGTCATTTTATGAAGGAATGCAGATCTAGTCAGTTGAACAACCAAACTGGCCCCTCTGTCCCAAATTTCAATCGGCCTGATGATAGCTACAAAGCTAAATACAAGAAGCTTAAGGCCCAGATTGCCCTCCTGTCCATGGAAAAGAAAAAGGATCAGTGCTTAATGGCACAAACTGAGGGAAAATGGGAGTACTCTGATGACTCATCTGATGATGAAGAAGAGGAAAGGGACATGTGTTTCATGGCCTTGGAAGATCAACAACAGCAGCATGTGGTGAAAGAAGATGTCATCTTTGGAAGATGGGTGGACATCATACTGAAGAAGGTATGTGACTATGACAACCAGGTTGACCCTGAACTAAAACTGGACTTGGCTGAATCATTAAGTAGTGATTTAGCATTTGTGGAAACTGTAAGAGCTGATAGTGAAAGATATCTTGACACTATCCTAATTGAACTGAACAATGTTAAACCATAACTAAATGATTTACAAAGTGTCCAGTTTGCTCTCAAGGAGTCAGTTTTAAAGATTGAGGCTTTAGAACTTGATAATCAAAAATTATTTTCTGATTTTGAAAAAGCACAAAAGATTATCAAGTCATGGGTAAAAGCATCTGGCAAAAACTATGATGCATTTTCAAGAACTATTGATGCCCAGAAAAATGCATGGAAATCTGAAGATCTGGAGATGGCAGCTCTTATACCAGACCTTCATGCATTGCCCCCAGCTCTCAAGGTTGAAACACCTTATGATCAACCTGAAGCTGTTAAAACTGAACCCAATGAGACCACCCCCATTGAGGTTAAAACTGGAGCCAAACAGGCTAAAGCTCCAGTCAAAAAGGCCACTGGTAACAAGCCTTTACCTCAAAAGTCTAAGGTGCCCAAGACCCGACAGACTAAATCTCCAGTTGAACCAAGGTCCAAGGTTCAACTGCCTGACCAAAATAATGTTTTGGTTAAACTGGAAAGTCAACTCCAACTTTTGTCTCGACAGGTTCAGAATTGTACTGCCCGGATTAACAATCTGGAAGGAGGTTCATTACCTCCAGTTTTAAAACAAAATGTTAAACCCTCCCTTTCTAAACCTAAACAACAGAATGTTCCATCTGGAACAAAATCTGGTAAAAATAAAGGGAGTAAGTATCAAATACCAATCGTTTTTACTTCTGCACCTGGATCTGGTGAAATAGGTCCAGATGCAACCTCCAGTTTAACACCTCAACAATCAACTGTGACTTCTATAGAGAAGTCCAGTGGACCCATCAAGAAAAGATGGGTTCACAAAAAGAACTAATGATTTTTGTATGTGTGTAGGGCGATCGAAAGAAGAATATCTGGTATCTGGACAGCGCTGCTGGCCGGACTATGACCGGATGTAAGCCCCTACTGGAAGAGTTCACTGTCCAAGATGGACCGACAGTGACATTTGGTAACGATCAATCTGGAAAGACTGAAGGATACGGTGTGCTCAATAATGGACAAGTCGAATTCAAAAGAGTTGCATTTGTGAATGGTTTGAAATACAACCTGATCAGTGTCAGTCAACTTTGCGATGATGGCTTCAGAGTATTGTTCGATATTGCACAAGGGACCATATTTAACAAGGATTGGAAAGTGGTGATGATTGCACCAAGAAAAGGAAATGTGTACATCATGGATATGGAACCAGCTCCAAAAGAGCAATGTTTCTATACCAAGGCTGATGAGGACACCAACTGGCTATGGCATAAAAGGTTATCCTACGTTAATTTCAAAAACATTAACAAGTTGTCTCGCAAACAACTGGTTGATGGGATACCCCAGATTTCCTTCAATAAGGAAAAGCCATGTCCAGGGTGTGACAGAAGAGAGCCAGTTTTAAAACTAGGCAAAAATTTTAGCATCACTGAACCTCTTCACATGCTACATATGGATCTTTTTGGTCCAGTGAATGTTCAAACTAGAGCTGGAAAGAAGTACACTCTAGTTGTGGTTGATGAATTCACCAGATACTGCTGGGTGGTATTCATCAGATCCAAAAGTGATGCACCTGCTGAAATCATCTCTCTTATCAAACGAATTGAGCTCAAGTACTCTCGAAAAGTTTGTCAGTTGCGAAGTGATAATGGTACTGAATTCCAAAATAAGGTACTTGAAACATTTTGCACTGGCACTGGCATCTCTCAAAACTTCTCATCAGTTCACTCTCCAGAGCAAAATGGAGTTGTGGAAAGAAAGAATCGTACACTGATAGAAGCGGCCAGAAGCATGCTATCTTAATCTGGTCTTCCCACCAGTTTTTGGGCTGAGGCAGTTGCAACTGCTTATCACACCCAAAACCGGTCAGTCTACATCAAGAGACATAAGAAGACTGCCTACGAAGTACTCAGGAATCGTAAACCAAATATTGGATACTTCTATGTATTTGGTTGTCCAGTTTATATACTAAATGATTCCAGTCAGCTTGGAAAGTTTGATGCAAAAGCTAATGAAGGGGTATTTTTAGGCTATTCAGATATTCGAAAGGCCTTTAGAGTTTATAATTATAGACTCCAAAAGGTTCATGAGACAATTCATGTCACATTCGATGAATCAACTGGAGCAATCAACAAGAGACCAAGCCTTGATATTTCTCCAGTCATTCCAATCAACTTTGGTGAAACTGACCAAGTTCATCGGTCAGTTGTGTCACCAGAAAATGCTTCCAGTTACAACAAACTGGAACCAATTCAGAAGAAGAAAAGCACCAGTGACACATCATTCTATCCCTCCATCAATTTCAACTTGCCACAAGAATTGGTGATTGGATCTGATGTACGTGCCACTCCAATATCAGCACCAGTTCAAGCTCCTACCTTTCCAGTTCTTCAAAAAATGCCTTTGAATGAAGAATTTCATGATGCCAGTCGAGACCTCATTGACTCTGATAAGGATGTAGAAGTAGTTTGGACTGATCCTTCTCTAGAAGCAGCTGCAACTGAAGAAGATTGCCAGGTGACTTGCACTGATATTGTAGTTCACCAGCCTAGTCAATACACTAGATGGACTCGAGCCCATCCAATTGAACAAATTGTGGGAGATCCAACTAGTGGGGTTCAGACTAGAAGAGCCACCAGTGAGCAATGCTTAAACGTCACCTTCTTATCTTTAATTGAACCAAAGAAGATTGACGAGGCTATGGCAGACCCAAGCTGGATGGAAGCTATGCAAGAAGAGCTCCTCCAGTTTAAAAGGAACAATGTTTGGGAGCTTGTTCCTTGTCCACCAGGGTTAAAGAAAGAACCTATTGGTACTAGGTGGGTCTACCGAAACAAAATGGATGAAGATGGCCAGGTTGTAAGAAACAAGGCCAGACTAGTTGCCCAGGGTTATTGTCAAGCAGAGGGCGTTGACTTTGATGAGACTTTTGCTCCAGTTGCAAGACTTGAAGCCATAAGAATATTTTTGGCTTATGCAGCCCATTTGCAGTTTAAGGTCTTCCAGATGGATGTCAAAAGTGCGTTCCTTAATGGAACATTGGAAGAAGAAGTTTATGTTAAGCAGACTCCAGGTTTCATCGATGAGAAGCATCCACATTGGGTCTATAGACTGAACAAAGCTTTGTATGGTCTAAGACAAGCCCCAAGAGCCTGGTATGATACTTTAACTAAACACCTTCTTAAAAATGGATTTCAAAGAGGTGCAATAGATAATACCTTGTTTATCTTGAAAGAAAAAGGTAATATCTTATTGGTACAAATTTATGTTGATGACATTATTTTTGGTTCAACTGATGATGCAATGTGTAAAAAGTTCTCTAAAATCATGTCATCTGAGTATGAGATGAGCTTAATAGGTGAATTAACATTTTTCTTAGGTCTTCAGATTAAGCAAACTGAAAATGGAATTTTCATAAACCAAGGAAAATATGTCAGAGATTTGTTAAGAAAATACAAATATGATTCAATCCCATCGAAAAACACACCTATTGCAGCACCATTGAATTTGGACTCTGACCCAACTGGTAAACAAGTTAACATAACTGACTATAGAGGTATGGTTGGTTCACTAATGTACTTGACTGCCAGTCGACCAGATATAATGTTTGCAACATGTTTATGTGCCAGGTTTCAGGCTAACCCAAAAGAATCACATTTGCACGCTGTAAAGCGTATCTTTAGATACCTGAAAGGGTGTCCTAATCTTGGTCTTTGGTACCCCAAAGGTTCAGGATTAGATCTAATGGGTTATTCAGATTCTGATCATGCAGGTTGTAAGATAGATAGAAAATCAACAACTGGTGGTTGTCATTTCCTTGGAGGAAAACTGGTAAGTTGGACCAGCAAGAAGCAGACTTCAGTCTCTATGTCCACTGCTGAGGCAGAGTACATTTCTGCGGCCAGTTGTTGTGCCCAGATTCTCTGGATCAAGAACCAGTTACTAGATTATGGTCAGAAGTATACCAAGACCCCAATGTTTTGTGACAACACCAGTGCAATTGCTATCTCTCACAACCCAGTGATGCACTAAAAAACAAAGCATATTGACATCAGGTATCATTTTATTCGTGATCATGTTATGAAAGGAGATATTGAAATTCATTTCATCCCCACTGACAAACAGTTAGCTGATGTTTTTACTAAACCTCTCGATGAGAAAACCTTTAAACATCTCATCATCGAACTGGGCATGTTGAATCCTTAAAACTGGAGCTTTCTTTGTTATTGAACGCTTCAGTGACACTGATGAGGTTCTCCAGTTGAGGAGGTCCAGATAATCTTTGCTCACCAGGCTATCGAACGCCTTTGTGATACTATCTTGGCACTAATTGATTTCTGGATCATCATTTTCGGGGGAAAGACTCAAAATAATTTTCTGACTAAAATTCGTTTTTGTTTGAAAATGCAACTGGAGAACTCTCCAGTTGGAAACTGGTACTGGATTGATCCTCCAGTTACCAGATTCAGTCTTTGTCTAATTTTTATAACGTTACAAATACTTGGTCAATTTGTGTGACACGTGATGATACTCGAGTGTTTTAAACCACTTGATATTGTGATCTGACGTGTTGAAACCATTTTTAGTACTTAACAACTGTTTGTATTGGGAAAACAAAAAGTGAGTGGGCGCGTGGGTAAGATAAGCCGTCGTAGCATTTAATGCTGACATGGAAGCATTTAATGTTTACATGGCAAATCATTATTTTATTCAAAATTCAAACCAACTTTTGTAAAAATATCTACAAAAAGGATTGTCTTTATTAAAATATTATTTTGGTGTTTTATTGGGATCTTGAATCCCCTTATAAATACCCTTATTTACTCCGAACTCATTTACTTCTTCCTTATACATTCTTTCATTTACTTCCAATCATCAACATTGCTTCATTTTTCTCTTTGCTTCACAAATCAAAAACCCTAAATCCCAAACTTCATTTTCATTCTTCAATGGCTCCTAGATCATCTCGTTCAAGAGATGTATATCTCTTGACTGTCCCATATAATCCCTCACCAGATGTCACACAGGCACCTGGTGCCCCTAGTAGTGCTTCGGTCATAAAACTAAATCCAAATAATCCTATGGCTAGCCTACGAGGATCTCAAGGGTCCGATACCCTTATTGGTAGAATTCGAAAGTTTTTGAAGAATTCTCCAATAGGACCCTCATTCTCTCTAAACCCACGTAAGATGTTTCACAACTACTTATGTGAGTTTTGGTACACTGCCGTTCTTTCTTCTGATTGTTCCTCCATCAGTTTCACTTTAAAGGATGGAACAATCCAGTGTACCTTGTCAGCTGATATATTGAGGGACGCCTTACGCCTCAATTACTGGAGAGAGGGTGAATCTCCAGTCGTCTTGCCCCCTAATATAAACTTTCGCCAAGTACTCCTTGAAATGGGATACAGGGAGTGTTTGGAGAATGGGGTGTTGAAGACAAAAGGTGCGATGACCATGAAGGGCCTTACACCTTCATGGAGGTACTTTTTCATCCACCTGGTGGAGAGCATGGGTGGGAGTTCTGGTGGACTTGACCAGATTAACTCCTCACAAGCAGAGATGGCTTATTGCTTGTGGAACGGATTGAGAGTGGACTTTGCAAATATTCTGTATAGAAGCCTGGTTCAAAAGGTGAAGGGCACAAGGGGTGTTTGTATTCCCTTTTCAAGGTACCTCTCACTTTGTTTTAAGCAAATTCTGGGCAGGGAAGCATATAATAGTACAGATTCACCGTACACTGCTCCAGATATGCTTAGGAATCTAGACTCACTGGTATCTGAAGCTGGTTCAAAAGGTGAAGGGCACAAGGGGTGTTTGTATTCCCTTTTCAAGGTACCTCTCACTTTGTTTTAAGCAAATTCTGGGCAGGGAAGCATATAATAGTACAGATTCACCGTACACTGCTCCAGATATGCTTAGGAATCTAGACTCACTGGTATCTGAAGCTGGTGAGGTTGAAATTCCTGAACGAATGCAACTGGCATTCGCTTCAACTGATGCACCTCTTGAAGGTGAGTCAGAAAGGCAACTGGGCGGGCCTCAAAATAATGAGGGACCCTCCAGTGTGTCTAATGTTGTGGTTGAGGATAGAGCAACCATAACTGAAGCAACCCCCATCACATCTATCCCTGGTGAAGATACTTCGGTATTTGATCCACCAACAGATGTACCCATCCAGGAAACTGGGGAAGGTCATCTGGAGCCTGACCAGGTAACTGGTCAGCCCTCAGTTACATTCATGGATCTGGACATGGGTGTTAATGACGAGGAAATCCTTATAGAATCTTTGGATTCTGAAGGTACTGAAACAGACCAGGAGATTCTTGATGCTTCTGTACAAGCTCAAGACCCTTCATCTCCAGTCTTACCTCCAAACGCATCAATTTCACTTTCACCACCTGAACAAAATGTGCCTATAGATATATCTTTACCAATAAATTTCGCTCCCTTACCAACTGGGCAATTCTCACTTGCTCGAGAAATGCCCCCACCACCGTCGCCGTTGTTCACACCTGAGCATTCTCAGCATGAACAACAATTTGTTTTTCCAGTCCTTTCTTCAACCACCACTCCAATAATTTCTTCAACTGCTGGCCTGATAACTGGGGAGACTTCCATCAGTTTGCCTCCTCCAGTTGCTCCAGTAGTAACTGCTTGTGGTCCAGTGACACCTTCTCCTTTGTCACTGGACAGTCAAGTTGTCTCCATACAATCCGATCTCCAAAACCTTCTAACCAGGGTGGACGAAATTCAGAAGACACTTGATAAAAACACCAAGTCTTTCTCAATATACCACAAGGACTCTTTGACAAACATCAAGGTGGTTGATCTGGGGATAAACAAGTTTTCATCAAATAAAGACTTGGTGTTCAACAAATTGAATGAGTTGGTCACTGGCTGTAACAATCTGGCTGGTACTCTAAAGGAAGCCTTTGACCTAACTCACTCCAAGGTCACCAGTTCCATCTCAAATCTACTTGGCAACACTGTTAGAACGTCTGAAGTAGATCTGAAGGAAATTGAGAGGCAGGTCAAGGAATTAGTTGAACGACCTGGCCTAGATGTAACTGGCCTTGGAGAGCAGTTGATATCTTCAGTTGGTCAGAAGATAGAGGATACGTTGGGTGCTAGGGAAGCACATTTGATAGAAAGGGTGATGTCTGAGATCACCAGGCTGGCCACTCCCCAGGTTGATCTGGCCCCACTTACCAGTGAGATCAATCAGTTGAGGGGCAGCCTTGAAGGTTTGAGCACCCAAGTATCTCTACATACTGAATCATTGAATAAACTGACCAATGAAGTGGAGAATTTGAAGAAGAGGGATGATGAAATGAAGGAAAAGGTGGTTGCTGGTATAGAAGAAGAATCTAAAATCTTAAACGAACTGAAAACTGGTCAAGAACAAGTCAGTGCAAATATCTTGACCCAGTCTAAAGAAACCAACCACCTTTGGAGGTCCTTCAGGATGATGTGTGGGATTTTTAAGGAATGCAAGGATATGCAGTCGTGGCAGCCTCTTGACCGGTTGCCATCACACCCCTCTGAATGGGAAGGAATTAGGGCAGGTCTAGATGCTGCCAAGGGGGAAAGAAGTGCAGTCCTTGCACCACCAGTTGTACCTAGAAGGGAATTGATTTTAGCTACCAGTACTGAAGCTGGTGAGCAAACTGGTGGAGATGTTAATGTAAGGGGGAATGTGTTGGACAATGGAAAGGGTAAAGCATCTGATGAAGCCCAGCCGGCCACTGAAATGCCAATGCTTGAAACTGGTAATGCTGATGTACTGCCTCCAGTTTCAGATAGTGATAGTAGAAGACTGGCCAGACTTGGTAATGACATTAAAGAAAGAAAGAAAATGAAACAAAAGAACCAAGCTGAAGCCAGGGCATATCTCACACAATTAAAGTTGCTTGATATGAGTGATGCCAATCTTCTGGGTATCACTAAGGAGGAGTATGTCAGGATCAAGAATGATCCTAGGATAGTTGACCAGTTAAATGAAATGCTAGATGTTGAACTGGAAAGACACTATCATGAGGATGAGGCTGAATTTGATGCCAGAAGCTTGAACATTTTATTGGAGAGGGCTAAGGAGTTAAGGGCCAGTGGTATTCTAAAAAGAATTGCAAATGTTAAGAAGGTTGTGAAGGATGTATTGAATCCACCAAGAAGAAGGATTCCACAACCAAGAAGACCACTGACAAGAGTTGCAAGAGATGCTGACCTAAGCACATTCGTTGAACCAACTGGCGAGGTATCAAATGAAGACATTAAGGCTGTTGTACTGGCTGCTGGTGCTGGGAGTATAAAAATCACTAATGAATCTGAAGCTCAAAGTTATTACTCCCAGATCATGTCAACCAGAAGACATAGTGGTCCTATTAATAGTGTCAATGTTACAATCAAGCCAGGCACCAAGGTTTTTCAAATCGAAGTTAAGTATGCTGGTGGGCCACTGGTTAGAACTGATGATCCTGGTGCGATGCAATATGGGTTCAGCGAATGGGTCGAGATGGTGAATGTGCTGGATGCTAAGGCACAAAAGAATAGGTTTGAGAAGGCATGGGCAAACTTCTTAAGGGGCAAGATTCAACATAAAGAAAATCTGGAATTAAAGCTGAATATTGACCCTGAAGACACTGAACCTATTTCTTCAGTTGCCAAAAGAAGAACTGGCGGAGGGCCATCTGTTTAAGTTCTTTCTTCAGTTGCCAAGAGAAGAAGAACTGGCGAAGGGCCATCTGTTTAAGTTCTTTCTTCAGTTATCTACTTGTAATTTTGTTTTACATTCTGTAACTTGTATAAATTTCATTCCTTGTATAAATGAAGTTACCAGTTTGTAACCACAAGGTAGATAATAGATTAAAATCTAACAAACCTAAAAGAAAAACCTAAGGCATTTATTGATCTATAAAAATGCCTTAGATAACTTAGATAGATTTAAATCAAACAAGTCTCTCTAGTTCACACTTGTATAGATACAAGAACTAGAAAAAGACTTAGACTATATTTCTAGACAAATAGGGGGAATTTGTTAGGACCAGTTCACCTGGAACTGGCCAGTCACCAGTTGCATCTGGAGACTAGTGAAACTGGTGACCAAGATAATTTGTCGAGAAATATATTGAAGTCCAGTTGCACCGTACAGTTATCGCATCTGAAGACTTCCTCCAGTTGAGAACTGACCAAGTTGAAGAAGCATTCCAGTTGAAGTCGAAGACAACAAATGGAAGATAGAGAATGGCAATGGCAGCGAAGCCCAGTTGACATTCTAGTCAGCTATAAACTGGAGACCATCAGTGGAAAGCCCTTACAAAGTTTTACACTGATTACGAGGAGTTGACTTATATGCTTTATGTACCTTTACCCGGATAATAAGCCTTGTCTTATTATTTAAATATAAAAGTTACATAAAGGTGGTTAAGTAAAGTTGCCTTCAAGTACAACTTTACATAGTATTTTAAGGAATTAAATGTTATTCCTTAAATGCTCTTAACCACATTTGTACGGCTAAAGTTAACATCCCAATGTTAACTTTGCCTATAAATACAAGTCATTGCACAACAAGAATAACAAGTGAAATCACAACGTGAGAAAACTTCACACTTTGCAAACCTGCAATATTCTTGGTGAACTTGTGCAATATTCTCTCAATCGCTAAAAGGAACATTTCACAACTTTAAGTGTTTCGATTGTTTTGAGAAATTCCGAGTGTAGATCAATTGTATTTCATAGATTGTTAGGATATTTACATTCGTGTATTATCTTGGTTCCGCAACAATCTTGTAATTTGTTTAATATCAATAAATAAATTACACATTGAAAAATACATATTGTCTCATCAAGTTATCTTACAAGTTATTTGTATTATTGCATTGTTCTTTACTTATTGTCTTTTATATAAGTAATCTATCTAGAACTTGGTATATACACACTGCAACTGGTCGTCTCCAGTTCAGTGCATATATTGCAAAGTAACTCCACCATCGACATAGAGGTGTCTTCAGTAGTACCATCTAACGAGTTGGGACTTACAACTTTTGGATATGATTCGTTGGGAAAGACTGAATGATTCAGTATACTTTCAAATGGTCCCCTTACCTTCAAAAGAGTCTCTTATGTGAATGGTTTGAAGCACAATCTGATTAGTGTGAGTCAATTGTGTGATGATGGCTATGATGTGAGATTCCGAGCTTATAAGGGAATTGTTCTTGATTTAGAACGTAATGTTGTTCTTGAAGCAAGAAGGGATGATTCATTGTACATTTCCGACATGAGGTGCCCAACTATTACAAAAGAAGTTTGTTTCATGTCAAAGAGCAAAGATGAGCTGAACTGGTTGTGGCATAAAAGACTGTCTCATATGAATTTCAAAGACATCAACAAGCTGATCAAGAAGAAGTTGGTGTCTGGTCTTCCACTGATGAACTTTGAGAAGGACAAACTGTGTGGTGCTTGTGAGAAAGGCAAACAGCACAAAGCTACTTTCAAGTCTAAGTCATTCTCAACCATTGAAAATTGTTTGGATTTGCTTCATATGGATTTTTTGGACCAATTAGTACTCCTTTATTTACTGGAATGAGGTACTCCTTGGTTATTGTTAATGAATATTCAAGATACACTTGGGTTTTCTTTCTGAAGCACAAGAGTGAAGCTGTTGACTGCATTATTCATTTCATCAAGCAAGCTGAAATCCTCTACAAAAGGCCTGTTAGGCAGTTAAGGAGTGACAATGGATTAGAATTCAAAAATATCAATCTTAACTTTTACAGTGAAAAGGGAATTTCACAAGTGTACTCAGCTGCAAGAACTCCACAACAGAATGGTGTTGCAGAAAGAATAAACAGAACTCTTATTGAAGCTGCCAGATCAATGATGGCTCAAAACAATGTTAAGTCTCAATTTTGGGCTGAAGCAGTTCACACAGCTTGCTTTACCCAAAACAGATCCCTGGTTGTGAAAAGGCACCAAAAGACTGCCTATGAACTACTTAGGGGGAGAAAACCTGAAATAGGTTTCCTAAGGATGTTTGGGAGTCCTTGTTACATTCTGAATCAGAAAGACCATCTTGGAAATTTTGATGAGAAAGCTGATGAAGGTATCCTACTTGGATATGCTACAATGATGAAAGCCTACAGAGTTTACAATAAGAGAACAAAAACCATTGAAAATTGTTTGGATTTGCTTCATATGGATTTTTTGGACCAATTAGTACTCCTTTATTTACTGGAATGAGGTACTCCTTGGTTATTGTTAATGAATATTCAAGATACACTTGGGTTTTCTTTCTGAAGCACAAGAGTGAAGCTGTTGACTGCATTATTCATTTCATCAAGCAAGCTGAAATCCTCTACAAAAGGCCTGTTAGGCAGTTAAGGAGTGACAATGGATTAGAATTCAAAAATATCAATCTTAACTTTTACAGTGAAAAGGGAATTTCACAAGTGTACTCAGCTGCAAGAACTCCACAACAGAATGGTGTTGCAGAAAGAATAAACAGAACTCTTATTGAAGCTGCCAGATCAATGATGGCTCAAAACAATGTTAAGTCTCAATTTTGGGCTGAAGCAGTTCACACAGCTTGCTTTACCCAAAACAGATCCCTGGTTGTGAAAAGGCACCAAAAGACTGCCTATGAACTACTTAGGGGGAGAAAACCTGAAATAGGTTTCCTAAGGATGTTTGGGAGTCCTTGTTACATTCTGAATCAGAAAGACCATCTTGGAAATTTTGATGAGAAAGCTGATGAAGGTATCCTACTTGGATATGCTACAATGATGAAAGCCTACAGAGTTTACAATAAGAGAACAAAAACCATTGAAAACTATGTGAATGTGACTATTGATGAAGGATGCTCAAGCCTAGTTAACTCCTCTCCTGAAGAAGAACATTTTAACTTTAAAGAACTGGTTGTACCTGAGAATAAGCCCCCAACTAATCCTTCAATTGGTGCTAACAATGCTCAAAGTTAGGGGGAGCAACAACTTGAAGAAGAAGAAGAAGAAGTACAAGTTTTTGAAGATGCTCAATCTATTCCTGCACCTGTTGAAGAAGAAAATCTTAATCCATTAGATGATGTTCAAGCTGGTCCAGATCCCCCTACCCCTGTCCATGCTGATCAGCCTACTCCTCAAGTTGATCAAGTTGGACCTTCTAATCTTAATCAGCCTATTGTCCATTTAGAAAGTAATGCTAATCATGTGATCAAATGGACAAGCTAGCCATCCTATAAATCAAATAATTGGTGATCCTCTTTCTGGAGTAAAAACAAGAAGAAAGGCAACTGTCATTTTTTGCATGTTTGTCAATTTTGTAAGTAAGATGGAACCAACTAAAGTTGATGAAGCTCTGGCAGATCCCTCTTGGGTTAATGCAATGCAAGATGAATTAACACAGTTTGAAAGAAACAAGGTTTGGGAACTTGTTCCAATACCTCATCATAAAACTGTGATTGGAACCAAGTGGGTCTACAGAAACAAAATGGATGAAAGAGGTGTTGTGACCAGAAACAAAGCAAGAGTGGTTGCACTTGGATACAGACAAGAAGATGGAATCGACTATGATGAAACTTTTGCTCCTCTAGCAAAATTGGAGGCAATCAGAATGTTTTTGGCCTACTCTGCTCACAAAGGGTTTAAGGTTTATCAAATGGATGTGAAGAGTGCATTCCTCAATGGCAAATTGGAAGAAGAAGTCTATGTTGAACAACCTCCAGGTTTTGAAAGTTCAAAGTTTTCTGACTATGTTTTCAAGCTTGACAAAGCTCAATATGGGTTGAACAAGCTCCAAGGGCATGGTATGGTACTTTGTCTAAATGTTTACTTGAAAACAAATTCAAAAGAGTTAATGTCGATAAGACTTTGATTGTGAGAAAGTACAATGGTGATATTCTGCTTGTACAGATTTATGTGGATGATATTATATTTGGGTCTATTAGTGAAAGACTTTGCAAAAAGTTTTCTGATTTAATGTCCAAAAGTATGAGATGAACATGATGGAAGAACTAAACTATTTTCTAGGTCTTCAAGTAAAACAGACTAAGTCTGGTATTTTTATAAACCAAGGAAAATATGTTAAAGATCTTCTAAACACATTTAGTTTTAGTGATTGCTCACCTATGAAAACTCTAATGGGAACAAATGATAAGCTGGATGAAGATAAAAGTGGAAAATGTGTTGATAACACAGCTTATATGGGTATGATAGGCTCATTACTTTACTTAACTGCTAGTAGACCTGATATAATGTTTGCCACATGCCTCTATGCAAGATATCAAGCTAGTCCTAAAGAATCTCAACTTAAAGCTGTAAAGTAAATCTTCAGATACCTTAAAGGTAGTCCCAATCTGGGTCTTTGGTATCCCAAAGACTCGGGATTTTATATAATTGGCTATTCAGATTCTGACTTTGCAGGCTGTAAGATTGACAGAAAAAGCACATCAGGAGCTTGTCAATTGCTTGGCAATAGACTTGTAAGCTGGTCCAGCAAGAAGCATCATTCAGTTTCAATCTCCACTGCAGAAGCTGAGTATGTAGGTGCAGGAAGTTGTTGTTCTCAAGTATTATGGATGCAATACCAGCTTCAAGACTATGGTGTCACTGCTTCTAAGACTCCAATTTTTTGTGACAATACCAGTGCCATAGAAATCTCCAACAATCCAGTGCTTCATTCAAGGATAAAGCATATTGATATAAGATATCATTTCATTAGAGATCATGTGATGAAAGAAGATGTTGAACTCCACTTCATTCCAACAGAGAATCAGTTAGCTGACTTGTTTACTAAGTCATTGGATGAATCAATGTTCAACTATCTCATAAGTAAGTTGGGTATGTTAAATATATGAAAGGTAGTGAGATAAGTAATAACAAATCTGACCCCTTAGAATTTCTTAACTTTTGAGAGTAAGCTGTGTCTGACCCAGATTGCTCCTTTGGACTTGATGCATTTCTAAGTTAAAGGGGTAAGTTGAGTCTGACCCAGCCTAGTGTTTATTTTTGTTATTAAATATCTCAGTGCGTTTTATTATTTATAATATTTTATTTAGTTTATTTATAAATATCCATGTTTTAACGGACACGTGTAGTGGCAACGGGTTTTACTGAAAAAGTACCCCCACTACATGTTTGTTCCACCAATCACAAACTTTCTCTCTCCAAAACCGAACGGGTGTTTTGAATTAAATAAATCAATTTAATAAAGTATATATACTCTTTCTTATTCAAAACCCCAAATCACTCTTTCATATCTTGTTTTCGATTTCTTATCTTGCTCCAATCTGAATAACTATTCAATCGCTTTTCTTCAAAAAAAATTCATTTAATCTTCAATAATCTTTTCAAATGGCATCATCATCTGTTTCTCTCAATTCTAATAATGACCAATCGAGTTATTCGTCTGACTCTGGAGTCTAATACCCAGCTCAAGTCAGTATAGGTAAGCTTTCACCCTATGTGGCGGGTGATAAGGTAGTGGTTGTTCCATCCAATCTTGATACCGGTAAAATCAAGATTGTGAGTCTTGCTTCGGCCAATGTTCATCCTTCTGAATGGGCAAAAGGATATGATGATGTGGTGGCATTCTTATGGCATCATCCGCTGAACAAGATCTTGATTGAACGACCTAATATGGTGTTTCAAGATCTCCTATGTGAATTTGGGGCAAGCTGTTTTGTGAAAGACAACAAGAATGGAGAACCTGCAATCTATGGCACCATTCTAAATGGATCTCAAAAGGTATATATTTCTTTAAAGAAGCTTAGGTTTGCGTTTGAGCTGTCATATATGCCTGATGATCTTTATGAAAGTACTGTTTCTCATGCTGAAGCCAAAAGTATTTTGGAAGATGTTGGTTATGATGGTAACCTCTCTTTCATTGTTAAAATGAAACATTTATCTGGCATTTGGAATTATCTTTTAAGTACACTTTCAAAATCCTTACAAGTAAAGGCATGCAGCTTTGACCAACCTAGTTGCTGATTTTTCATGCAATGGTCATTATGGCCAGAATAGATTTTGCTGCAGTGATTTATTGGGACTTAGTTAGCCGAGTCATTAATAAGAATCCAACCATACCTTATGGAAGGATTCTTGGTCTCATAATCGAAGCTATCTTGGATAATGACTTCAGTCTGGCAACTGGTCAGACGGTGGAATGTAAGGCTATTAACAATAACATTTTCACTAGTCCCAACTCCCAAGGTAACTGCGTAGGGTCTGACCCCAGCAAAGCAGACTTACCTTGATTATGGCAGGACAAAGGAAAAAGAAGATGCTGGTGAGGAAGTTGTCCCTTCTTCGACGCGATCTGAGTCTGACACTCAATCTGCTAATCAGGGGGGCCAAGGTACACAAGCTTCTAATCCCTCAACTTCTTCCAAATCTATTTCACCTTCTTCTCCTTCTAAAGAGGGTGAAGGGTTGGCCACATCATCAGCCACCCTAGCCGCACCCTCATCCACTCTTTCCAAAACCAAATCTCAAAGATCCATTGTTGAGGACTTAGAGCCTCTCAATGTGCACAAAAAGACAAGAACCAAAAAGAGATATGTATCAGCTTCTGGGGTTGACAAAGCAACAACTATAAGACTTAAAGTCCCCCTTGGTGCATTGGACGCTGAGGAACGTTCCAAAGTTGACTCTGCCACCCAAGCTGATAAGCCTAGTTCACCATGCCCATCTGCACTCTCCCAAAAGAGTGTAGACGAGTTAAAGGGATCAAACATTGCTACCCAACCCTCCAAACAGGGTGACGGTATTGAAACAAAGACCTCCTCCCAAGGTCAGACTGTTTCGCCACCTATATCACCATCATCACTCTCAAAACAGAGTGATGATATCATAAAAGGGACAATAGTGGATCCAGCCCAAATCCAAAATGAGACAGAGTCATTGCACTTCATTTCTTAGGATGACCAGTATAAGGAGAGAAGTATTGAACGCATTGGTGACACTGCTTCTCCTCCCCAAGCTGATCAGTCTCTTCAATTCTTACACTCTGAGTCTGCACAAGCTGCCAATGCTCCTTCTATGTCAAAAGAAGGAGTACAGGCCTCAAAAACTCTCACTCAGGAAGCTTTGGTGCAACAACACACATTGTGGATGGGCAAACCTGTCACACCCCCAAAATGCGGAATCGAAGGTGTGAACAATATTCATAAACAAATCACACATTATAACAAACGACCTCTAGAATGAGACGTTTTTAGAATATATCCGAATGATTTTCTTTATTGATCACAAAGTGATAACTGAGTTCACAACTAGTACAAATGAGATTCTTTAAACATGATAATATAAATAAAGACATCTCCATAATTTTTCTTGTAGTATGCAATTGTGACTCCAAAAGTATGCATCTAACTTATGCGTCATCTAGCTCAAGTACCTAAGAATACACATTTAATTTTTTGTCAACATAAAGTTGGTGAGTTCACAGTGTTATAATAAGGATTTACCTTTTGATCACAAGATTTGAATATGATATCGCATGCATTACGACTATCAAGTATACGTGGTTTATTTCAACCTATTAATTCGTATATCACATGCTTATACCTTGGAAACCAAATACCTTAACATCATACGATTTACGTATATATATAATACCCCTCTTGTGATGCTAAAATGCTCAACGCAATCACGCATTTATTTCAAATATTAATTATCCCTTGCATGTGTTAGTGCGACTAACCAGGATATGGGTGTCAACCCAATAGTACTATTTATAATATTCGCGTTGTAAACTTTATCGGTCCAAGTTCCATATAGGGGATTTCGAGCCAGAGCATTGTAACAAAAATATAAGCATGGATCATTTAAGCAATTGTGTCCATAAAAACAAAACAGTTGTGTATTCTCAGTCCCAAAATAATAAGTAGGGATCCATGAAACTCACCTTAGCTCGGTGATTGATTAGTAACGTAAAAATGTTGATGATGACAATGATGATGAGCAAGTCAACTAGCAAAAGTATGTATCCCTAAACATAATGTGATTGATTTACTTCTCGGTTTAGACTTAAATTATCTTATAATGTTATTTAGTAATACGTTTGTCAACGTAACTGGTTTTGAGTTATTTTAATAGTCTTTGCAATATGTTTGAAATCTTTATAAATGAAATCTCATTTATATTTATTGAAATATTTAAAAGCATATTTTGAAATCCCATAAATAAATTAAGTAGTTAGCTTAATATGTAAATGCGTTTATCTTCCTAAAATGAAGATATACATAATAGTGTTGTTTAAAAATCAATACGAGATCCATAATGAATATATTGAAGGATGAATATGAGTAGGTTTATCTATATATATAAATATATATATATAGTTTATTTATTTTAAATAGTAGGATTAATACAAAAGAATTTGTATTAATCATGTATCGAAGAGATATTTTGAATAATATAATTAATACAAGGAATGTATAAATTTTTGTAACGAAGAGATATGCTTTCAATAGCAGAGATATGAAAAAGATACCTTGAAGGGTTTGTATTATAATCAATACAAAAATGTATTAATTAAAATTGAGGAGATACCTTAAATGGTAGGAAATCCAATATTGTACTTCACGTTGCGTCAAGTCATGAGGTTAGGGTCGTGTAGTACCCAAACGGTGAACCAAGTTGCGTTAAATTGCGAACTACAATCCCCTCCGTTGGTGTACCCCGAAGAGGCCCAAGTGTCATGAAATTTACTGTAACATCCCGAACTTTTATTTAACGTTTGACTAATGCCGTTAAGTCAATTTGGGGTGTCGTTAAGTCTTTACTTAATATTTGAATGTAGTTATGTGTGGTTAACGTAGATAAAGTAGTTAGGTTTAAAAGCCTAAATTTTAATGACGAATAAAAGTGTGATTAATGTCGCTTAAAGGCTATGTAGTGCCTTTTAATGAAGGACTAATGTTGTATATGGTCAATAATGCAGTTTGTGGCCAATAATGAAGGGTTTAGAAGTCCAGGGACTGATTTTGACATAGGTTGAAATCTAAAAACGGGTTTAAGAATTTGATGTGTGTAATTAGGGCTGATTTAGCAGCCATTAGCAATTAATAACTCACACTCAAAGTCTCTCTAATCTTTTCTTGATTTCCAAAGCAATTAATCTAGTTTTTGGGTCTAACGATTGGGTATTTTGGTGTTGGAATCGATCAGCCATCTAGCAAGCAGGTAATCATTGAATCGTTGGTTGTATTTTCAGGTTTAGGGGTTGGTTAATTATGAAACAGATCTGATTAAAATTGGATTATACACGTAATTAGGGCTTAGATGGTGTTTTGGTCAATTAACGTGCTAAACGGAGTTAAACGAGTCCAAAGTCGATCTTGATGATCAAAATATGTTTAATTATGTCGAAAACATGTTTTGGGTGAAGCATAAATCGAATGATTTCTGGAAAATTGAAGGACAAAGCCGTTTTGTGAATTCTGGTCGAAATTGGATCTTAAATTCGTTTTCTGGAAGCTAAATTCGTTTTCTGGAAGCTAAATTCGTTTTCTGGAAGCTAAATTCGTTTTCTGGAAGCTAAATTCGTTTTCTGGAAGCTAAATTCGTTTCCTGATGTCTAAATTCGTTTCCTGATGTCTAAATTCGTTTCCTGATGTCTAAATTCGTTTCCTGATGTCTAAATTCGTTTTCTGGGTTCAAGTGTTGTCCAACGAACTTTAAGTTCGTTTTGTGGGATCTAAATTCGTTTGGAAAACGAATTTTAAGTTCGTTTGAAGCAAATTGAGCCTAAGTTCGTGTGGCTAAGTCTAAATTCGTTTCCTGATGTCTAAATTCGTTTTCTGGAAGCTAAATTCGTTTTCTGGAAGCTAAATTCGTTTGATTCCCTTTGCGACGCAATAGCGACATAATTTTCAAATGGCCATATCTTTTGAACCGTGACTCCGTTTTTGACAAGTAAGCTATCCCTAGAATCGTGTGAGAGTCTATTTTCTAATGGTAATGCTTTTAAAGGAGGATTTTGAAGTCAAGTTTCCTGAAAGGTTGAATTAGTGAGTGAAGGTCGAGTTTCGTCGGATTCTATGAGTCCTAAAGTATTAATCAAACCTCCAATGCATTTAGATTTGTCATGGGTCATATAGATAGGTGTTTAGGTCTGAGTTAGGACCTTAATGATGTGGGTATTAGCTTGTCTAATGATCGCTTAATGATTATAGGAGGTCAGGAATACTTGCTTTGCACAGTAACGTAGTTGCCTTTTGTCGTGCGCTCCTTTGAGGTAAGATACACTACTCTGACACGCTGGGGGATCAACTAAAAGCTGGTTTCAAATCGTAAACACTTCCATTCGGTACCTTATTATTGCATGTGGGCATATGGGTTACTTGGGAGGTATTATGGGTTATGCAGTTGATGTAGTTTAATGAAGTATCTTGATATGTATGATATATAGAAATGAAGTTGATGTGTGATATGCATGCCTGACCTGTACGCCTAGTTCACTAGACTTGCTAGGTTGCTATGTCACTTGCACGTTTAAGGATCCAAACGTAATGAAGTTAAAGTGTGTGAATGTCTAGGAATGTGTGTTACCTAGACTATATGTGTGTGAATGTTTGGGAATGCAGGGACCCAATCTATATGTGTGAAATTGAGCTCATAAAACAGATGCAGTGAAAAGTGTTAAGCTTAACCCGTACTAGCCTTAGCCGGGCAAGTGCGTAGATGCAGTTGTTGCTTGGGTGGCTCCTCGCAACGTGGTCTCTATAACGCAGGGCGAGTAATACGAGGGGTTTGACCAACCTACATATACGGATTACTCAAGGATTGGCTTGCCATTCCTTAACGACGTAAGATGAGTAGTCTTTTGACTAATCATCCAGTCGGGTGTGATGCAGGGCACACTTATATGCAGTTAACGAAGATACGTGTGACAATGTGTGAACTAATGCAGGATAGGCACCTTTAGGATGATTATCCTAATTGAAACGAAGTTGAAATGCAGTATATGTGTGAACGTGTGATGTGTGTTGTGCCTAATAAAACTTGTCTAATAATGAAGATTGTTTTAATTGGACAAATGTTTTTAAATTAAGTGTTATCTTACTTAGCTATTGTTATAGCTAACACTTGCTTCTTAATGTGGTTGTTCCCTCAGGTTTAGCTTGATGGAAACTAGATGCAGGACGTGTGAGCTTGGGTAGATGCAATGCAGGAGCCTTAGCTACCCTTAGAAGATGCTTTCTTTAGACATTCATTACATTTCGTATTTAATGTCGAATTTATGTAGTGATGTGTGAACGGTTGTTTTATGTTGGGCAACCGTTGGGTTTTCATTTGAACTATTGTTTGATATGGCATGTAACACCAAATAAATGCAGAAACCGAAATGTTTCTATCGGTTTCGACTTTTACAGTCTTTACTTCCGCAAGTTAACACCGTTAGGTGAAAAGTTTTTTGAAAACCCATATTTTTAAACGACGGGTGTTACAAGTTGGTATCAGAGAAGTAGTTTAAGTGAACCAAGGCCTATTGACCATAGGAGTTGGACTTAAACTTAAGGTGTGCATGCTAGGTACTCGTAGGATGCCTTAGCTAGAGATGACATGTGATGTAGGATGGGTTGGGATGAGTGCGAGTGTGATAGGGCTTACGAAATGTTTACGTTACGATGATATGTTTTAGCCTTATCTCGACGAGCTTTTTTTGTTTTATTTTGCGCTTATCGACTCCACCATTTTATTGAAGGAAAATGGTTAACACTCGCAACCGCAACATCCAACGCGACGGAGCTACTGCTAGCGTTACTCCACCGGTCCATCCGGGTGCTGTGAGTCCCTCGATAGCTATGGATCGCTCTCGAGATCGTCTATGGTTATGTCGTGAGTGCGGAAACCTCACGAGATAACTGTTTGATTAGTTATCTATTATATTGCTAATTACAAGTATATAATCAGCCTTATATTGCTCTATATTCGTTTGTTATAGATCACAAACGAACTTAGTTGCCTTAGGTGTGTTAAACTGAACGTCGTTCCCCTCAATTTAGGGTTTTAGTTCGTATTTATATGTTTCTGATGATATTGGGCTTGCTGGGCTTTGTTCTTACGAACTTAGCGGCCCAGCCCATCTTAACGAAGATTATCTTCGTTAGTGCCTAACGAAGATTATCTTCGTTAGTTGTAAATCATCTTTATAGTTATATTCCTAGTATTTCACGTACAAGAAATCCTAACGTATATTATGTTTGTACTTGTATAACATACATAACAAACATCATATATAAACATATATAACACCTAAACATGTAATCAATCATTACCAAAACATTATGTTCATAATCTATCAATTACATATAATGAATCAGACATAATCAAATCTAAGTTGCTGTTGTCACATCAACGTGCATCAACAAACTCCCCCTTGACAGCAGCACCTTCGATTTCTTCAGTCTTCAAAATTCTGGCATCCATTAAATAACAATCGCTTGCTATTTGCATGGATATTTTCATGTAAGCAGACTTGGATAATCTTACGATATCGACTTTCTTCATATTTCCAAAATGGCAAAAATGAACATTCTGTATCGTATAATTTCCTCAGATCATTTCTTGAGAAATTCACCAACTGCATTGGATCATACATTCTTCTCAACAATATCTTCTTCTTTGAGTCTGCATACATCTTGGCTTCACCAGAGTTTCGATCAATCTCCCAATTATCCATTTTATCCAAGACATCTTGTGCCCATTTCTTGGCAGGGACTTTGATCATACATTTGATATCTCGTTGAATAAACTCAACACTTTTATCTGGTTTAACCACTTTCTTCTTTCGTCTTGGTTCAATATGAAAATTTGTTTTTTCAGAATCTTTCATATTCGATCTTATCTTGAAATCTTCATGAAGATTCTTACTAACCACATCTGCAAGACCATAACCACTTGGATTGATAATCCTGTTATTTCCTAGTTCATGTAAGTCTTCTTCACACAAACTTCTGAAATGTCTCTCACGCCATGCTAGATACTGACAACCTTCTGGTCTTTTAAGAACAAACAACTTCAGTTCTTCATCATAAAACCAACTCCAGATTATTGTCTTATATCTTGCAGCATCTTTATCTGAAATATGAGTCCAATACATGATGGGTTTCAAAGTATCCCATGTGACTATATAATCATTGATTCTTTGACCTGGCACAAGTCTATCAATCTCATGTAGTGGATCATCTTCTCTGAGAGGTACAGGATAATTATTTGGATTAAAAGGTCTTGTCAAATTGATTTCCCAGTGAAAAGGAATCAATGCATCATCAATCTTAGCATACACCACGAAGTTTAAAACTTCAGCGGTGCTACTAATTGGAGCTTGTAGCATTCTTTCCTTGACTTCATTTCTTTTCGACTCTAACGCTTTTCTTTCTTCTACAGACGACTCTTCAGGAATTGAGTCCCAAACTTCATCAAAACCATAAGGTTTCTTGAACATATTTAGATCCGGTTCAGGAATAATCTCTCCTTCCTCAAGTTCGTTGCCATCAAAAAACAATTCTGTATCATCTGAGTCATCTATTAAGATTACACAAAATAACACCAGAATACAATGATTAATTATGATAATAATGATAATAAAGATGAAATACAATTGCATTGAAATAAGATATATTACATTTACATGTCATAACTTATTGCATGCAACCTAAAAAACAATTCATCTAATCGTTATCAACATCATAAGTTGAATCAGAATCAGAATCAGATTCCAAAGCTGTTTGCTTTTGAATCTGTAATCAGTAACAGCTACTTGTTGTTTATCAGAATCAGAATCAGAATCAGAATCAGAATCAGAATCAGAATCAGAATCAGAATCAGAATCAGAATCAGAATCAGAATCAGAATCAGAATCAGAATCAGAATCAGAATCAGAATCAGAATCAGAATCAGAATCAGAATCAGAATCAGAATCAGAATCAGAATCAGAATCAGAATCAGAATCAGAATCAGAATCAGAATCAGAATCAGAATCAGAATCAGAATCAGAATCAGAATCATTGAAATAAGATAAATTACATTTACATGTCATAACTTATTATATGCAACCTAGAATATAATTCATCTAATCATTATCAACATTATAAGTTGAATCAGAATCAGAATCAGAATCAGATTCCAAAGCTGTTTGCTTTTGAATCTGTAATTCTTTTTCTCTTTCATTTTCTGCTTGTTGTTGTTTATCTAATAAAACATCAAACACATCATGAAAAGCGTTTTCTTCAGAATAATAGTCATGTCCAAATTTTGTTTCAACTTCACGCTTTAATCGATCAGTTTCAGCATCAACTTGATCATCACTTAAATAATCAATTGATTTGGAAGAATTACCTGAGTCAAGTTGTTCAATAGCCTCAGCATCACGAGGAGCACTTGATTCTCCAGCACCAGATATACCAACCTCTATATGATCTCCCCCTGTCTCCCCCTGAACTTCAACACCCTTTCCTTTGTCAAGAACTGGGCGAGAATCACTTCGATCACCAGCATTATCAGCATCATCATCATCTTGACGTCTTGGAACTGATAATCTGCATACCTCATCAGGAACATCTCCCCCTTGATTCTTGACCCAATTGACAAGAAAGGTCAGAGCAGCTCGGACATTTGTGAGATCAGACTCTAACGTGTGAGCACGAGTCTCTAAAACCTCAATACGTCGAACCAGAGGAGATTCTGAAGGAAGAGGAGGAATAACAGGCACTCTGGGAGGCAACAGTGGTCTCAACGGCACACTGACAGCAACAGAATGAGCTGGTGCTGTAGATACAACCGGAATAGCAGCAGCAGTTGAACTTGGAGGATCAGGAATCGAAACTGATGTAGCTTCAGTGGTACGTGCACGCTTAGCTCTTTGATAAGTAAGAGTAGCATCCATTGACCTTTTAGAACTCCCGATATCACCTGAACTTGGTGCATTGACCGGATCATCAATATCGTCAAAAAGGCTGGCTAGTTCAGGATTAAATCGAGCCGCAACCTCAGGAGGAAGTAAAACATGTGCATCATACTTATCATGAACAGATTGAGCCATATCAGAGACTATCGGAGAAGCATGACATGCCTTGCTTCGACGTTCTCTACGTAGCTCACTAGATACACCTTCTCGAGATAAGTGATAAGAATGATCACTTGCAGAAGCTACAGGAACATCATGAGCCCGTTTTGTGCGAGGCTCATATTCACCTGTGTCTTCCGAGACAACAACATTATCAGCTGAACTACTGGTACTATCTTCCTCATTAGCATCATTCCCGTGATCTGAATCATCATTTGAAGAATCACTATCATCAGCTTCTAAACCACCTTCAGAACCTTCTGTTTCATCCGAATCGTCATCGTCGTCCACGAACATATCATCCTCAAGACGAGAACGATAGTTAGGATTGATCAAGTGACCAAACAATGGTGGATCAGTAAGACCTTCTACGTTGCGAGTATTTTCTTCTAAATCATCGAAAAGACGCAAAGGCCAAGCATGTAGATTATAACGAGGTCCTTGATCGAAAACCAAGTTCGGACAGAAGTGTCTGACAATGGCCATAACAAAGCGAGGATAAAGTAGAAATCTCTTTCGTCCTCTGGCACTAAGTTGTTCAAGAAATTCCTGATAAAAGTAGACAGAAAATGGATACGGGCGATTGTAGACCAATGCAACCATCTGCGATGCTAATTGAGCAGAAAGTTGATCAAAACCCGCTTTACGATTGCTTAAACAAACTAGCAAAGCATACGCCAGATATCTCCATCGTCCTTTAAATCCACTTTTGTCAAAAGGTAATTTTATTGCACCGACGTAACCCATTCTCTGAAAACATGAATATAGAAGCGGAAACGAATATGTCATATCTACCGCTTCCTCTGGTTCTTCCCCTAACTGCAAAATATGACGAAGATTTGCAGCGTTGAATGCAAAAGTGATCCCAGCAACTGTAGCTCGAATAAAGCTATGACCATCAACCATCACTTCATGAGCAGTACTCCAGAATTCATCTATGTACTGTCTAATAAGTCGTGGTGAATGAGTAAATACAAACGATAGGCTTGAACGAGCAACAAAAGCAAACATTTGATGATAATGGTCACTATTACGTTGATCTGGATCAAGGTTGAGAGCCAGATTATGCTTCTCAAAGAATTGACGTGGAGCTAAAGCCATATCTGCAAAATAATCACATTATCAAAACAGATATAAAATAAACATAGAGAATGATTTGCAGACTTGGAAAAATGATTTAATCAATATCTTCGTAAGTTTAAACTGTACGAAGATATTCTTTTAAATTCGTAAAAAGGACTGTACGAAGATAGTGTTTAAGTTCGTAAGCATATACTGTACGAAGATAGTATTAAATTCGTAAAAAGGACTGTACGAAGATATGTTTAAGTTCGTAAAGAAGAACTGTACGAAGATATTCTTTTAAATTCGTAAAAAGGACTGTACGAAGATAGTGTTTAAGTTCGTAAGAAGGAGCTTTACGAAGATAGTGTGTAAATTCGTAAGCATATACTGTACGAAGATAGTATTAAATTCGTAAGAACAAAGTGTACGAAGATATAAGTTCGTAAGAACTAAATGAACGAACATAAGGATTAAGTTCGAAAGTTAAAATAACATACGAAGATAAACTTTAATTTCGTAAGTTGACAAATTAAGTCCTAAATTCGTAAACACTTGTAGAAATCCTAAGTTCGTAACTTATAAACCTAAACTTAAGTTTGTAAGTTATAAACGAAGGCTAACTTCGTTTGCTTGAACACTAAATTCGTTTGCTACTTCCGAGCAACAGTTCATCAACAATTTAAATTGATTAACTTTTTGTTTTTTTTGCCCAAAATCGTTTTCAAAAATTTGTATCCATTAATTATAGCATAACCCAGTTCGATTATAACAAAAATTTAAGATATAATAGAGGATTAATCTCAAAACGAAATTAAAACCCTAAAATCAAAATTCTTATGAACCTGACTGAGTTCGTGCATAAATTGGACAAAAGAACCAATTATGATTAGTGATTTGCGAAAGATAATGGTCAATAAGTTACCTGAATCACTAATAACAATGATAATCTAATCAACAAGTCTAAAATCGACTGAAAACTGAAGATTTGATTGATGATATTATGGGAGTGAAGCTGCTCAAATTCGTTTATGTTTGAAAAATTTGAAAATGGAAACAATAAAACGAAGGCAACTTATATTTATATAGATGGTAAAAACGGTAAAAACGGGTCTGGTAGGTATCCGGGTACAATTAAGTTCGTACGAAGTTAATCTTCGTAAGAACTAATCGGACCATACATATTCTAACTTCCAGAACGAAGATAAATGTTATCTTCGTAAGAACGATTTGAACGAAGATAAGTATATCTTCGTAAGAACTAACTCTGGACTTAGAACATTTCAGAATATCCATCACGAAATGTACCACGATACGACCCTTTACCTAATCCTGTACATAGCAAAAAATCGTTAAAATCAACCTGTTCATGCCTTGTACCACGAATTTCCATCATATAAAATCATCATCATAATGTAAGTATTCAACGAACATTACAATCGTGAGTAAAAAATCCCTAATCCTTCAAACCAAATCATCGACAAACCTGAAAATAATCAATTAACATATGAACAACGTTACCAATCATGACCATGAAACGAAGAACTTTCCACTAATCATTGAGATGCTTAACAACAAATGATCTTGAAACACTTAAGTCCCATATGAAATGTCGTCTACAAAACAGTCAAACAATGAGTAGTTAAAAAAATTCAATTAAGAACCTTATAAAATTTTCGGAATCATGTCATAAGTTAAGTTACGAAAATTAAAAGTAACAGATCTGATTATTTTCACTAAATACATGAATCATAAGGTAAATAAATACACCAAAATCAAGTTCATGTATTCTTCCTTCACATGCTCATATCTGCATCACAAAAATTGTCATTACACAGCAAGGATCTTATCTCTAGGATATCATCCGTATGAATAACAATGCATTTGCAGAATATAGCATTCCAATTTTATCCTTTTTAACCTGAACACTGCACACTTACTGAAAACTCATTAACGCATTAAGAGCATAACATTATAATGCAGAAAATTTCAAGCTAAAATCATACAAAAACACGGTTAACAAATCCGAAATAACAATGAATCTAACAAAAGATCAAGGGAGGTCATTTCATCGTCAAACCCTAAAATGTCACCAAGTTATTAAACAAAATTCATAACTTGTAACAACAAAAATTGTGAGATTTCAAATAACTTTGACGTTTCACAAAACACTTAAAATATCATTTTCTATTATCCTGCCAAATTGAAGACACTAATTTCAAATGCGCATATCACAGTAAAGAGCTCGAAATGGAAAACCACAAGGAGACTCCTACCCTTGAAGAAAATCCAAAGGCCTATGAGAGGGACACACCCAGAAAACCAGTAGAATTCGCAGTGGCAAGACAACAAAAGATCATTTTCTAAACTTAAACAAATTAATGTCCATATCAGAAAATCTTCTTTTGACACAAACCACACAACCTCATCAAGAATTCTCATGAATGAATTGAGTAAAACATATACTCAGAATTTCAAATAGGATCTCTCGTGCAATAAGAACTTATGAAAATACCATTTTGACTCAATAAAAAGAAAAAGAAAAATAAATCAAAATAAAAATTGCATAATAATAATCTAAGCTATACACTAATTAACTGGAATTTATTCATTATTTATTCATTATTTACATGATGCTTGGTTACTGCTGATTAGATCAGTTTAGCAATTACATAAGCCTGTGGGAGAGAAATAATTCTCTTATTATTAGTTATGAACAGTGACCCAACAACGATTACCGGTATATTTGTCCTCTTAAACACTCGGTACTTCCAGTTTCCTTTGGTTTTGTGACACTTTCGTATTACTTGAGCCAAGGACAGTCACCATGTAACCTAGTAAGTTACTCATGCCACAATTATAGGTTTGCGAACTTATGTGACCCACAGTCAAGCATACACTTAAAATCGACAAAGCATTAAAGTCCTTAACCAGATGTGTGTATAAGCATTACTGTTGGGATTTTTGGGTTTTTATCAAAGTAATATTATCCTTATAATATTAAAAACGCAGCGGAAATTGAACCATTTCAATGTGACATATTTAGTTAAAACCAATTTTAACTTATAAAAGAAAACCCAAACAATAAGGATCCATCTATATGAATAACATACATACAAAACATCAACCATAGGGTGTTTAGAAGACTACCTTCTTCCAAGCTAATGAGAAGGTTGAATGAAGGAGATGATGATCTTGAAGTGGCAAGTCTTCAACCTAGAAGAACCTCAAGCTAGTATACCCCAAGCTTCCAACAAACACCCTAAATGTGCTAGGAATTAAACTTGAAACCCCTTTCTTCTTTTTCCCTTTGGCCGAAATTTCCAAGAAAAGAGAGAGTGTATTTTTCACTTGGGAAAGTTGAGAGAATTTTTTTGTCTTACAAAAATTCTAAGAATTGATACACTCTATGTTGTATCTTGTGTGTCTTATGTCTTGTAAAAACATGCAAGACAACAAGTGTCTAATTGCATGTATATCCACATGGGGAGGGGGGGTCCGGCCCCTTAGTCCATCACATGGGCATTAACCCACTGCGCCGCAGTGGGTCTGATACACTCCCACTGCGCCGCAGTGGGAACTCCCTGACCTTCGGGTGCAAAAACCCCCACTGCGCCGCAGTGGGTTTGACACGCTCTCACTGCGCCGCAGTGGGAACTCTTTTCGCCAAATAAACATATTGACATCTCTCTCAAAATAAATCATCCATATAATTTATTTACATATCTCAAGTGCAATTATTTAGAAAACCACTTTCTAAATGTTTCAAGTATTTATATTTATTTAAAGATCATATCATATAAATAAATATCGTAAGTGTTTGTCTAGCTTGTTATTGGGTATGACCCGACTTGGATCATCACGTACTAGCCACGTCAATTTAATATGTGTCTTGGGCAGACGAATTCCAACAATCTCCCACTTGCACAAGATTCATAGAAGATTGACGCAAGCAGCAAATACCGCCTAACAACGGTTTGCTACCCCTAATACGTATGACGAAGTGCCATTCAATAACATCATCCTCTTCAAGTCCCTTACTTGAAATGATTTAGGTGAATCGATCATTTATCCTTTTGACACAGATGTCATGTTAAATCCTAGAGACACAGAGTGATCATTCTCTATTGATTTAACTTTGCAGCAGGCCTTAGACATCTTACTCTCAACGAATAAGAGGGACAAATTCCATCTCGACTGCATACGTCTCTCACAATCACCTTATATCATACCTGAGCTTAGTCTTATGTACTGCCATGTTTCAGAACAGCGAAGAACTAAGTCAAAGTATAATATTCAGTGAATATCAAGACCCAATATGTATCTCAGGTCTGAGGACACAATGATATTCGCCTTTTAACTCAAGATTACTTATGATCAATCACAGAGATTCCATGTAGTAATGCTTGATTGCAGGTCAGTCCAATATTTGTATCCCACAAATATCTATGAACCTTGGTAGCAACACTTTGCTCTATATTCAAAACCTTTTGAATATCTACCAATCCAAGTTCATAATAATCTTACATTCATATTTGTTCCCACAAATATGATCGACTACGGACATTTAGAATAATTAACTTATTCATGGATTTAAACATGCAAAAATGGAACATAACACAATTTAAATGCAAAATACCAATATTCATATAAATGTGTTAATAACTACAAGTGTTCCGATATCCAAATACATAAAATAGATCAAATCCAATCACTAGAATATCGAAGTCCCATGGCACAAGTATGACTCTCATGCTTAGGCCTTTCAAGGAGCTTCGTGAGTGGGTCCGCAACATTTTGATCGGTGTGAACTTTGTGAATACATATCTTTCCCTTTTCAACTTCATCCCTTATGTAGTTGAATCTCCGCTCAATGTGCCTAGTCTTTTGATGTGCACGAGGTTCCTTGATTTGAGCAATCGCACCCTCGTTATCACAAAGAATTTCTAGGGGTTCTTGAATGGAAGGAACAACCCCTAGATCGGCAATGAATTTCTTCAACCATGCAGCTTCTTGTGCTGCTAAAGAAGCGGCGATGTATTCAGACTCTGTAGTGGACAATGCAACCACATCTTGCTTTGAGCTTTTCCAAGAAACAGCTCCTCCATTTAGAATGAAGATATACCCCGATTGTGATCGAGAATCATCTCGATCAGTTTGGAAACTCGCATCCGTGTAACCCTTTACAACGAGTTCCTCCTCACCAGATCCATATATTAAGAACATATCTTTAGTGTTTCTAAGATATTTCAATATATATTTGACAGCCATCCAATGACTATCTCCTGAATTTTGCTGGTATCTACTTGTCATGCTTAAAGCGCATGACACGTCCGGTCTCGTGCATATCATAGCATACATGATGGATCCTATAGCAGATGCATATGGGATTCCACTCATTCTCTCTTGCTCAACTTTTGAGCTGGGAGATTGAGAAGTACTCAATATAGTACCTCTTTGAATAGGTACCAAACCTTTCTTAGAGTTTTCCATCTTGAACCTTTTCAAGATTTTATCTATGTATGCACTTTGATTCAAACCTATTAAGCGCCTTGATCTATCCCTATAGATCCTTATTCCCAAAATATAGGCGGCTTCACCAAGATCCTTAATGGAAAAGCAACTTCCAAGCCAGGCTTTTACACCTTCCAAGGTTGGAATGTCATTTCCAAATAGTAGAATGTCATCGACATATAATACTAGAAAAGTAATGATGCTCCCACTAGCCTTCTTATACACACAAGCTTCATCGGCATTTTTGATGAAGCCAAATTTCTTGACTTCTTCATCAAAACGACGATTCCAGCTTCTTGATGCTTGTTTCAACCCATAGATTGATTTCTTTAACTTGCATACTTTATTAGGATGTTTTGGATCGACAAAACCTTCAGGCTGATCCATATAGACATCTTCCTCAAGATATCCATTTAGAAAAGCGGTTTTGACATCCATTTGCCATATCTCATAGTCATAATATGCGGCTATGGCAAATAGTATCCTAATAGACTTTAGCATTGCCACAGGCGAAAAAGTTTCATCATAATCGACCCCTCGAGTTTGAGTGAAACCTTTTGCTACAAGTCTAGCTTTATAAGTACTCAAGTTTCCATGCATATCGTGTTTCAATTTGAACACCCACTTACTTCCAACTACTTTGGAATTAGGAGGTTCAACAACCAATTCCCAAACTTGGTTGTCATACATGGATTGCATCTCAGCGTTCATGGCCTCTAGCCATTTGTCCGAATCTGATTTGGACATAGCATCATGGTAGGTGGTAGGTTCATCAGAAACTACCATGTAGCATTCATCCACGAGAAATCCATATCTCTCAGGTGGATAAGTAGCTCTACCAGATCTACGAACGTTTTGTGTGTCTTGATCAACCCTTTGATCATTTTCAACATCCTTTTGTTGAATGCTAGTGTCACCCAAGTGTGTATCTGTCAGTGGTTCTTGATCTTCTTCAAGTTCCACTGTTCTGGAACTAGTTCCTTCCATAAGGAATTTAGTTTCCAAGAACTCAGCCTTTCGAGCAACAAATACATTTTGCTCATTAGGATTGTAGAAATAATATCCCAAATCATCTTTGGGATATCCTACAAAGATACACTTAGTGGATCGGGGCTCTAATTTGTTTGAGGCATCATGTCTTACATAAGCCTCACAACCCCATACCTTTAAATATGATAAAGATGGAACTCTTCCATGCCATATTTCAAAAGGTGTTTTCTCCACTTTCTTGGTTGGAGCCATATTTAAAATTCGGGCAGCAGAGATTATGGCATATCCCCAAAATGATAGAGGTAGTGAGCTTCTGCTCATCATGGAACGAACCATATCTAATAGAGTTCGATTCCTCCTTTCAGACACACCATTATGTTGTGGTGTTCCAGGTGGAGTTAGTTGTGAGACAATCCCACAACTTCTAAGATGATCTTGAAAAGCATCACTTAGGTATTCACCTCCTCTATCAGAACGAAGAATTTTTATTGTCTTACTGAGTTGGTTTTCTACTTCATTCTTGAAAATTTTGAACATTTCAAAAGCTTCACTCTTATGTCTTAATAAGTATACATAACCGTAACGACTATAGTCATCGGTGAATGTAATGAAGTATCTTTCACCATTCCTAGTCATTGGCTTAAAAGGACCACATACATCCGAATGTATGATACCTAATAAATCTTTTGCCCTTTCATTAGTGCCTTTGAAAGGTGCTTTAGTCATCTTGCCTTGTAAACAAGATTCACATACATTAAATGAATCATTTGATTTTGTTTTCAAAAGACCATTCTTTTGAAGTGTTAGTATGCGATTCTTATTTATATGGCCAAGACGACAATGCCAAATATAGGTTTCACTTAAATCTAATTTAAGTTTCTTGGTGGTAGCTTGGTACATTGAGTTATCATGTGTTTGGTTTTCATGAACTAATTCATAAATACCATTTAAAGGCATAGCTTTAAAATAAAATACATCATTCAAAGAAACATGGATATCATTGTTAACAAAATTAAAATCATATCCAACATGTCTTAAACGGGAAACAGAAATAATACTCCTAGTCAAACTAGGTGCATACAAAACATTGTTTAATACAATTTCCAAACCATTTGGAAGTTTCAAAAGATAGTCTCCTTGGGCTTCAACATGCACCAATGCACCATTGCCCATAAAGAGACTAATGTCCCCCTTCTTGATGTTCCTTTTTCTTATGAACCCCTGTAACATATTACAAATATGAGTTCCACATCCGGTATCCAATACCCATATGTAAGAAAAAACAGCATTAAGCTCAATATATATCATAAATATTGTACCTGAGGTTTGCCCTGCATCCCTCTTAGCTTTTAACTCTTTGAGGTAGGTTGGACAATTACGTTTCCAATGTCCTACCTCCCCACACTCAAAGCATGGGTCATTGACAGCAACCTTTTGCTTCTTCGCTTTTGGGGTATCCATTTTTCCCTTCCCCTTTCCTTTGTAATTCCCTTTGTGGTTACCCTTTCCCTTAGCAACATTTGCCTTGGGTCCGGAGTAAGCCCTTTTCTTTCCGCCTTCATTGATCATGAGAACGGGTTGAACTTTTCCTCCCATACTAGCCTCGGCCGTTTTGAGCATCCCATGGAGCTCGGAAACGGTCTTGTCCCATCCATTCATGTTATAATTTAACACGAAAGTTTCAAATCTCTTAGATAATGAGTTAAGGATCATATCCGTAGCTAACTCATTTGAGACGGGACAATTAAGCCTTTCGAGGCGATCAATGTAGCTTTTCATTTTAAGAACATATGTTGAGACGGGTTGTGAATCATCCATGCGACATGCATGAAGCGCTCGAACCGTTTCGAAGCGTTCAGCCCTCGCCTTTTGTTGGAACATTTCCTTGAGTTGGGTAATCATGTCGTATGCCCCATGATGCTCGAACTCCTTTTGGAGTTCGGGAGTCATACTCGCTAGCATTATGCAACTAACTTGCACGGAGTCCTCGACATATTTAACCCAATCATTATAGGCTTCAACATCAGTTTCTTCGGGCTCATCAGGAATAGGATCGTCTAAAATGTAGGATTTCTTTTCGTGCCTGAGAACAATTCTCAAGTTACGAAACCAATCCACAAAGTTATTTTGATTAAGACGATCCTTTTCAAGGATGGATCTTAGTGAAAAGTTATGGACGTTTGGGTTGGGGTTAATTGCATTGTTAGCGGCCATCTACAAGATTAACAAAGTTCTTTATTAGTATTTTCGATATCAAATATAAATTTTAATTGTCAATACCCTTTTATGTCCCATGGACAATTAATAATTAAAACCTAGAATCCAACGTTACATTTAAATGATGGTTAGGTGACCTTTATCCCATGATCTAAATTAACAAGGTAGTCAACGTTTGACAATTGCAACACTTTGCAATTTCTAGTGGTATGGGACCGGTTTAATATCTTATATTAAGTTGGCATGTTTAATCCCATCAACGCCTTTGGTTACCATGCTTCGGTGACCCTAATCACATGGCTTCCAAATCAAGTTGTCCTACTTATACACACATGTAAATTTATCTTATACTAGTGGTTAGGTGACCTTTATCCCATGATCTAAATTAACAAGGTAGTCAACGTTTGACAATTGCAACACTTTGCAATTTCTAGTGGTATGGGACCGGTTTAATATCTTATATTAAGTTGGCATGTTTAATCCCATCAACGCCTTTGGTTACCATGCTTCGGTGACCCTAATCACATGGCTTCCAAATCAAGTTGTCCTACTTATACACACATGTAAATTTATCTTATACTAGTGGTTAGGTGACCTTTATCCCATGATCTAAATTAACAAGGTAGTCAACGTTTGACAATTGCAACACTTTGCAATTTCTAGTGGTATGGGACCGGTTTAATATCTTATATTAAGTTGGCATGTTTAATCCCATCAACGCCTTTGGTTACCATGCTTCGGTGACCCTAATCACATGGCTTCCAAATCAAGTTGTCCTACTTATACACACATGTAAATTTATCTTATACTAGTGGTTAGGTGACCTTTATCCCATGATCTAAATTAACAAGGTAGTCAACGTTTGACAATTGCAACACTTTGCAATTTCTAGTGGTATGGGACCGGTTTAATATCTTATATTAAGTTGGCATGTTTAATCCCATCAACGCCTTTGGTTACCATGCTTCGGTGACCCTAATCACATGGCTTCCAAATCAAGTTGTCCTACTTATACACACATGTAAATTTATCTTATACTAGTGGTTAGGTGACCTTTATCCCATGATCTAAATTAACAAGGTAGTCAACGTTTGACAATTGCAACACTTTGCAATTTCTAGTGGTATGGGACCGGTTTAATATCTTATATTAAGTTGGCATGTTTAATCCCATCAACGCCTTTGGTTACCATGCTTCGGTGACCCTAATCACATGGCTTCCAAATCAAGTTGTCCTACTTATACACACATGTAAATTTATCTTATACTAGTGGTTAGGTGACCTTTATCCCATGATCTAAATTAACAAGGTAGTCAACGTTTGACAATTGCAACACTTTGCAATTTCTAGTGGTATGGGACCGGTTTAATATCTTATATTAAGTTGGCATGTTTAATCCCATCAACGCCTTTGGTTACCATGCTTCGGTGACCCTAATCACATGGCTTCCAAATCAAGTTGTCCTACTTATACACACATGTAAATTTATCTTATACTAGTGGTTAGGTGACCTTTATCCCATGATCTAAATTAACAAGGTAGTCAACGTTTGACAATTGCAACACTTTGCAATTTCTAGTGGTATGGGACCGGTTTAATATCTTATATTAAGTTGGCATGTTTAATCCCATCAACGCCTTTGGTTACCATGCTTCGGTGACCCTAATCACATGGCTTCCAAATCAAGTTGTCCTACTTATACACACATGTAAATTTATCTTATACTAGTGGTTAGGTGACCTTTATCCCATGATCTAAATTAACAAGGTAGTCAACGTTTGACAATTGCAACACTTTGCAATTTCTAGTGGTATGGGACCGGTTTAATATCTTATATTAAGTTGGCATGTTTAATCCCATCAACGCCTTTGGTTACCATGCTTCGGTGACCCTAATCACATGGCTTCCAAATCAAGTTGTCCTACTTATACACACATGTAAATTTATCTTATACTAGTGGTTAGGTGACCTTTATCCCATGATCTAAATTAACAAGGTAGTCAACGTTTGACAATTGCAACACTTTGCAATTTCTAGTGGTATGGGACCGGTTTAATATCTTATATTAAGTTGGCATGTTTAATCCCATCAACGCCTTTGGTTACCATGCTTCGGTGACCCTAATCACATGGCTTCCAAATCAAGTTGTCCTACTTATACACACATGTAAATTTATCTTATACTAGTGGTTAGGTGACCTTTATCCCATGATCTAAATTAACAAGGTAGTCAACGTTTGACAATTGCAACACTTTGCAATTTCTAGTGGTATGGGACCGGTTTAATATCTTATATTAAGTTGGCATGTTTAATCCCATCAACGCCTTTGGTTACCATGCTTCGGTGACCCTAATCACATGGCTTCCAAATCAAGTTGTCCTACTTATACACACATGTAAATTTATCTTATACTAGTGGTTAGGTGACCTTTATCCTACAAAGAGTTCCCAAATAATTAAGTGTTGTATAAAAGGATGGCGTTTAACTTGTTTTTAAAGGGTCGTTTGAGTTTTATATTCTAGTTAAAAACTATGTACCATAATGAATCTTGAAATCCAAATTTCAAGGTTCTTTTATAAAATCCATTTTTATAATTGTGACCATTAACTTTTAATAAAACCCATTTTAATTTACCAAGTTAATGTCGAATAAAATCCTATTTAACTATTACAACCATTGAATAATTAAACAAACACATCCACACATCACAAACATTCACAAGGTCTCTTGGCTAAGTTGTGACACTAAAATACACAAGAAAAAGGAACCTCCTTTTTGTGTATTAATTTGGTCATAACCAAATGACCAAAAAATTGGATTTTGTCCAAACAAAATATCAACTTTTGATGTATGTATCCATATAACCTTGCTCTGATACCATTGTTGGGATTTTTGGGTTTTTATCAAAGTAATATTATCCTTATAATATTAAAAACGCAGCGGAAATTGAACCATTTCAATGTGACATATTTAGTTAAAACCAATTTTAACTTATAAAAGAAAACCCAAACAATAAGGATCCATCTATATGAATAACATACATACAAAACATCAACCATAGGGTGTTTAGAAGACTACCTTCTTCCAAGCTAATGAGAAGGTTGAATGAAGGAGATGATGATCTTGAAGTGGCAAGTCTTCAACCTAGAAGAACCTCAAGCTAGTATACCCCAAGCTTCCAACAAACACCCTAAATGTGCTAGGAATTAAACTTGAAACCCCTTTCTTCTTTTTCCCTTTGGCCGAAATTTCCAAGAAAAGAGAGAGTGTATTTTTCACTTGGGAAAGTTGAGAGAATTTTTTTGTCTTACAAAAATTCTAAGAATTGATACACTCTATGTTGTATCTTGTGTGTCTTATGTCTTGTAAAAACATGCAAGACAACAAGTGTCTAATTGCATGTATATCCACATGGGGAGGGGGGGTCCGGCCCCTTAGTCCATCACATGGGCATTAACCCACTGCGCCGCAGTGGGTCTGATACACTCCCACTGCGCCGCAGTGGGAAGCATACTCCCACTGCGCCGCAGTGGGTTTGACATACTCCCACTGCGCCGCAGTGGGTTGCATACTCCCACTGCGCCGCAGTGGGTGACATACTCCCACTGTCCCGCTGGGTGCATAACCCCACTGCGCCGCAGTGGGTCTGATACACTCCCACTGCGCCGCAGTGGGAACTCCCTGACCTTCGGGTGCAAAAACCTCCACTGCGCCGCAGTGGGTTTGACACGCTCTCACTGCGCCGCAGTGGGAACTCTTTTCGCCAAATAAACATATTGACATCTCTCTCAAAATAAATCATCCATATAATTTATTTACATATCTCAAGTGCAATTATTTAGAAAACCACTTTCTAAATGTTTCAAGTATTTATATTTATTTAAAGATCATATCATATAAATAAATATCGTAAGTGTTTGTCTAGCTTGTTATTGGGTATGACCCGACTTGGATCATCACGTACTAGCCACGTCAATTTAATATGTGTCTTGGGCAGACGAATTCCAACAATTACAACTTTGAAAGTCACCATGGTTAATGATCTTTCGATCAAGGGTCAGAACAAACACGTTTGATGCATAGTGCATTGTTAGCGCACGTTCTGGTGCACATTTTGTGTCCGATGCATCTCAATTAAAGGGCTGTTACTTTACAGAGATTATCCAGACAACAGGACAAACTCGTGTAAACAGTACCACGAGTTTGGACAAACTCGTGTGAACAGTAACACGAGTTTGGACAAACTCGTGTGAACAGTAACACGAGTTTGGCCAATCACGTGTTACTGTAGCACGTGTTTGGTCCACGCGTTTGGAGGCCCACGAGTTTGAAGCCCAGCCCATTTGTAGCCTATATATATTGTTCTTAGGTTTCGGTTTTAGTTGATGATTTTAGTTGCAACAGATTTCATTCACTAGGTTCTCGAGGTAGAGATCTATACCTCGAGATGCCGCCCAAAGAATCAGATGTATACTCGTTTTATGTATTGTAATCTTATGATTAATACAAGATATGAGTTATTTACATCGATTTATATCTCCTGTTCATATTGATTTCGTGTTCATATATATGTGATTCATTCAATTACCTCAATAACGATTATGTTTGGATTCCGCACTTACATAGTCGTAGGAATCGCGAATCGATCGGTCCCCGGCACTTTCAATAAGACTTACAAGACTGAAGAAATCGTGTAGCTGATGTCAAGGGGGAGACTGTAAGTGCATGATTCTGTTGACAACAGCAACAGCGATTTGATCAGTATATGTTGATGTTTTGTAATATGTAATCATAGACTTATGTTATGTTTAAACTTGTTATTTGAACTTAAGTAATGTGAATGATTACATATTGATCAGAGTTTTTGGTATGCTTAATGTTTACGACTTGTATGAATGTGATTATAAATAACATGCAGATACAAGTGATAAACTAGTCACGTTTTGAGTAATTAAAGTATACTTAAAAGATGACAAAAGGAAGTGTGTACAAACTCGTGCTACAGTAACACGAGTTTGCCGTACAAACTCGTGCTACAGTAACACGAGTTTGCCTAAACACGTGGTCTAGCACGTGTTTACATATTAACACGCGTTTGTTAATGGGCTATGGGCTTTAAGATATACGGTCCATATTAACATGCGTTTATGAACAGTATAGTACAAATACACACGGGTAATACGTAATTAGGGACAGTGAATTAAGATAATACGTCTAAACTCTGTCCTATTGCAAACCCGCACGCGTTTAAGGTCTTAGGTTGTATAAACAACGAAAGACGATAATCTAATTAACCAAACAGGTTATCACGAGAGGATTCCGCACTCTCGTCATAACTATAAGCGTTCTCGTTGACGATCAGTCCACAAGGACCTACAAGTGGTATCAGAGACAATAGATTTTCATATCTGAAGGTTCGAGATCATTTTGTTTGGCTTAATTTTGCATCAAAGTCGTGCAAGATTTTATTCTGAAACACGTGTTTGTCTTTGTAACACGTGTTTGCTATTTAAAGCCGTGGTGTGTTTTTAAACTCGTGTTAGCCCTACCTTAACACGTGTTTGCTATTTAAAGCCGTGGTGTGTTTTTAAACTCGTGTTAACCCTCCTTAACACGTGTTTGTCTTCTAACACGTGTTTGTCTTCTTAACACGTGTTTGTCTTCTAAACACGTGTTTCCTGTCTTACCATAAAACACGTGTTTACCTCAAACACGTGGTACTGTTCACGTATTGTTTTTTTGTTTTTTCCTTTGTTGTGTTTCAATGATGTCTGGAATACCTACAGTTTCATCAAAAGAGGCCCAATACATTAATGCATTAATTCTTCACGATCATGAAGTCGGTCGTACCAATTCACCCCCTAAATTGATAAAACTTGAGAATTTCTGGAGTTGGAAAAAACGCTTTGAATCCTATATTCGCCTTACTGATTTCAATCAATGGGTGATGATTACTGAAGGATATGAGTGGCCAACTCATGAAGATGCTCATGGAAATGAGGTCCAATACAAGATTGGGGATATGTCTGAAGTATTGAAGAAAGAATATGCCATTGAAGGAAAGGCCTTGTCGAACTTAGAAATGTGTTTACCTCGTGACGCAATTCATCTTCTTGGAAATCATAAGACCTCTAAAGGTTTGTGGGATGCTTTAAACGCATACTGTGAAGGTGATGAGTTGATGAAAAAGGGAAGAATTAAACTGCTGAACAGACAATATGAAGTCTTTAATGGTTTGAAATCTGAAAGTTTAGATGATTTAATAACTCGTTTTAATCATCTGATTACTGAACTGGGATATTTTGGAGTTACATTTCCACAAAATAATCTAGTAGATAAATTTTTGGATTCTCTGCCAAACAAGTGGAATGACTTCGTGCATAGTCTTCAAGAAGAGAAAAATTATGAATTGTATACCTTGGCTGAGATTGTCTCAAGAGTTAAGAACAGGGAAATGAAGCGTAAAGCAAAAGATGAGCTTTCTGTTTTTCAACAAAATCCGAGTCTTTATCATGCTAATACTGATAATCTACTGTCTTCATCCTCTTCTACTTCTGGAAGTGGAACTACTGCTCTTTTATCCACTGAAACCATTCATCCTGTTATGGATCCTGATGGAATTGTTGGATACATGGTTTATGACAATTCGTCTGTAACTAAGAATAGCAGTGGATCAAGAAACAGTGGAAATACAACTGTTCGATCGATGCCAATGAGTATGCAATCTGCTGAAGGTCGTATGCAAGTTTTTGCTGCAATGTGTTCTGCTCATGAGGCATTTATCAATGGCAAAATTTCAGATCCAAGTTTGATTGATAAAGATTATGAACAAGTTGATCCTGATGATTTAGAGGAAATGGACTTGAAGTGGCAAATGGCTATGCTCACTATAAAAGCTCGTCGTTTTATGCAACGAACTGGTAGAAATCTTGCATCTGACACGAATAGAGGATTTGATAAGTCAAAGGTTAAGTGCTATAATTGTGATGGTTTTGGTCATTTTGCTAAGGAATGTCAAAGACCAAAGCGTTTTGATAATTCTACGGCTAATCGTCAGAATTACAATCAGGGAGGTGTGCAAGCTGGCAAATCAAATCAAATCAACCAAAGCTACAGAGCATGATGGAATGATCATTCAGGAACTTCCTACAGAAAATCAGGTTCAAAATCCTGAAAATGCCATGGTGGCAAGACAGGAAGATGGTACTTACCTTTGGACAAAGGAGACTGAACCTGAAAATGCTTTGCTAGCTAAGATTTATGATGAAGTAGCTAATGTGATTGATGACGGAGGTGCTGCGTTTGATTATGCTCTTTATACAAGTGAAGAGGCTGCTGCTACTGATGCTGCATTAAAAGTTTCTGATGATGAAAAGGATGCAGATGAAGCAGTGAAGCTTAAAAAGGCTGATAATAAGATCGATGAATCTACTGATAAGACAAGCAGCCAGAGTGATAATCAATCGATGAGCCCAAATGCAAAATTGGATAAGGCTATTTCTACAGAAGCTGATGATTTTACTATTCCTGAAGGTATGACAATATCAGACTTTGTTGCATATATGGCTGACTGCGATGATCGAGAGAAACAGGTAACTTTTTCTTATTTGACTGTTCATCGTATTTGCATGTTTGTTAAAGATTTGATGCAACAACATAGTATTGCCTCATCCAAGACTTTAGAGTTAGCCGCTAGCTATGAAACTATCAGCAAGGAACGTAGTTCATTTTTCTCTAAGAATAGTGCTTTACTTGATCAAGAACGTCAATTTAAGAGTAGGATTAAGTCACTTGACAATGATAATGCTGCCTTAAAAGACAAACTGAAAGAATCAATTTTTAGAGAAAATCTAGCAAATGAAAAGATAGTTTTTCTTTCTAGTGAAATCGGTAAGAAAGAGAAGGATTTGGCTGATGCTAGGGTTACCATTACTAAACATGAGACTACTTTAGCTAAATGGAGAGGAAGTGATCTGGTAGCTTCTTTAGGTAAACCTAGACATCCTAAGGATAAAACAGGACTAGGAGCTGATTACACTGATGTAAGACCTCCTTTTAACAACAACTTAGACCCTGTTTATCCAGATTTGGCTGAGTCTGATTCTGCTAAACCAGTGCTTACTGACTATCCTAAGTCATCCGTCTCCACTGAACCTAAGCAAGTTAAATTCATTCCTAGACAACTGAAGACCAAAAACCATGATATACCACAGCTAAGTAAGAAGTTTGTCAAGAAAGGAATTCAGACTGATTCAACTGAGGTTAAGTATGTTACTGAACCTGAACCTAGTGTTACCAAATTATTCTCAACTTCTGAGACTATTGCTCCTACTGTGGAAGAGATAGCGACTCAGGAGATTAAGAATATCTTGAATTCCCCTCCATCTAAACCATTAGCTCAACAATCTTCTAGAAAGTCAGCACAACGATCTTGTTTTGCTTGTTATGAAATTGGACATGTGTATAGTTGTTGCCCGAACCGAATTAGAAGGTCCTCTAGACAGTCAGTTTCCCCTGTTAAGTCAAATCAAAATAGAGGATTATCTCCTAATTCCCATGTTTCCTTTGAACAAGGGAATGGTAAACAACAGAATGTGTCAAGTAGTTCTAATGGGATGGGTAATCAAGCTTATGGTAAATTTGTTCCACCTGTGGCTAAAAGAAATGATTCACCAAGATATGTTTCCCCTAGAAATAAATCTGGTCAGTCATCACAAAATGCAAATTCAGGGCATCATCGACAGAACTACTATGACCGTAACACATCTCGTGTTCCACAAGTGAATAGACCATTCTTTAATAGACCATTTTCCCCTAAAAGGTCTCAATCAAGGGTTGAGAATATACCTTTACAGCATGCTCAGCAAACATCCAAGGCACCTATTGGGAGCAATGGATATTGGACTGAAATGCTTGTTAAGGACGAGAATGGTAAACCCAAGTCTATAAAGGCTTGGGTTGTCCTTGATAACTGATCCGTTTTTGTTTCATGTGCAGGGGCTACCACCAATTCCTATTAGTATTTGGTATCTTGATAGCGGTTGCTCCAGGCACATGACAGGGGACAGAAGACTTCTGTCTGATTTTGTAAATATTAAAGGATCACATGTAAATTTTGCTGGTTCCAAGGGCGGACAAATCACTGGACAAGGTGATGTCGTCGATGGAAAACTTACTTTAAAGAATGTCAATTACGTGGAAGAACTTACTCATAATCTGATGAGTGTATCACAAATTTGTGACCGAGGAAATTCAGTTTTCTTCAACGACAAAGCTGCATTCGTTTTGAAACCGGGTTTTGTTATTCCAGATGATTGGATATTGTTGACTGCTCCTCGTAAAAGAGATATTTATGGTTTAATGTTAGGAACCAAGAATGAGCAGAAGGAAGTTTGTTTGTTGTCTAAGGCAAGCGAAAGTGATTCTCTCTTATGGCATAGAAGAATGGGACATCTACATTTCCGGAAGATGAATTACATTGTAAAGAATGATCTGGTTCAAGGTGTTCCTAAAAAGAAGTTTGAATTAGAAGATAGATGTGTTCCATGCTTGAAAGGCAAACAACAGAAAAAGCCTCACAAGCCAAAGACACAAAATTCAATTGCCGCTCCTTTTGAGTTACTTCATATGGATCTCTTTGGTCCAGTTAATGTTAGGAGTAGAGGGGGAATGTACTACTGCTTGGTTGTCACTGATGATTATTCAAGGTTTTCATGGGTTTTCTTCTTAGCTACCAAAGATGAGACTACGGAGATTCTAATTAACTTCTTCACTGAGGCTGAGAATCTCTACAACACGAAGATCAAACGAATCAGGAGTGACAATGGCACGGAGTTTAAAAACTCGGTGATGGATGTTTTCTGTTTGTCTAAAGGAATTCAACATCAATTTAGTGCTCCGTATGAACCTCAGCAAAATGGAGTTGCTGAGAGAAAGAATAGGACCTTGATCGAGACTGCCAGAACTATGTTTGCTGATTCAGGGCTACCAACTATGTTTTGGGCGGAAGCTGTGAACACAGCTTGTCATGTGTTAAATCGGGTGCTAACTGTTAAAAGGTTTAATAAGACTTGTTATGAACTTCTCAACAAACGAAAACCTGATTTGTCTGGATTGGAACCGTTTGGTGTTCCTTGTACTTTTCTGAAAACTTCTCCTCAACCAAAGTTTATTTCTAAAGTTGAAGAAGGTTTCTTTCTTGGATATAAACCGGGAACCCCCATTCGTCGGGTTTTCAATTCGCAGACAGGTAGAGTCGATCTTGGTACTAATGTCGTGATTGTAAGTTATAAACCGGCTGCTCATGCTGGTTCTGAGTCAAGTTTTGCTTATGATAGTGTGTTTACTTCACTTAAGGGTCCAATTTCTTTTCCTGGTACTCCTATTGATGAAAATGTTGTTATTGTTAGAGATCACTTGAATTATGATTCTGAGGTTGCTCCTGTTGAACCTATTACTGCTGATGTACCTTCAACCAGAGTTGTTTCTACAACTGAGGTGGGTCAATCCAGTGTTTCAAGTGATCCAACTAATATTCCACTACCAGATGATGACCCGCTTGACTCATCTTCTTCTTCATCTTCTGAACCTGATGGAGAGTCTCCCACCCAAATTGTTCCGAATATGGGTGATGATTTTCCAAGTCACAAAACTCCTCAACATAGAGCAACTAAAGATCATCCAGTTGAAAATATTCTTGGTGAAGCTTCAGCATCTGTCCGAACTAGAAATCAGTTAAATAAGGAGATGACTAGTTTATTCTGTGAAGTGAAGGATACAGGTTTAATAACTGAGTGTTTATACTCATGTTTTATTTCACAAGAAGAACCCAAGAATGTTAAGATAGCACTTCAAGATCCGTTTTGGGTTGAGGCTATGCAAGAAGAATTGGCTCAATTTGAAAAACTTGAAGTATGGGAATTAGTTGATGTACCTAGAGGTATCGAACCAATTGGAACTCGTTGGGTATTTAAATGCAAACGAGATGACAAAGGGATTGTTACAAGAAATAAGGCACGTTTAGTTGTTCAGGGTTTTGCACAGCGAGAAGGTTATGACTACAATGAAACTTTTGCACCAGTTGCTCGGATTGAAGCTATAAGACTATTTTTAGCTTATGCTAGTTTCAAAGGAATAAAGGTGTATCAGTTGGATGTGAAGAGTGCCTTCTTGTATGGAGAAGTTAAGGAAGAAGTGTACGTTCGTCAACCACCGGGTTTGAAGATCCAAATTATCCAAGAAGGGCATATCGACTGGATAAGGCTCTTTATGGATTACATCAAGCACCAAGAGTGTGGTATGAGAAGTTGTCAACACATTTGTTGACAAATGGATTTACAAGAGGATCGATAGACAGCACGTTGTTTATCAAATGGCAGAAGCAAGATTATATAATTGTGCAAGTTTATGTGGATGATATCATTTTTGGTTCATCTGACATTAAGATGTGCAAGGATTTTGAAATGAGTATGAAGAAGGAATTTGAAATGAGTGCTATGGGGGAATTAAAATTTTTCCTTGGACTGCAAGTTGATCAACGAAAAGATGGTTTTTTCATTCACCAGACTAAGTATGTCAATGACATCTTGGAAAGGTTTAAAATGTTAGAATCCAAGACTTATGGTACTCCTATTCAGTTGAATCATGGTCTAGGAGTTACTAATTCTAATGATACACTTGTGGATGCTACTTATTATCGGGCGATCATCGGCTCATTGATGTATTTAACTGCTTCGCGTCCAGATATCATGTTTGCTGTTTGTCTGTGTGCTAGATTTCAAGCTAATCCGAAAGAGTCACATTTAATGGCTGCAAAACGGATCCTCAGATATTTAAAGGGAAACCAAGGACTTGGTCTATGGTATCCGTTGGGAGGAACGTTTGAGTTTGTTGCTTACACTGATTCGGATTATGGAGGTTGTAACAATGATAGGAAGTCTACAACTGGCGGATGTCAATTTTTAGGAGGGAGACTTGTATCGTGGCAATGTAAGAAGCAGACATCGGTAGCTCAGTCTACTTGTGAGGCAGAGTACATGGCTGCTGGAAGCTGCTGTTCCCAGGTATTATGGATTCAGCAACAACTTCGAGACTACGGTATGGATTTTCTTGATACTCCTATTAAGATTGATAATAAGTCAGCTATAGATATAACTAATAACACTGTCTTGCATAAAGTCACCAAGCATATTGACATTAGACATCATTTTTTGCGTGACTGTGCCCAAAAGAAGTTAATTCATTTGGAAAAAGTTATAACTGATGATAATCTAGCTGATTTGTATACTAAAGCATTTGATAAGACTCGCTTTGAAAAGCTGATTCTTCTAAATGGTATGAAGAATGCTGATTCATATTAGATCTCTCAAAGAAATATCTTTTTGTATATTTTTATTTTATTTTATTTTATTTGTGTCTAGTTTAAGTCTGTAAATAGCTAGAGTCATAAAAATACAAAAAGAATGTCTAGTTTAAGTTTGTATATAATTAGTGTCATAAAAAAAAAAAATAAAAAAAAAAAAAATAGAGTTTTAAGTTGATGCTTTAAGAAGATTAGAAGTGAGGATATTTTAGCTTTTAAGCTTGCTTAATCGTAATATAACTGCTTAGTTCAGTGACTACTTCTAAGGATATATCGGTAGACACAAAGTACCGAAGGTTTCCCTGAATATTAACTGTTCAATAACCGTATTTGTGGGTAACACGTCAGCATATGGCTTTGAATATGGACTCTTCCTTGTGAATTGATTTGCCATCCTTAATACTTAAGAAAGATTTAGCATTTGGTTTGAGATTGGATGTGTTTGTAAACCATAGGGGGGATTCGCATGCATTCGTGTATGTCAATCTAAACAGAACAAAATGGGTTTTAGCTTCTAAAGCAACTATTAAAACCATCATGATCTCGATTGGCTAAAACAAAGTACCGAAGAATAAAGAAATAATGAAGAATAGTCAAGAAGTATCATCAAATATTTCCGAAGTATCAAATTGCTGCACATCAATGAAGTTAATTTCTAAGAAGCAATCAAGAATAGCCAATTCGAATCATGCACTAAGCATCAAATGTGTTTGTTCTGACCTTTGATCATAAGATCATTAACCATGGTGACTTCGAAGTTGTAACGCTTATAAACACATCTGGTTAAGGACTTTAATGCTCTGTCGATCTTAAGTGTATGCTTGATTGTGGGATACACATTTACATTAATAATAATGTGACATGAGTAACTTATTAGGTTACATGGTGACTGTCCTTGGCTCAAGTAATACGAAAGTGTCACAAACCAAAGGAAACTGGAAGTACCGAGTGTTTAAGAGGACAAATATACCGGTAATCGTTGTCGAGTCACTGTTCATAACTAATAATAAGAGAACTATTTCTCACTTGCAGGCTTATGTAATTGCTAATCTGATCTAATCCGCAGAAACTTAGAATTTCTTGTAAATAAATAATGTGGTTTAAATTTAAAGTTTTTATTTTTATTTTTGTACTTACAATTTTATGTGTCAAGTAGTTGTGTCAACACTATTTCTTATTGCACGAGAGAGTTGATAAGCATCTAATGATTCCATTGTCAGCTATATGGTCCTTAATTGGATTATATGAGACTTTATTGCTTAAAGTATCATGTTAAAAGATTGTTTTTTTTATTATGGACATTAATTTGTTTAAGTTTAGGAAATGATCTTTCTGAATTTTTTTTGTTTTGGAAAAGTCAAAATATAGTCAAGCTTCGTTTGATATATTTTTTGAGATTTCAATTTGTTTTTGGTGAAAAGATATGCTTGACGAAGATAATTGACTGACCATAGGTCTTTAATTAGATATCTTTTTCGCACGCTTAAGATAATGCTATCTGTTGATATTGATGCATTGATGAGTTTCTTTTAAGTGTGCAGGACTTTCGATATTGGAATTTTGTGCTTTTCCAAAGTTGTTAAATAGTATCTTACCTGGTATCTATGTTTGAAATGTCCGTTAGTTTATGGTTTTCTACATCACATTAACTTGTTGTGTAAGTTTACCAAAGTTTCTGAAACGGTTTTTCAGTTGATTCAGGTATCTAATAAAGTCACGATTATCAGGTTTGATTGTTAAAATCTTATCTGCTAATGATGACTTGATTTTCAGGGGGTTAAATCATTGAGTTTCATACAGGTTATCTCTTTCCTGTGTATTGGCTGGTTATTCAGGTTTGAAGGTAAAAGGTATGCAATTTATCTAAGTGTTTTTGAAAATGTGTTTGATGCTACAGGGAACACGATTTTAAGCATGTGGTAACCTAACCTTCACGTGTTTGGCTAACTACACGCGTTTGGCTTCACCACGCGTTTGGACTTTCCTCACGTGTTTGGCTGTCTACACGCGTTTGGCTTTTATCCACGTGTTTACCATTGTAACACGCGTTTGAAGAATTGGTACACGTGTTTAGGTTTTTATGGCATACTACACGCGTTTGAGACTTTTACACGTGTTTACAAGCAGATTCCAAATTTTCTAAGTTTTATTGTGCAGAATTGTTGTTACTAAATTTTTGTTATTGCACTCTTTTTGTTTTACAGTAATGGCAGGCAATCCAAGGAATTTTTTCTCGACGCATAATCAGTGGATCGATTTTACGAGAAATGAAAGAAATAGAGTTTTTCATGTTTTGTTTGATTATCTGGAACGGTCACGTATTCACTTTGTTCTTACTCACAATCCAGTACTCGTTCAAACCTATTTACATCAATTCTGGACTAATGCATCGATAATTGTGGTTCAAGCACAGCCTGCACGACAAGATAGACCTGCCGTCCCTCGAAATGTTAGATTTCAGACGACTGTTGCTGATCAAACGTTTTCTTTTACTGCTGCTGATTTAAGGGAAATACTGCATTTAGGGACTGTTGAAGAAGAAAATGGTCCGATAGAGCTTGATGAAACGTTGGTTAGAGGCTGTTTTGGACATATGGGACATGCTATGCCACATGCAAAGTGGCCGATTGCTAAGGCAGGATTCTATGGCAATTGGAGGTTTCTGGCTCATGTTTTGATTGTGGCGATTAGTAATCGTCATGCAGGGTTTGATCAGCTAAATAAACAAGTCGGTTCGCAGATGGTGGCTTTGACTTTGAATAGGCCATACTCATTTTCGAACTATTTTTTCGATATTTTGAGGACCCAGATCACTCAGACAGGGTCACAGAGGTTTATGGTACTACAGTTTGTGATTCAAGCTACAGAGTTTCTTATTTTTGTGAGAATCTTGAGATTGGCTATCATGGTAAACCTGCTTTTGACAAGATGAACAGTGTCGCGTGTTTGAATTTTACGCGTGTTTAGAATTTTGAAATCAATATACAACTCTTTTGGTATTCCACGTGTTTGGAAATCACGTGTTTACAAACCCTAGTTCCACGCGTTTGGAACCTAGGTTTCAGATGTTTTGTTCCACGCGTTTACCCTTCTTCACGCGTTTACCATTGATCACACGCGTTTACCATTGTAACACGCGTTTGAAGAATTGGTACACGTGTTTAGGTTTTTATGGCATACTACACGCGTTTGAGACTTTTACACGTGTTTACAAGCAGATTCAATTTTCTAAGTTTTATTGTGCAGAATTGTTGTTACTAAATTTTTGTTATTGCACTCTTTTTGTTTTACAGTAATGGCAGGCAATCCAAGGAATTTTTTCTCGACGCATAATCAGTGGATCGATTTTACGAGAAATGAAAGAAATAGAGTTTTTCATGTTTTGTTTGATTATCTGGAACGGTCACGTATTCACTTTGTTCTTACTCACAATCCAGTACTCGTTCAAACCTATTTACATCAATTCTGGACTAATGCATCGATAATTGTGGTTCAAGCACAGCCTGCACGACAAGATAGACCTGCCGTCCCTCGAAATGTTAGATTTCAGACGACTGTTGCTGATCAAACGTTTTCTTTTACTGCTGCTGATTTAAGGGAAATACTGCATTTAGGGACTGTTGAAGAAGAAAATGGTCCGATAGAGCTTGATGAAACGTTGGTTAGAGGCTGTTTTGGACATATGGGACATGCTATGCCACATGCAAAGTGGCCGATTGCTAAGGCAGGATTCTATGGCAATTGGAGGTTTCTGGCTCATGTTTTGATTGTGGCGATTAGTAATCGTCATGCAGGGTTTGATCAGCTAAATAAACAAGTCGGTTCGCAGATGGTGGCTTTGACTTTGAATAGGCCATACTCATTTTCGAACTATTTTTTCGATATTTTGAGGACCCAGATCACTCAGACAGGGTCACAGAGGTTTATGGTACTACAGTTTGTGATTCAAGCTACAGAGTTTCTTATTTTTGTGAGAACTGATTGATTTGATGCTGATTGTTGGAAATTCAACTTCTCTATTATATGCCGGTTAAGCAAGTCGAGGAATGTCTCGAGCAAAGTTCTAAGCAGGAAGAAGATTGCATATGTTTAATTCGGAGATGGCTACTGTTGAGGGGGAGAACTACAATGAGATGTGTTAGGTTAGTTGGTTGTCACAGAGATACAGAGATTTTGGAGTTTGAAGATCAGAATGTTGTGTCAGAAGATCGAGTTTCAACAAAAGAAGACCCGGTATCATTAGTTAAGGGGGAGTTTGCTTTTGCAGGTTTTCGATTGCTAATGATTATCGGTGAATGAATTGAGTGCATCGGTCAAGGGGGAGACTGTTAGTGCACGTTCTGGTGCACATTTTGTGTCCGATGCATCTCAATTAAAGGGCTGTTACTTTACAGAGATTATCCAGACAACAGGACAAACTCGTGTAAACAGTACCACGAGTTTGGACAAACTCGTGTGAACAGTACCACGAGTTTGGACAAACTCGTGTGAACAGTAACACGAGTTTGGCCAATCACGTGTTACTGTAGCACGTGTTTGGTCCACGCGTTTGGAGGCCCACGAGTTTGAAGCCCAGCCCATTTGTAGCCTATATATATTGTTCTTAGGTTTCGGTTTTAGTTGATGATTTTAGTTGCAACAGATTTCATTCACTAGGTTCTCGAGGTAGAGATCTATACCTCGAGATGCCGCCCAAAGAATCAGATGTATACTCGTTTTATGTATTGTAATCTTATGATTAATACAAGATATGAGTTATTTACATCGATTTATATCTCCTGTTCATATTGATTTCGTGTTCATATATATGTGATTCATTCAATTACCTCAATAACGATTATGTTTGGATTCCGCACTTACATAGTCGTAGGAATCGCGAATCGATCGGTCCCCGGCACTTTCAATAAGACTTACAAGACTGAAGAAATCGTGTAGCTGATGTCAAGGGGGAGACTGTAAGTGCATGATTCTGTTGACAACAGCAACAGCGATTTGATCAGTATATGTTGATGTTTTGTAATATGTAATCATAGACTTATGTTATGTTTAAACTTGTTATTTGAACTTAAGTAATGTGAATGATTACATATTGATCAGAGTTTTTGGTATGCTTAATGTTTACGACTTGTATGAATGTGATTATAAATAACATGCAGATACAAGTGATAAACTAGTCACGTTTTGAGTAATTAAAGTATACTTAAAAGATGACAAAAAGAAGTGTGTACAAACTCGTGCTACAGTAACACGAGTTTGCCGTACAAACTCGTGCTACAGTAACACGAGTTTGCCTAAACACGTGGTCTAGCACGTGTTTACATATTAACACGCGTTTGTTAATGGGCTATGGGCTTTAAGATATACGGTCCATATTAACATGCATTTATGAACAGTATAGTATAAATACACACGGGTAATACGTAATTAGGGACAGTGAATTAAGATAATACGTCTAAACTCTGTCCTATTGCAAACCCGCGCGCGTTTAAGGTCTTAGGTTGTATAAACAACGAAAGACGATAATCTAATTAACCAAACAGGTTATCACGAGAGGATTCCGCACTCTCGTCATAACTATAAGCGTTCTCGTTGACGATCAGTCCACAAGGACCTACATGCATGATTCGAATTGGCTAGTCTTCATTGCTTGTTTGAGATAAACTTCATTGATGTGCAACAATTTGATACTTCAGAAATATTTGATAAACCTTCTTGTCTATTCTTCATGATTTCTTCATTCTTCGGTACTTTGTTTTAGCCAATCGAGATCATGATGGTTTTAATAGTTGCTTTAGAAGCTAAAACCCATTTTGTTCTGTTTAGATTGACATACACGAATGCATGCGAATCCCCCCTATGGTTTACAAACACATCCAATCTAAAACCAAATGCTAAATCTTTTTCAAGTTTTAAGGATGGCACAATTCACTTGAAAAGTCCATATTCAAGGCCATATGCTGACGTGTTTCCCACAAGAACATTGTATAAATTAAGTTCAGATTGAAGGAAACCTTGGTACTTTGTGCCTACCGATATATCCTTAATTGTAATCACGGAACTGAGCAGTTATATTATGATTAAACAGGCTTAAAAGCTAAGTATCGTCACGTCTAATCATTTAGTGCAGTGACCTTACTTCATTTATTTATTTATTTTTTATTTTTTTTTATTTATTATTTATTTTTTTTATTATTTTTTTTATAAAATGATGCTTTATGTCTATGTGCTTGGTGACTTTAAAATTTTTCGGATTCTTGGTAATATCAATGGCAGATTTATTATCAATGCAAATAGGAGAGTTTGAGATATTCATACCATAATCGCGCAGTTGTTGCTGTATCCAAAGTACCTGAGAACAGCAATAGCCAGCAGCAATGTACTCTGCTTCACAGGAAGACTGTGCAACAGATGTCTGCTTTTTGCACTGCCACGAAATAATTCTCCCCCCTAAAAGTTGACATCCACCCGATGTAGATTTCCTATCCGAATTGTCACCACCATAATCCGAATCAGTATAAGCCTTGAATTCAAAGGAACCATGCATGGGATACCAAAGCCCTAGTCGAGGCTTGGCCTTCACATAACGAAGAATCCTTTTCGCAGCTTTCAAATGAGATTCTTTCGGATTAGCCTGATATCTAGAACACATACAAACAGCGAACATAATGTCTGGACGGGAAGCAGTGAGATACATCAGGGATCCAATAATAGCCCGATATTGAGTTGCATCAATGTGTGGATCATTAGGCTTATCAGGACACAGCCCATGAGCAGTCTTGATGGGAGTAATTGCATCTTTAGAATCAGTCATCCGAAACCTAGTAAGAAGATCTTTAACATACTTGGTTTGATGAATAAAGAACCCATCCTTCAGTTGATCCACCTGTAGTCCAAGGAAGAAAGTTAATTCCCCCATAGCACTCATTTCAAACTTAGCCTTCATGCTCTGCTTAAACTCCTTGCACATATTCTCATCAGAAGAACCAAAAATGATATCATCGACGTAAACATGTACAAGCAAGTAGTCCTTCCCTTTCCATTTGACAAACAACGTGCTGTCGATAGAACCTCTTGTAAAACCGTTTTCAATCAGATGAGAAGACAATTTTTCATACCAAGATCGAGGAGCCTGATGTAGACCATATAAAGCCTTATCGAGACGATATACTCTGTTAGGAAAGTCTGGATCCTCAAACCCGGCAGGTTGTTCTACATAAACTTCTTCTTTAATTTCTCCATACAAAAAGGCACTCTTTACGTCAAGTTGATACACCTTTATTCCTTTATAACTAGCATATGCCAGAAATAATCGAATAGCTTCAAGTCTAGCTACCGGTGCAAAAGTCTCATCGTAATCAAAGCCTTCTTGTTGCTCAAATCCTCTAACCACTAAGCGAGCCTTATTGCGAGTGACTACACCTTTGTCATCCCTTTTACAACGAAAAACCCAACGCGTTGTTAAAGGAGATTCACCTTCAGGTAAGTCAACTAACTTCCATACATCAAGCTTCCGAAACTGAGCCAATTCTTCTTGCATCGCCTCAACCCATGACGGTTCTTTAAGAGCCATACCAACATTCTTAGGCTCAACCTGAGAGATGAAGCAATAGTACAAGTACCAAGTAATTGACCCAGTATCCTTAACTTCAGCAAACATACTTGACATCTTCTTATGCTGATTCCTCGTGCGAACAGAGGCAGAAGCATCACCAATGATTTGCTCTACTGGATGATCCTTGTTGACTCTTGTTTGAGGAACCGTGTCGACGGTAAGATCATTTCCCAAGTTAGTCTGCACATGTTGCTCTGGAGTTTTAGGCTCTTCCTGATTCTCACCTTCCGTGTCATCAGTATCATAGAAAGGATCATCAGGTAGCGGTATATGTAAAGGATCAGTAAGAACTTTAGGAGAAGTCTCTAAAGTAGAGTCTGCTTCTTTGGTCCCACTTGACTCTCCAGAATAAGAAGCAGGCTTAATGAATGGTGAAGAAACAGGAGAAGAAACAGGAACCGTCCCACTTTCAAGTGGATCATGAAGAGTAACTACATCTTCCACAATCGGAACACCTGTAAAAGAAACAGGACCACGAAAAGAGGTGAAGACACCATCATAATCGAAGTCATTAGCAGGACCAATATGTACAGCAGGTTTATAACTGACAATGACAACATTTGTACCAAAATCGACTTTGCCAGTTTTCTGATTGTACACACGCCGAATCGGTGTACTAGGCACATAACCTAAAAAGAAACCCTCCTCAGATTTAGGATCAAATTTCCCTTGAGGAAGAACTTTCAGAAAAGTACACGGAACACCAAACGGCTCAACATTCTGCAAATTGGGCTTTTTGTTGTGCAACAGCTCATAACAAGTCTTCTTAAACCGTTTAACTGTCAAAACCCGATTCAAAATGTGACAAGCTGTATTCACCGCCTCTCCCCAGAAGGTAATAGGAAGCCCTGAATCAGCAAGCATCGTCCTGGCTGTTTCTATCAATGTCCTGTTCTTCCTTTCAGCGACACCATTCTGTTGTGGTTCATATGGTGCACTGAATTGATGTTGAATACCTTTGGACAAACAAAATACCGTAATAGTATTATTCTTGAACTCAGTGCCATTGTCACTCCTGATTCTCTTAACTTTAACTTCATGGACATTCTCGACTTGTTTAATGAAATCCATAAATCGAGTAGCAGTCTCATCCTTGGTTTTCAAAAAAAATACCCATGAGTATCTTGAGTAATCATCAGTGATCACCAAACAGTAGGACATCTCTCCAATGCTTCTTATGTTCACAGGACCAAAGAGATCCATATGAAGTAATTCGAATGGTTTCGATATAGTGTTTTGCACCTTTGGTTTGTGAGGATTCTTGTGTTGCTTTCCTTTCAAACACGGTACACATTTATCTTCCATCCCAAACTTCTTGACTGGAACACCTTCAACTAATTCAAGACTGATAAGTTCATTCATCTTCCGAAAGTTGATATGTCCCATTCTTCGATGCCATAAGAGAGATTCTGACTCATTGGCCTTGCTCAACAAACAAAGGGGCTCCTTTGGATTATCAACACCTAAAACTAAACCATAGATGTCTCTCTTTCTCGGAGCTCTGAGCATTATCCATTCTTCTGGAATAACGAAACCCAGCTTCAAGATGAATGCCTCCTTTTCTGTGAAATGAACATTGTTGCCCTTGTCACAGATCTGTGAGACACTCATTAGATTATGAGTAAGTTGTTCCACATAGTTTACTCTTTCGAGAGTAAGTTGTCCATTGACAACATCTCCCTGACCGGTGATGTTGCCGCCCTTGGATCCAGCAAAACTAACATATGACCCATGTATACCAACATAATTGGACAAAAGCTTCTTGTCCCCTGTCATGTGCCTGGAGCATCCACTGTCAAGGTACCACAAATGAATTGGTTTCCTAGGAACTCCCTGCACATAAAATGAGAAAAGTTAGTTTTCGTTTGGGACCCAAACCTTCATTGGTTTGGGTCGACCCTTCTCATCCTTGAGAAGTAGTTCAGTCCAATATCCATTGCTAGAAGCCTTGGATGGAACACGATTCTCATCTTGTCTTCTCACTGGAGAAGTCTTCGGACCTCTCGTTGGAGAAGTTCTAGGAGAATGAGGGCCAAAAGAAGGTCGAACACTTGAGTGAACCCGGTCATAAAATGAATTACAACTTGGAGATGTTTGAGACCGACTCGAACTCCCAGTGGGGGTCATGAATCTATCTTCTCTAGGTGATATACTCCTAGATTCAGGTGATACTTTCCTCTTTTGAGTTGAATTCCTATGAACATTTCCTGTAAAACCTTTTGGTGAAGATTCTCTTCGTTGAGGTATAGTAAACGGTTTTGGAGAAGATTGAACTTTAGTCTCATTAACCAGTTGATCATTACCCAACCCTCTTTGTCCTTCCGAGGTTGAAACCTTTGAAGGAGAACCTGATCTCCGAGGTCTATTAGGACATACACTGTAAACATGACCTTTTTCATGACAAGCAAAACAAGAAAGGACCTTGACCTTTTTCTTTGTATCTACCTTTTTATCGGTACCTACAGATTCAATTTTAGTCCTAGTGTCCACTGTCTTACTTGTTTTTCTAGTATCATCAAAGTCACCTTTAGTTAGTGAATTCCTAGACTTTCTAGCATCATCTATCTCATCCTTACCTATTGGAGACTTCTTAAGTGCAGGCATAAGGATTTGCTTCAAAGTCCTAGTAGCTACTTCATCAACAGCTGATCTATCCTCAGATTTTCTAATTTTAGTCTGCCTAGGCAATGGAGTGAGACGCGACTGACTTAATTTCTTCATGTCCTCAACAGTCACATCCCAGACTTTATCAATCCTTTTAGGGTCAATAGATTCTAAATTCCTAATTTGATTATTCTTCAATTCAATTTCATCATACATTTTATTCACAATTTTACAAACATGAACAATAGTATGTAAGGAATAAGATACCTGTTGGTCAGCTTCTTTACAATCGGCCATGTAGGCAACAAAGTCATCTACAGTCATCCCTTCAGGAATCTCAAAATCTTTCATCTGCTCTTCAATTGTCTTCTCGACCTTTTCAGCAGCAGAATTTTCTTGAATCTCAGCAACGTTCACTTGTTCTGAATCTTTCACCTCTAACTCATCCTCAGACTCAGAATCAGTATCATATTCAGCAGCCTTAGGAGATTCCAATGACAAACTTTGAAACTTCTCATATAATTGCTCATCACTGTGATAATGTGTGGTGTCCAAGAAATCTTCCGGAGTATCAACTATCTGTGCCACATCATCAATGATTTCAGCCAAATAAGCATTGTTGGTTTCGTCTTGTGGAAGATTCCAGACATATGAACCATCAGGTTGAACGGCCACAATAGCTTTGTCATTCACAGTAGGATCATTAGTCAACAGAAGAGTTCTATTCGCATTATTGTTGAACGAACGATTATCCTGACGTGTAGGAGTAGTATTAACATTTCTCTTGGGTCGTTGACACTCTCTGGCGAAATGTCCAAATCCATCACAATTGTAACACTTCACTTTTGACTTGTCAAAACCCGTAGTACCCCCAGTAAGCTGTCTTCCCGTTCTTCGCATAAACTTTTCAGCTCTCCTTGTAATCATGGCCAGTTGCCATTTTAGATCCATTTCTTCAACATCGTCAGGATCAATCTGGTCATAATCTTCCTCGATGAGAGATGGATCTGTGATCCTACCTGCAACAAATGCTTCATGTGCAGCACACATAGCAGCAAAGACATTCATCCTCCCCTCAGCTGATTTCATATCCATTGGCATGGACTTGTAACCAGCTGAAGAAGATGTGATATTACCGATCTTTAAACTTCCAGGCTTTAAACCTTCAGCAGTCTTTTTGCCTTTGTTCCCAGCATCAGAAGCCATGAGACCAACAAACTCATCTTCATCAGTATTCTGTGTTACGCCAGAACTACCTACTCCAGAGAAGAATGCGTTTGCATCAGCGGTTGGATTCATCATGGTAGCATGATACAGAGACGGATCTTGAGTGAAGTTGTCTTGAAGATCCTTTGCTTTGTCCTTCATTACTCGATTTCTAAGAGTGGAAATTACACCATCAATCTTCAGAGTTGCATAATCATCTCTTTCTTGTAGTCCATGACAAAACTCCTTGTAGGCCTTCGGTAATCCATCCAAGAATTTATCCACAATTTCAGTAGGGGTATACTTAAGATCAAAGTACGCTAACTCAGCAAGAAGATGTTGATATCTTAGAATAAGATCTTCAACTTGTTCGTTCTTGGTAGCATTGAAACAGTCAAATTGTTTCTTAAGCATTTTAATTCTGTTTTTCTTCAGTAGTGGATCTCCTTCACAATGAGCTTCAATAGCGTCAAACAACTGCTTTGAAGTTTTATATTCTTGTTTGGGAAACAGATGCACCAAATCTTGTGGAATGCACATACGAAGAGTCGAAAGAGCCTTTACTTCGACTGCATAGAGGGCCTTTTCGTCACCCTTTAATTCTGCCATCCTGTATGTTGAAGTAACACCATTGACAGTAAGAATAGGCCACTCATATCCTTCAGTAATCAAAATCCGCATATTTAAATCTTCTCTTTGTATATAATCTTCGAATCGACCTCTCCACGCCCAGAAGTCAGCTAATGAAACTAACTTCGGTGGAGAATTGGTCCTTCCGACTAGATGATCATGATAAACCAGAGAATTTAGGTATTGTGCAACGGCACTGTTGACTGTCGAAGAAGAAGCCATCGGAACGAAAATAAGAATAAGAACGAAAATAAGACTAAATTCGTAAGAAGAGATCTGAACGAAGATAGCTAAATTCGCAAGGAAAGGTTAGAACGAAGATGACTCTAAGTTCGTTAAGTGGGAACTGAACGAAGATAGCTTAAGTTCGTAAGCTAAATTCGTAAGGTGAAAGCTGAACGAAGATAACTTAATTTCGTAAGCTAAATTCGTAAGGTGAAAGCTGAACGAAGATAACTAATTTCGTAAGTTAAATTCGTATAAAGATTCAAAACGAAAGTAGGGATCTTCGTTTTCTATCTTCGTAACAAGGACTGCAAACGAATTTAGAGTAAGTTCGTTTGCTATCTTCGTAGAGAGAACGAAGATAACGACTGGAAGGGTTTTTCGAAGTTAAATTCGTAAGAAGAGATCTGAACGAAGATAGCTAAATTCGCAAGTGAAGGTTAGAACGAAGATGACTCTAAGTTCGTAAAGTGTGAACTGAACGAAGATAACTTAATTTCGTAAGTTAAATTCGTATAAAGATTCAAAACGAAAGTAGGGATCTTCGTTTTCTATCTTCGTGAGAACGAAGATAACTTAATTTCGTAAGTTAAATTCGTAAGGTGAAAGCTGAACGAAGATAACTTAATTTCGTAAGTTAAATTCGTAAGGTGAAAGCTGAACGAAGATAACTCAATTTCGTAAGTTAAATTCGTATAAAGATTCAAAACGAAAGTAGGGATCTTCGTTTTCTATCTTCGTAGAACGAAGATAACTCAATTTCGTAAGTTAAATTCGTATAAAGATTCAAAACGAAAGTAGGGATCTTCGTTTTCTATCTTCGTAGGAACGAAGATAATAATTTCGTAAGTTAAATTCGTATAAAGATTCAAAACGAAAGTAGGGATCTTCGTTTTCTATCTTCGTAGAACGAAGATAAGTAATTTCGTAAGTTAAATTCGTATAAAGATTCAAAACGAAAGTAGGGATCTTCGTTTTCTATCTTCGTAAGGTGAAAGCTGAACGAAGATAACTCAATTTCGTAAGTTAAATTCGTATAAAGATTCAAAACGAAAGTAGGGATCTTCGTTTTCTATCTTCGTAGAGAACGAAGATAACTTAATTTCGTAAGTTAAATTCGTAAAAAGATTCAAAACGAAAGTAGGGATCTTCGTTTTCTATCTTCGTAACAAGGACTGCAAACGAATTTAGAGTAAGTTCGTTTGCTATCTTCGTAGAGAGAACGAAGATAACTCAATTTCGTAAGTTAAATTCGTATAAAGATTCAAAACGAAAGTAGGGATCTTCGTTTTCTATCTTCGTAACAAGGACTGCAAACGAATTTAGAGTAAGTTCGTTTGCTATCTTCGTAGAGAGAACGAAGATAACGATTTCGTAAGTTAAATTCGTATAAAGATTCAAAACGAAAGTAGGGATCTTCGTTTTCTATCTTCGTAAGAACGAAGATAACTTAATTTCGTAAGTTAAATTCGTAAAAAGATTCAAAACGAAAGTAGGGATCTTCGTTTTCTATCTTCGTAACAAGGACTGCAAACGAATTTAGAGTAAGTTCGTTTGCTATCTCGTGGGCTAACTTTAAGCAGAAATTCATTGAGGAATATATTGGGGTTCATGAGCAGCGTAAGATGGAAAAGGAGTTTCGTGCCTTGACGGCTGAAGTCGGAAAGGTCAACGGGTATGCTCGTTCCTTCATGGAGAAGATGAAGTTCGTGGGTCATTTATTCCGTACTGATGCAGATCAGGTTGCTTGCTATGTTGATGGTTTGCCTCCGAGTTATCGAGGTATCTGCAGGCAGCACAAGACTCTGACTGAAGCTATCAAGGAGTCTAAGAAGCTTGACGATGATTTCGCTTCGGACAAGAAGGTTGAAGAAGGTGCTCGGGACTGGTGGAAGAGCATTACTATTTCGATGACTCCAGCTATGGTATCTGCTATCTCGTGGGCTAACTTTAAGCAGAAATTCATTGAGGAATATATTGGGGTTCATGAGCAGCGTAAGATGGAAAAGGAGTTTCGTGCCTTGACGGCTGAAGTCGGAAAGGTCAACGGGTATGCTCGTTCCTTCATGGAGAAGATGAAGTTCGTGGGTCATTTATTCCGTACTGATGCAGATCAGGTTGCTTGCTATGTTGATGGTTTGCCTCCGAGTTATCGAGGTATCTGCAGGCAGCACAAGACTCTGACTGAAGCTATCAAGGAGTCTAAGAAGCTTGACGATGATTTCGCTTCGGACAAGAAGGTTGAGAAGAGTGATGATAAGAAGTTGGGGTTTAAACAACTGTCCATCCAGGTGCAGGTGCTTCTAATGCTGCTAATGCTGCTGCTAATGCTAATGTGAATGTGCTGCTAATGCTAATGTAAATCGTGTGAACCCCCGCCGTGTTAATGGCTCATTGGGTCCGATGCCTCCAACTGCTGCTAATGCTGCTGCTAATGCTGCTGCTAATGCTGCTGCTAATGCTGCTGCTAATGCTGCTGCTAATGCTGCTGCTAATGCTGCTGCTAATGCTGCTGCTAATGCTGCTGCTAATGCTGCTGCTAATGCTGCTGCTAATGCTGCTGCTAATGCTGCTGCTAATGCTGCTGCTAATGCTGCTGCTAATGCTGCTGCTAATGCTGCTGCTAATGCTGCTGCTAATGCTGCTGCTAATGCTGCTGCTAATGCTGCTGCTAATGCTGCTGCTAATGCTGCTGCTAATGCTGCTGCTAATGCTGCTGCTAATGCTGCTGCTAATGCTGCTGCTAATGCTGCTGCTAATGCTGCTGCTAATGCTGCTGCTAATGCTGCTGCTAATGCTGCTGCTAATGCTGCTGCTAATGCTGCTGCTAATGCTGCTGCTAATGCTGCTGCTAATGCTGCTGCTAATGCTGCTGCTAATGCTGCTGCTAATGCTGCTGCTAATGCTGCTGCTAATGCTGCTGCTAATGCTGCTGCTAATGCTGCTGCTAATGCTGCTGCTAATGCTGCTGCTAATGCTGCTGCTAATGCTGCTGCTAATGCTGCTGCTAATGCTGCTGCTAATGCTGCTGCTAATGCTGCTGCTAATGCTGCTGCTAATGCTGCTGCTAATGCTGCTGCTAATGCTGCTGCTAATGCTGCTGCTAATGCTGCTGCTAATGCTGCTGCTAATGCTGCTGCTAATGCTGCTGCTAATGCTGCTGCTAATGCTGCTGCTAATGCTGCTGCTAATGCTGCTGCTAATGCTGCTGCTAATGCTGCTGCTAATGCTGCTGCTAATGCTGCTGCTAATGCTGCTGCTAATGCTGCTGCTAATGCTGCTGCTAATGCTGCTGCTAATGCTGCTGCTAATGCTGCTGCTAATGCTGCTGCTAATGCTGCTGCTAATGCTGCTGCTAATGCTGCTGCTAATGCTGCTGCTAATGCTGCTGCTAATGCTGCTGCTAATGCTGCTGCTAATGCTGCTGCTAATGCTGCTGCTAATGCTGCTGCTAATGCTGCTGCTAATGCTGCTGCTAATGCTGCTGCTAATGCTGCTGCTAATGCTGCTGCTAATGCTGCTGCTAATGCTGCTGCTAATGCTGCTGCTAATGCTGCTGCTAATGCTGCTGCTAATGCTGCTGCTAATGCTGCTGCTAATGCTGCTGCTAATGCTGCTGCTAATGCTGCTGCTAATGCTGCTGCTAATGCTGCTGCTAATGCTGCTGCTAATGCTGCTGCTAATGCTGCTGCTAATGCTGCTGCTAATGCTGCTGCTAATGCTGCTGCTAATGCTGCTGCTAATGCTGCTGCTAATGCTGCTGCTAATGCTGCTGCTAATGCTGCTGCTAATGCTGCTGCTAATGCTGCTGCTAATGCTGCTGCTAATGCTGCTGCTAATGCTGCTGCTAATGCTGCTGCTAATGCTGCTGCTAATGCTGCTGCTAATGCTGCTGCTAATGCTGCTGCTAATGCTGCTGCTAATGCTGCTGCTAATGCTGCTGCTAATGCTGCTGCTAATGCTGCTGCTAATGCTGCTGCTAATGCTGCTGCTAATGCTGCTGCTAATGCTGCTGCTAATGCTGCTGCTAATGCTGCTGCTAATGCTGCTGCTAATGCTGCTGCTAATGCTGCTGCTAATGCTGCTGCTAATGCTGCTGCTAATGCTGCTGCTAATGCTGCTGCTAATGCTGCTGCTAATGCTGCTGCTAATGCTGCTGCTAATGCTGCTGCTAATGCTGCTGCTAATGCTGCTGCTAATGCTGCTGCTAATGCTGCTGCTAATGCTGCTGCTAATGCTGCTGCTAATGCTGCTGCTAATGCTGCTGCTAATGCTGCTGCTAATGCTGCTGCTAATGCTGCTGCTAATGCTGCTGCTAATGCTGCTGCTAATGCTGCTGCTAATGCTGCTGCTAATGCTGCTGCTAATGCTGCTGCTAATGCTGCTGCTAATGCTGCTGCTAATGCTGCTGCTAATGCTGCTGCTAATGCTGCTGCTAATGCTGCTGCTAATGCTGCTGCTAATGCTGCTGCTAATGATGCTGATGTTGCTTCGGACTAAGTTGAGGAAGTCGACGACAAGAAAGTGGGATTTAAAAGAAGGTCAAATTGGTCTTCCAATAACAATAATAATAAGAAGTTCCGTGGAAGTGGTAGTTCGAGTGGTGACAAGGATAAAAAGAAGAATGGTTCATGGTGTACATTTTGCAAGACAATTCATGAAGGGCATTGTACCGACAAGACAAGAAGGTGCCATAAGTGTGGGAAGTCGGGACATCTTGCCACTGAATGTAGGGACAAGACTCGTTGCTACAAGTGCCAAGAAACGGGTCATCTCATTGCCGATTGTCCACAGATGAAGAATGCTGGAAAGAAGACCGCCACGACAGCAACAAAAGTGAGAGCTCTTCAAATGACGGTTGATGACGCAAGGAACAACGATGAAGTGGTAAGTGGTACTTTCCTTGTTAATTCAAAGCTTGCCTCTGTTTTATTTGATTCAGGTGCAAATAGGTCGTTTGTGTCCACATTATTTGCTCCTAAGCTAGAAAGAGTCACTACTCCCTTAGATTGTTCATTAGAGGTAGAAATTGCTAATGGTACGGTTAATAATATACGTGTGGGATATGACGATTGTGACATTGAGATTGAAGGTCGTTCTTTTCCAGTCCAACTATTACCTACTACCTTAGGTGGTTTTGATGTAGTGATTGGTATGGATTGGTTGGCTAGAAATGAAGCTAGTATTTTATGTTCCCAAAAGATAATTCGATTGCCTATATCCGAGGGTAAAGTGATAACGGTGTATGGAGACAAGAAGAGAGGAGGAATAAAGATTATTAGTATGATGAAAGCTATTAAATGTATAAGGAAAAACAAGAGCCATTTCTTGGCTTATGTCATAGATGCAAGAAAAGAGAAGTCTCCAATCGCTAGTGTTGAGGTAGTATCCAATTTCCCCGATGTGTTTCCCGATGATCTACCCGGTATTCCTCCCGATCGTGAAGTTACTTTTCAGATAGATCTTATTCCCGGTGCTACACCCGTTGCTAAAGCACCTTACCGATTAGCTCCTACAGAAATGAAGGAATTAATGACGCAACTACAGGAGTTACTTGACAAGGGGTTCATACAACCTAGTTCCTCGCCTTGGGGAGCTCCGGTTCTCTTTGTTAAGAAGAAGGATGGATCAATGCGCATGTGTATTGACTACCGTGAGTTGAACAAACGAACGGTCAAGAATAAGTATCCTCTCCCGAGAATTGATGATCTTTTTGATCAACTACATGGTGCTTCGTATTTTTCAAAGATTGATTTGCGGTCCGGTTATCATCAGTTAAAGGTAAAGAAGGAAGATGTAGCAAAGACAGCTTTCCGGACTAGATATGGTCATTATGAGTTCTTGGTCATGCCATTTGGGTTGACCAATGCTCCAGCCGCGTTTATGGACTTAATGAATCGGGTATGCCGCCCCTTTCTAGATCATTTTGTTATTGTGTTTATTGACGATATTTTGATCTATTCTAAGTCAGAGGATGAACACCGTGAGCATTTGAAAGCAGTTTTGGAGGTGTTGAGGGAGAAGAAGTTGTACGCAAAGTTTTCTAAATGTGAGTTTTGGCTCCGAGAAGTGCAGTTTCTTGGTCATGCCATTTGGGTTGACCAATGCTCCAGCCGCGTTTATGGACTTAATGAATCGGGTATGCCGCCCCTTTCTAGATCATTTTGTTATTGTGTTTATTGACGATATTTTGATCTATTCTAAGTCAGAGGATGAACACCGTGAGCATTTGAAAGCAGTTTTGGAGGTGTTGAGGGAGAAGAAGTTGTACGCAAAGTTTTCTAAATGTGAGTTTTGGCTCCGAGAAGTGCAGTTTCTTGGTCATGTTATTACATCGGAAGGTATTAAAGTAGATCCTTCAAAGATTGAAGCTGTTTCAAAGTGGGAACAGCCAAAGACTCCTACCGAGATTAAGAGTTTTCTTGGTTTGGCTGGGTATTATAGAAGGTTTATTCAGGATTTTTCCCGAATAGCCAAGCCTATGACGGAATTAACAAAGAAGGGTGTGAAGTACGAGTGGACTGAAAAGCAGGAAAATGCATTCCAAACGTTGAAAAAGAAGTTGTGTGAAGCTCCTATCCTTGCCTTGCCTGAAGGTACTGATGATTTAGTGGTATATAGCGATGCTTCTATTACGGGTTTGGGTTGTGTCTTAATGCAGAGAGACAAAGTGATTGCCTATGCTTCACGTCAGTTGAAGCCTCATGAGAAGAATTACCCTACCCATGATCTTGAGCTAGCGGCGGTTGTGTTTGCATTGAAATTATGGAGACATTACTTATATGGTACTAAATGCACACTTTACACCGACCATAAGAGTTTACAATATATGTTTACTCAAAAGGAGATGAATGTGAGACAAAGAAGGTGGATGGAATTACTTAAAGACTATGATTGTGAAATCAAATACCATCCGGGTAAAGCCAATGTAGTGGCGGATGCACTAAGTAGGAAAGTGCAAAGCTCTTCTTGTAAGTTGATGAGCATGCAAGTTCAGGCCAAGTCGGGTCTATTAGATCGAATTAAAGAAGCACAAGAGATGGCATTAATGAAGGATAATATTGATAAAGAGAGTATTGGGAAGATTGAAAGCAGTTTTGGAGGTGTTGAGGGAGAAGAAGTTGTACGCAAAGTTTTCTAAATGTGAGTTTTGGCTCCGAGAAGTGCAGTTTCTTGGTCATGCCATTTGGGTTGACCAATGCTCCAGCCGCGTTTATGGACTTAATGAATCGGGTATGCCGCCCCTTTCTAGATCATTTTGTTATTGTGTTTATTGACGATATTTTGATCTATTCTAAGTCAGAGGATGAACACCGTGAGCATTTGAAAGCAGTTTTGGAGGTGTTGAGGGAGAAGAAGTTGTACGCAAAGTTTTCTAAATGTGAGTTTTGGCTCCGAGAAGTGCAGTTTCTTGGTCATGCCATTTGGGTTGACCAATGCTCCAGCCGCGTTTATGGACTTAATGAATCGGGTATGCCGCCCCTTTCTAGATCATTTTGTTATTGTGTTTATTGACGATATTTTGATCTATTCTAAGTCAGAGGATGAACACCGTGAGCATTTGAAAGCAGTTTTGGAGGTGTTGAGGGAGAAGAAGTTGTACGCAAAGTTTTCTAAATGTGAGTTTTGGCTCCGAGAAGTGCAGTTTCTTGGTCATGTCATTACATCGGAAGGTATTAAAGTAGATCCTTCAAAGATTGAAGCTGTTTCAAAGTGGGAACAGCCAAAGACTCCTACCGAGATTAAGAGTTTTCTTGGTTTGGCTGGGTATTATAGAAGGTTTATTCAGGATTTTTCCCGAATAGCCAAGCCTATGACGGAATTAACAAAGAAGGGTGGGAAGTACGAGTGGACTGAAAAGCAGGAAAATGCATTCCAAACGTTGAAAAAGAAGTTGTGTGAAGCTCCTATCCTTGCCTTGCCTGAAGGTACTGATGATTTAGTGGTATATAGCGATGCTTCTATTACGGGTTTGGGTTGTGTCTTAATGCAGAGAGACAAAGTGATTGCCTATGCTTCACGTCAGTTGAAGCCTCATGAGAAGAATTACCCTACCCATGATCTTGAGCTAGCGGCGGTTGTGTTTGCATTGAAATTATGGAGACATTACTTATATGGTACTAAATGCACACTTTACACCGACCATAAGAGTTTACAATATATGTTTACTCAAAAGGAGATGAATGTGAGACAAAGAAGGTGGATGGAATTACTTAAAGACTATGATTGTGAAATCAAATACCATCCGGGTAAAGCCAATGTAGTGGCGGATGCACTAAGTAGGAAAGTGCAAAGCTCTTCTTGTAAGTTGATGAGCATGCAAGTTCAGGCCAAGTCGGGTCTATTAGATCGAATTAAAGAAGCACAAGAGATGGCATTAATGAAGGATAATATTGATAAAGAGAGTATTGGGAAGAAGAAACGACTTGTGATGGAGACTAATAGCCGTGGGTTTAAAACATACAAGGGTCGTATTTGGGTGCCACTGCTTGGTGGTAACCGGGAGTTGATCCTTGAAGAGGTCCATAGAAGTAGGTATTCGATGCATCCCGGTGTCACCAAAATGTATGCAGATTTGAAGCCGATTTATTGGTGGCCGGATATTAAAGGTGAAGTAGCTCATTTTGTAGCAAAGTGTTTGACATGTGCACGTGTGAAAACGGACCATAAAAAGCCGTATGGTTTGTTGCATCAATTAGACGTTCCCGAGTGGAAATGGGATCATATCACGATGGACTTTGTAACGAAGCTACCGAAAACGCCGAAAGGGAATGATATGATTTGGGTGATTGTAGATAGATTGACGAAGAGTGCTCATTTTCTAGCTACCCGACAAGATGTGCCTTTAACGAAGATGGCGAAGTTGTACATTGATGAAGTAGTTGCGAAACATGGAGTCCCGTTATCTATTGTTTCGGATCGAGACTCGAGGTTTGTGTCAAACTTTTGGAAGGGTCTTCAACGGGAGTTGGGTAGTAGAATAAATTTGAGTACCGCCTATCATCCCCAAACCGATGGGCAAAGTGAGAGAACCATTCAAACCTTGGAGGATATGTTGAGAACGTGTGTACTTGAATACGGTGGAGCATGGGATGAACACTTGAAGTTGATTGAATTTGCTTATAATAATAGTCACCATGCAAGTATTGGGATGCCACCATTTGAAATGTTATATGGAAGGAGATGTAGGACTCCAAGTTGTTGGATGGAGCCCGGTGAAAAGCAGTTTTGGAGGTGTTGAGGGAGAAGAAGTTGTACGCAAAGTTTTCTAAATGTGAGTTTTGGCTCCGAGAAGTGCAGTTTCTTGGTCATGCCATTTGGGTTGACCAATGCTCCAGCCGCGTTTATGGACTTAATGAATCGGGTATGCCGCCCCTTTCTAGATCATTTTGTTATTGTGTTTATTGACGATATTTTGATCTATTCTAAGTCAGAGGATGAACACCGTGAGCATTTGAAAGCAGTTTTGGAGGTGTTGAGGGAGAAGAAGTTGTACGCAAAGTTTTCTAAATGTGAGTTTTGGCTCCGAGAAGTGCAGTTTCTTGGTCATGTTATTACATCGGAAGGTATTAAAGTAGATCCTTCAAAGATTGAAGCTGTTTCAAAGTGGGAACAGCCAAAGACTCCTACCGAGATTAAGAGTTTTCTTGGTTTGGCTGGGTATTATAGAAGGTTTATTCAGGATTTTTCCCGAATAGCCAAGCCTATGACGGAATTAACAAAGAAGGGTGGGAAGTACGAGTGGACTGAAAAGCAGGAAAATGCATTCCAAACGTTGAAAAAGAAGTTGTGTGAAGCTCCTATCCTTGCCTTGCCTGAAGGTACTGATGATTTAGTGGTATATAGCGATGCTTCTATTACGGGTTTGGGTTGTGTCTTAATGCAGAGAGACAAAGTGATTGCCTATGCTTCACGTCAGTTGAAGCCTCATGAGAAGAATTACCCTACCCATGATCTTGAGCTAGCGGCGGTTGTGTTTGCATTGAAATTATGGAGACATTACTTATATGGTACTAAATGCACACTTTACACCGACCATAAGAGTTTACAATATATGTTTACTCAAAAGGAGATGAATGTGAGACAAAGAAGGTGGATGGAATTACTTAAAGACTATGATTGTGAAATCAAATACCATCCGGGTAAAGCCAATGTAGTGGCGGATGCACTAAGTAGGAAAGTGCAAAGCTCTTCTTGTAAGTTGATGAGCATGCAAGTTCAGGCCAAGTCGGGTCTATTAGATCGAATTAAAGAAGCACAAGAGATGGCATTAATGAAGGATAATATTGATAAAGAGAGTATTGGGAAGAAGAAACGACTTGTGATGGAGACTAATAGCCGTGGGTTTAAAACATACAAGGGTCGTATTTGGGTGCCACTGCTTGGTGGTAACCGGGAGTTGATCCTTGAAGAGGTCCATAGAAGTAGGTATTCGATGCATCCCGGTGTCACCAAAATGTATGCAGATTTGAAGCCGATTTATTGGTGGCCGGATATTAAAGGTGAAGTAGCTCATTTTGTAGCAAAGTGTTTGACATGTGCACGTGTGAAAACGGACCATAAAAAGCCGTATGGTTTGTTGCATCAATTAGACGTTCCCGAGTGGAAATGGGATCATATCACGATGGACTTTGTAACGAAGCTACCGAAAACGCCGAAAGGGAATGATATGATTTGGGTGATTGTAGATAGATTGACGAAGAGTGCTCATTTTCTAGCTACCCGACAAGATGTGCCTTTAACGAAGATGGCGAAGTTGTACATTGATGAAGTAGTTGCGAAACATGGAGTCCCGTTATCTATTGTTTCGGATCGAGACTCGAGGTTTGTGTCAAACTTTTGGAAGGGTCTTCAACGGGAGTTGGGTAGTAGAATAAATTTGAGTACCGCCTATCATCCCCAAACCGATGGGCAAAGTGAGAGAACCATTCAAACCTTGGAGGATATGTTGAGAACGTGTGTACTTGAATACGGTGGAGCATGGGATGAACACTTGAAGTTGATTGAATTTGCTTATAATAATAGTCACCATGCAAGTATTGGGATGCCACCATTTGAAATGTTATATGGAAGGAGATGTAGGACTCCAAGTTGTTGGATGGAGCCCGGTGAAAAGCAGTTGACCGGTCCCGAAATTATTGAAATTACCTCTGAAAAGGTTAATGTAGCTAAAGAAGCCTTACGTGTGGCAAGAGAAAGGCAGAAAACATATGCAGATAAGAAAAGGAGACCGATTGAGTTTAATGTTGGTGATTTAGTGATGCTGAAAGTATCACCTTGGAAAGGAGTTATCCGATTTGGAAAGAAGGGAAAGTTGAGTCCACGTTTCATTGGACCTTTTAAAGTGGTGAAGCGCATTAAAGATGTGGCATATCAGTTGGAATTACCTCCAGAATTGGATGGAATTCACAACACCTTCCATGTATCCTACTTGAGGAAATGTTTAGCTGAGGAGTCGAGTGTGATTCCTATTAAAGACGTGAGTATTGACCCAATGAAGAGAATAGTAGACGAACCGGTAGCGATACTTGGAAGAAAGCAAAAGAAGTTACGCCGAAAAGTGATTGAACTTGTCTTGATAAAGTGGAAGCATAATCATGGAGAAAGCTTGACTTGGGAAACTGAAGCAGTAATGAAGGAGAAATATCCCGAGTTGTTCCTATCTGATGAGATTCCGGGGACGGAATCCTCTTAAGGGGGAGGTATTTGTAACATCCCGAACTTTTATTTAACGTTTGACTAATGCCGTTAAGTCAATTTGGGGTGTCGTTAAGTCTTTACTTAATATTTGAATGTAGTTATGTGTGGTTAACGTAGATAAAGTAGTTAGGTTTAAAAGCCTAAATTTTAATGACGAATAAAAGTGTGATTAATGTCGCTTAAAGGCTATGTAGTGCCTTTTAATGAAGGACTAATGTTGTATATGGTCAATAATGCAGTTTGTGGCCAATAATGAAGGGTTTAGAAGTCCAGGGACTGATTTTGACATAGGTTGAAATCTAAAAACGGGTTTAAGAATTTGATGTGTGTAATTAGGGCTGATTTAGCAGCCATTAGCAATTAATAACTCACACTCAAAGTCTCTCTAATCTTTTCTTGATTTCTAAAGCAATTAATCTAGTTTTTGGGTCTAACGATTGGGTATTTTGGTGTTGGAATCGATCAGCCATCTAGCAAGCAGGTAATCATTGAATCGTTGGTTGTATTTTTAGGTTTAGGGGTTGGTTAATTATGAAACAGATCTGATTAAAATTGGATTATACACGTAATTAGGGCTTAGATGGTGTTTTGGTCAATTAACATGCTAAACGGAGTTAAACGAGTCCAAAGTCGATCTTGATGATCAAAATATGTTTAATTATGTCGAAAACATGTTTTGGGTGAAGCCTAAATCGAATGATTTCTGGAAAATTGAAGGACGAAGCCGTTTTGTGAATTCTGGTCGAAATTGGATCTTAAATTCGTTTTCTGGAAGCTAAATTCGTTTTCTGGAAGCTAAATTCGTTTTCTGGAAGTTAAATTCGTTTGAACGAACTTTAAGTTCGTTTTGTGAGATCTAAATTCGTTTGGAAAACGAATTTTAAGTTCGTTTTCTGGAATCTAAATTCGTTTTCTGGAAGCTAAATTCGTTTTCTGGAAGCTAAATTCGTTTTCTGGAAGCTAAATTCGTTTCCTGATGTCTAAATTCGTTTTCTGGAAGCTAAATTCGTTTTCTGGAAGCTAAATTCGTTTTCTGGAAGCTAAATTCGTTTTCTGGAAGCTAAATTCGTTTTCTGGAAGCTAAATTCGTTTTCTGGAAGCTAAATTCGTTTTCTGGAAGCTAAATTCGTTTTCTGGAAGCTAAATTCGTTTTCTGGAAGCTAAATTCGTTTTCTGGAAGCTAAATTCGTTTTCTGGAAGCTAAATTCGTTTTCTGGAAGCTAAATTCGTTTTCTGGAAGCTAAATTCGTTTTCTGGAAGCTAAATTCGTTTTCTGGAAGCTAAATTCGTTTTCTGGAAGCTAAATTCGTTTTCTGGAAGCTAAATTCGTTTTCTGGAAGCTAAATTCGTTTTCTGGAAGCTAAATTCGTTTTCTGGAAGCTAAATTCGTTTTCTGGAAGCTAAATTCGTTTTCTGGAAGCTAAATTCGTTTTCTGGAAGCTAAATTCGTTTTCTGGAAGCTAAATTCGTTTCCTGATGTCTAAATTCGTTTCCTGATGTCTAAATTCGTTTTCTGGAAGCTAAATTCGTTTTCTGGAAGCTAAATTCGTTTTCTGGAAGCTAAATTCGTTTTCTGGAAGCTAAATTCGTTTTCTGGAAGCTAAATTCGTTTTCTGGAAGCTAAATTCGTTTTCTGGAAGCTAAATTCGTTTTCTGGAAGCTAAATTCGTTTTCTGGAAGCTAAATTCGTTTCCTGATGTCTAAATTCGTTTTCTGGAAGCTAAATTCGTTTTCTGGAAGCTAAATTCGTTTTCTGGAAGCTAAATTCGTTTTCTGGAAGCTAAATTCGTTTTCTGGAAGCTAAATTCGTTTTCTGGAAGCTAAATTCGTTTTCTGGAAGCTAAATTCGTTTTCTGGAAGCTAAATTCGTTTTCTGGAAGCTAAATTCGTTTTCTGGAAGCTAAATTCGTTTTCTGGAAGCTAAATTCGTTTTCTGGAAGCTAAATTCGTTTCCTGATGTCTAAATTCGTTTTCTGGAAGCTAAATTCGTTTTCTGGAAGCTAAATTCGTTTTCTGGAAGCTAAATTCGTTTTCTGGAAGCTAAATTCGTTTTCTGGAAGCTAAATTCGTTTTCTGGAAGCTAAATTCGTTTTCTGGAAGCTAAATTCGTTTTCTGGAAGCTAAATTCGTTTTCTGGAAGCTAAATTCGTTTTCTGGAAGCTAAATTCGTTTTCTGGAAGCTAAATTCGTTTTCTGGAAGCTAAATTCGTTTTCTGGAAGCTAAATTCGTTTTCTGGAAGCTAAATTCGTTTTCTGGAAGCTAAATTCGTTTTCTGGAAGCTAAATTCGTTTTCTGGAAGCTAAATTCGTTTTCTGGAAGCTAAATTCGTTTTCTGGAAGCTAAATTCGTTTTCTGGAAGCTAAATTCGTTTTCTGGAAGCTAAATTCGTTTTCTGGAAGCTAAATTCGTTTTCTGGAAGCTAAATTCGTTTTCTGGAAGCTAAATTCGTTTTCTGGAAGCTAAATTCGTTTTCTGGAAGCTAAATTCGTTTTCTGGAAGCTAAATTCGTTTTCTGGAAGCTAAATTCGTTTTCTGGAAGCTAAATTCGTTTTCTGGAAGCTAAATTCGTTTTCTGGAAGCTAAATTCGTTTTCTGGAAGCTAAATTCGTTTTCTGGAAGCTAAATTCGTTTTCTGGAAGCTAAATTCGTTTTCTGGAAGCTAAATTCGTTTTCTGGAAGCTAAATTCGTTTTCTGGAAGCTAAATTCGTTTTCTGGAAGCTAAATTCGTTTTCTGGAAGCTAAATTCGTTTTCTGGAAGCTAAATTCGTTTTCTGGAAGCTAAATTCGTTTTCTGGAAGCTAAATTCGTTTTCTGGAAGCTAAATTCGTTTTCTGGAAGCTAAATTCGTTTTCTGGAAGCTAAATTCGTTTTCTGGAAGCTAAATTCGTTTTCTGGAAGCTAAATTCGTTTTCTGGAAGCTAAATTCGTTTTCTGGAAGCTAAATTCGTTTTCTGGAAGCTAAATTCGTTTTCTGGAAGCTAAATTCGTTTTCTGGAAGTTGAATTAGTGAGTGAAGGTCGAGTTTCGTCGGATTCTATGAGTCCTAAAGTATTAATCAAACCTCCAATGCATTTAGATTTGTCATGGGTCATATAGATAGTTGTTTAGGTCTGAGTTAGGACCTTAATGATGTGGGTATTAGCTTGTCTAATGATCGCTTAATGATTATAGGAGGTCAGGAATACTTGCTTTGCACAGTAACGTAGTTGCCTTTTGTCGTGCGCTCCTTTGAGGTAAGATACACTACTCTGACACGCTGGGGGATCAACTAAAAGCTGGTTTCAAATCGTAAACACTTCCATTCGGTACCTTATTATTGCATGTGGGCATATGGGTTACTTGGGAGGTATTATGGGTTATGCAGTTGACCATGAGACCTGAGATGCAGTCCCTATTGTAGTGTAATGCAGTATTGCTTAATGTAATATGTAGTTATGCAGTTGATGTAGTTTAATGAAGTATCTTGATATGTGTGATATATAGAAATGAAGTTGATGTGTGATATGCATGCCTGACCTGTACGCCTAGTTCACTAGACTTGCTAGGTTGCTATGTCACTTGCACGTTTAAGGATCCAAACGTAATGAAGTTAAAGTGTGTGAATGTCTAGGAATGTGTGTTACCTAGACTATATGTGTGTGAATGTTTGGGAATGCAGGGACCCAATCTATATGTGTGAAATTGAGCTCATAAAACAGATGCAGTGAAAAGTGTTAAGCTTAACCCGTACTAGCCTTAGCCGGGCAAGTGCGTAGATGCAGTTGTTGCTTGGGTGGCTCCTCGCAACGTGGTCTCTATAACGCAGGGCGAGTAATACGAGGGGTTTGACTAACCTACATATACGGATTACTCAAGGATTGGCTTGCCATTCCTTAACGACGTAAGATGAGTAGTCTTTTGACTAATCATCCAGTCGGGTGTGATGCAGGGCACACTTATATGCAGTTAACGAAGATACGTGTGACAATGTGTGAACTAATGCAGGATAGGCACCTTTAGGATGATTATCCTAATTGAAACGAAGTTGAAATGCAGTATATGTGTGAACGTGTGATGTGTGTTGTGCCTAATAAAACTTGTCTAATAATGAAGATTGTTTTAATTGGACAAATGTTTTTAAATTAAGTGTTATCTTACTTAGCTATTCTTATAGCTAACACTTGCTTCTTAATGTGGTTGTTCCCTCAGGTTTAGCTTGATGGAAACTAGATGCAGGACGTGTGAGCTTGGGTAGATGCAATGCAGGAGCCTTAGCTACCCTTAGAAGATGCTTTCTTTAGACATTCATTACATTTCGTATTTAATGTCGAATTTATGTAGTGATGTGTGAACGGTTGTTTTATGTTGGGCAACCGTTGGGTTTTCATTTGAACTATTGTTTGATATGGCATGTAACACCAAATAAATGCAGAAACCGAAATGTTTCTATCGGTTTCGACTTTTACAGTCTTTACTTCCGCAAGTTAACACCGTTAGGTGAAAAGTTTTTTGAAAACCCATATTTTTAAACGACGGGTGTTACATTTACTTTTAGTAATGAAGTACTATGGTTAAAAGGCTATCAAGGATATATTTTATCCAAAACAAGAGATCGTAATATGAAATAATTCACAAATTGTGAAATACGATCGATATAAAAATAGGATAGTTAAATATATAACTTTACATTTATTTATACACCATAATTAGCATATAAAAGTATTTGCTAAAAGTGTTTTATTCGTGGATTTCTACAAAAGTGCCAACAATTCAATATTCGTATAAAAGCGATATTTAACGTATTTAAATACAAATACATATTATTTGAGTATAAAATAAGTTGACAAGCATTTCAATACATAACATATAGTTCTAAAATCATAGAGCAAAGTATAGTAAGGTTTTATAGAAACACTTACTAGTTTGGAGAATTTATAAAATTCTAAGATCAAAGTAACGATATAGGAATGAGCTCCATAGAAGATCTTGAAAGAATCGACTATAAGTTGGACTTGTTTACTTGAAGAATATGAAATAATCCTAACTCCATTTGGCCATTATAACTAGGCATTTTGATGATCTTGAAAGAATTCCCGATACCAACGTCGTGTTTACAATTTCGAAACCAACGAATTCAAAACAACTTTGGTTGAATCGAAAGTTTGTGATGATGAAAGGTTGTGAGAGATATGCTTGAACTTGAACAAGTATTGATCTTGGAATGATAGAGATTTAAGAGAAAGAGTTTGAATGTGTGAATTAGCAAGTATTTGTGTTGAACTTAGTATGCTATTTATAGGAAAACATTTTGTAAAGGAAAGGTAAAGTGGTGGTGGTAATTTGGGGTGATTCATCAAGTTCTTACTAATGTGTTGATGTGTTCATAATGTGGTGAATGTATGTAGAAAATGAGGATGTGTAACTTAGATAACCATATTATGTTAAAAACTAAATATCTAACTTATAAATGTTTGTATACAAAGTGTAAGTATTTTCACAAATACGAGCACTTTTATAACTTAAATCTAATGTTTATAAAAGAATCATAAAGCTAGTAAAGATAGTGATGTGTTCAAAAAATGGTGGTGTAAGTAAATATCTAGTAAAATGATTAATTACATAGTTTTTAACCTCCTTACTATTCAAGGAATTTATTAAATTTTCCGATTTTTCGAGTGTGTTATTTTATGAGTTAAAAATCATAATCGAGAGTAGAAATACTAGTAATTATGTTTCCCCAAGTCTCAAGTTCATACGAGAAAGGCTTACGCGAAAAATAAACGTTTTATGATTTCTTATGGATTTTGAACTTTTTATTTTCTAGTTGCTCATCATCAAGGTTTTTAAACTTTGTTAAGATGGTTCATTTAGTAGATTGATTAATCACATAATCAAATCGAAAGTTTAAACATGCACTTGATCACCTAATCATGCCTTAAATAGCTTAATTTGCCCTAATTAGCATAAACGAATCCTAATTGCTTATAATTAGGTTTAGTTAATAGAATGAAATTTTGACGGATGTCACAGTATCTACCCGTTAAATGATATTTCGTCCCAAAATTTAGATTGTGCCTCCATGTAAGATATTCAGATATAGTTGCTATACGTTCGTTTGAGATTTTTCGATAAAAGCTTATCAATTACTAACTACATTTCATTCTCGTAAGTTCAACCTTAATTAACAAAAGTAAATACATTTAGTGACTATCTACCTCTAATATTCTATCGGTCCTTATGTATAGGGTGTACCTACGGCTAACCCACCGTACCAATGGTATATTAATGGTATATCATCAGTATGCATATACACTTTATTGTAATCAATATTTCCTATCTCAATATACATTAAGCTTATAGCCAGCAAGTAGTTCTTGCTAAGTTAACCTTATATTCTTAGATTTTATGATATGAATCCGTTAAAGACTAAGTTCTATAGACTTAACATTCTAGCACTTTGAATCATAATCATTGTTACTATTATCATTGGTTATGTACTTGTTACCTCTGCCACTATTTTTATTGTAACTCATATTTCGAATTCTTTTGTTCGTTATAAACCTCAGTGTAACCACTATTGTTACCATATCCAAGTATCATAACCTTTCTTATTCTTATCCTTCACAAATCCTTTTTAATTGGATATATCTATGAAGTATTTAGTATCTAAGATATAATTCCTTAGATGTGAGATTTTCGTTATTAAGTGAATTTTGGATTATTTAGAAGAGACGTACCCATATCGAAGATAAGGTCCTCATAGTCGTAGCCATCAGCTATCATTAACACTTCCTCGTGTTCTGGTTCAGTATCTTGATCCATTTCCTCGTGTTGTTGTTCATTCTGTTGATCTAAAATCATTGGACAATTCCTTCTGAAATGTCCCTTTTCTCCACAGTTGAAACAACTGATATAGTTGCCCCAAGCCACTTCTCTACACTCCCTGGTATGATGACGTTTCCATATGTTCCAGAAAGGCTTGGTTCCAAGATAGGATGTGTTACTACTTTGTCCGGCGTAGTATGCTTTGATGACATTTGGTTCCTTGTATGGGTGTTGTTCATAACTTCTCTCTTGATTCTCGTCCAACTTCCCCTTATTATCATTGTGTCACACCCCCAAAATACGGGTCCACGGCTGGGGCGTGACTTTTATAATATCACAACACAAGAGTATAATGAACGACTTAAAACGTAGTCGTTTTGAAAACTTGCATTTTATAAAACATAATCATTCAAGATCCAAATACATTACATGAAATCAAAATAGTCTTGATTTGAAAAAGATTAAGAAAAGACATTTGAACTACGAATCCATATCCTTTAGCAAAAGATGGAGCACTAGAAGGCATGGAGGGTAGGGTCTGTATTCAACAAGAACAAGCGAACAACAAGTAGCAATCTGAGCATGACAACATCTAATCACCTGCAATACATACTAAATTGTGTCAACATAAAGTTGGTGAGTTCCTTAGGTTTTAATAAAACGTTTTGCCATGAACCACAAGCCATAAGTTAACCATTGCTTTACCACAATGAAGGTAGCCATTGTTAAACAACAATGCTAGGAATGTAAGAAGTATACATCTATATAAGCTCATGATACGAAACTGACACGTTGTTATAAGTGTGCCTCCCGGTACTTGTTCAAGGTACCGAATGTTTACAAATATGTGTCACCCGTTCGGCTCCCAGCCGTGTTTATGCCGGGTGGGGTGTGTCGACCCAAATAGCGTTATTCAACATATCCACGTTTAAATCCATAATTAACATATCATGATTGTGAGGGCTTGTTGTGAACATAGTAACTTATAATAGCCTTGTATACCGTTGTGCATGTACTTGTGTTCATATCCATGTATTGTTTGTCCTCCAAATCTTTCTTTAATTTTAGATTCTTTTTACTCAACTCCCTGCAGTCTTTCCTTGCAGTGTCAGACATATCCATGTATTGTTTTAAAATAGATTTGGGAAAAGAAATTACCTCATCCTCGACTTCAGAAGAGCTTTCATCATCTTCCTCCAACTCCTTGGACTTCTTAATCTTTGTCATGAAGCACACATTTGCTGCAAGCTCATCTGTCTCCTCGTCAGAAAGATGTAACCACTTGTCATCCTCAGCGAGAAGAGCAATTCCGCTTTCCTCTTGTCTTGCCAGCAACAGTTTGTACTTGTAATATTCGAAGTTCTTCTGTCGAGGTTTGGTGCAGTTGATTGCAAAATGTCCAGTCAAGCCACAGTTATAGCATTTTCTGTCTTCAGATCTCTTATCCATGACCTTCTTCTCAAACCTTTTCTGATTCTCATACTTCTTCTCACCACCAGTAAAAACTTTCTTCTGATCAAACTTAGGAGCATTCTCATTTTTAGCATAAGAAGAAACTGATGAAGTCCTAAGCTGATTGTTTGTTGGTTTCTTTTTGAAGAATTTCTTTTTGAAAGCCTTGGTGAAATAAGCGAGTTCTTTGTACATCTGTTTTTGATTCTCATCCAGATCAGAATCACTCATATCACTTGAATCAGAATCAGTTTGAATTTCAAAAAAACTGTGTCTTGACGATCTTGAATTCTTCTTTTCAGCAACCAAAGCCAATGGATCTGAATGTACGCTCTCTTCTTTCTTCTTCTAAATTCTCTTCACATCCTCCACATTCAGTTGTAGCTTTTCAAACAGAGTATGAATGGTGAGCTTTGCAAAATCTGATTGTTGGTTGAGTTGGGTTCCATATACTTGCCATTCTTCTTCCAGATTCTTGATGAATTTGATGTTTAGTTCCATGTTGGTTCTTTTCACATCATTCTTTCTCAGCTCATTGATGACATTGCAGAATCTGATGTACACTTCATTTAATGGTTCACCTTTCTGTTGTTTGAATGTTTCATACATATTCAGAACAGTCGACAACCTGATGGTGTTTGATACATCAGATCCTTCCATTTGCTTTTCCACCTCATCCCAAATGTCTTTTCCTGTTTCGTAGGAATCCACATTGCAGTATATGTCATCTGGAAGTGCTTGGTAAAGAAAGGCAATTGCACACTGATCAGCCTCAACTCTGCTTCTCTGATCTGTGTTCCAGCTCTCTTCTGGCGACACTTCTCCATTTATTGGGTTCTTTGGGATTTCAGGACCTTCTTTGTATGATTTCCTAAGCAGTTTTCCATTCTTTTGCCTGTCTATCCAGTTCAAAAATCTCTTCTTCCATTGAGGATAAGATCCTCTGAACAAGACAGGTGGTCTTCCTTCAGAACCAAGAGCCAAAGCTTCCCTTGAAGACATAATGTAAGAAAAAGACTTAAAATTTTTTTTGAATTTTCTTAAATTGTGAAGGATGCCGAGCTCAGATCTCGGCAAATGAAGGAAAACTTTTGAAAATTTCAAAAACTTTGCACCAGGAAAGAATGTTGATCAAAAATGATTTTGAACCAACTTTCACAAAATATGTTGATTTGCCGAGCTTAGTTCTCGGCAAATGGTACTTTCACTTAGTCACAAATACGAGAATCCTGAATCAAACTTCAAATACTACTAGATGCCGAGCTTAGATCTCGACAAATAGCATAAATTCCAAAATGATCTCCAACACTTAGACGAATTTAAGCTGAACACTGTGTTTGCCGAGCTTAGAACTCTGCAAATGAATCAAATCAATATGACTTAGTCACAACAGAGTTGAACTTAGTGTTTGCCGAGCTTAGTTCTCTGCAAATGGAACAAAACGTCCAACACTTAGGAAAATTTTCTTGAAATAATGATTTGCCGAGCTTAATCTCTGCAAATCGCACTATTCGTCCAACACTTAGAAAGATTTTCTTGAAATGATGATTTGCCGAACTTATCTCTCTGCAAATAGCACTATTCGTCCAACACTTAGCCAATGACCTCTGCAAACACGAGAATACACTAAACGACAAAATAGTCGGTTTCCAGTCATCTTCTTCGTTCAGCCAAACACTTAAATGCCGAGCTCACACAAAAACTTCAAATTCTCACTCATTTTTGCGAATTAAAACTTGAAAATTGTATCAAAATGTTCAGAAATTGATCGCGAACAAATCCTCGAACAAAATTTCAACAAATTTTCACTCAAATCAAATCCCACTCAAACCTCTGTTTGCCGAGCTCATTCAAAACATGATCAAAAGTTGAAATTGAAGTCTGAAATTGATACAGAATGATGATTTACTATCAATGAATCGATCGGTGGACAGAATTCTAATCAAAACACACTCAAATTGCAGAAATAACTTGTACAGTTATCTCGGCAATGAACAGTTTCAGAAAAACTCAAAAATACCAGAATTAAGCACATAAACAGCTTGATTGATGCTTGTGAATCGTTTAGATATGCTGATTGTGCTCTGATACCAATTGTTATATATAGAATTGAGCTTAAATGATTAACAATGGAGGAATGTGTGTGTTTTAGTGTATGAAGAGGGAGGTTGAAGATGATAGGAAAGAGAGAGAGAGAATAAGTCAAATGTGTGTTAATTATATTCAAGAGTTAGTTACAAATGAGAAGGCAAGGGGTTTATATATGCCTAATAACAATTTTCACTTTGACCCCTTGCACTTTATCAACAATATAAAATGTAACTTTATTTACAATTTAACACCACTAATTTGTATTTCTAACACATTCTAATCCTTTGATTCATTTGATAACTGATCTAAGTCATTAGAGGATCAATTAATGTCTTAAAAGAGTGTTTTGGTTGATTCGTTGACCTAAAACGTTTAATTATGTGATGCAAATCAAGTAAGGATTAATCAATGATTTCATTGCATTATTATGGTCTTAAAATGATAAATTTTGAGGTACAAAAGTCGTTCATAAGGTTTGGGGTCGTTTGGGGTGTGTTTGGTTAAGTTTTGGAGGTTAAACAATGAAGTTTGTGCAGAACCGGGCCAGTTGCGGCGCAACTAAAATGTAGTGACTTAAGTTGCGACGCAATTATCCCATTGCGATGCAATAGCGACAGAATTTTCAAAAGGCCATAACTTTTGAACCGTAACTCTGTTTTTGACAAATAAGCTATCCTTGGAATCATGAGAGAGTCTATTTTCTAATGGTAATGCTTTTAAAAGATGATTTTGATGTCAAGTTTCCTGAGAGGTTGAAATAGTGAGTGAAGGTCGAGTTTCGTCGGACTCTATGAGTCCTTATGTATTAATCAAACCTCCAATGCATAAAGCATTGTCATGGGTCATGTTTATAGGTGTTTAGGTTTGATTTATGACCTTAATGATGTGGGTATTAGCTTTTCTAATAATCGCTTAAAGATTATAGGAGATCAGGAATACTTGCTTTGCACGGTAACGTTGTTATCATTTGTCGTGCGCTTCTTTGAGGTAAGATACACTACTTTGACACGTTGATGGTTCAACAAAAAAATAGTTTTCATATAATAACTTCTCAAATGTTATCTTGATTGCTTATGGGTATTCGGGGTTACACGGGAGGTGATATGGGCTATGTACGTGACTATTGAGGCCTGAAATGCAGCCCCTTTGATATGAAATGTAATGATACGCTATGAAATGTTATGCAATGATACGAGATGTAAATGATATGAAAGAAGTATTAAGCTTAACTCGTACTTGCCTTTTCCCGGCGAGTGCGTAAACGTGTGGTTGCTTGGGTGGCTCCTTGCAACATGGTCATTGAGATGCAGTTGAGTAATACGGGAGGTCTGACCCGCCCCCATTAGTCTTGTACATACAGATTACTCCGGGATTGGCTTGCCATTCCTTAACGACGATTGTTTTTCAGCCGTATGGTTGTCATCTAGTCGGGTGTGACTTATGTTACACGTTAACGCAGTTAAAATGTGGAAAAGCAATTAAAATGTAAAAAAGCAGTTAAAATGTAGAAAAGCAGTTATGTTATTATATGTGTGAAAGGCAGAAAGAAGGATAGGCACAGTTATGGTGGTTCATCCTAATATGTTATGTTGATGATGTGATATGCTTGATGTTTGTTGTGCCTTAATGACGTATTTATAAATCCATAATGTTTGAAATGGACAAATGCTTTATAAATTAAGTGTTATCTTACTTAGCTAATTTGTTAGCTAACACTTGTCTTTTGAAATGTGTTGCTCCCTCAGGTTTAGCTTAGCCGAGGTAGACATTGAATGAAGAGTGAGGAAATGGGTAAATTACTTTATGAAGACCATAGCTACCCATAGTTGTTGCATACTTCTAGACTTTTGTCTATGTTTAGACATTTATGAAGTTTGTTTGTTTTGTGTTGGGCAGCCGACGGGTTTCCATTTGGACTCTTTTTGATGATATGACTAAGTAACACCAATAAATGAAGAAACCGAAACGTTTTGATTGGTTTTGAACTTTCAAAGTTTACTTCCGCTTTATTTTAACGCCGTTAGGCGAAAATTTTGGAAACCTGTATTTTTAAACGACGGGTGTTACAAGGTTGTATTAGAGAAATGGTTTAAGTAAACCAATGACTATAGGTATGCCAGAGGAATTGGACTTAAACTAATAGATGACAAATTAGGCTTAAGTAAGTATGCTTAGCCTTTGAGATGAAATGTCTTAGGACGGGTTGGGATGAGTGAGAGTGTAGGATTAAGGCTATTTGATGATTGTTATTGATATGTGAATATGTGTTCTAGCCTTTATTCTTCCGTTTCTCGCTTCTCCATCTCTAACTATTCTATTGCTACGATAGACGGTCCCCGAGGTAATGTGCCATTTCCCTAACTAAATTTAATAAACGTGTGATATAACTTGTGTGTGAAGTAGCTGAGGTGAATGGAAGTGGAGAGTTAGGTGAAATGGTATTCTATCAATGTTGTCCAGCCCATGGGGTTAGTGACAAGGACCGCAAAGGATATGAGATGTTGCATGTGTGCTCAAAATCATGTGAATTGGAATTGATGGGAAAAAAGGGCGATACACAAATGTGGTAACGAACATGCAAGCGAAAGGATACAATTACAATTGTGGTCCAGAACATAATTGCAAGTGTATCACGACGCGATCGTGTTTGTATGGCCATGCTTGTGTTGACCGGTGCACAAAGTAATGAAGTTGGAGGGATTTCTATGTAGTGAATCTTTATGTGTCGAGAGTAAACACCGTGTTACAACTATCATGATGTTGATGCCTCAAGTGTGTTGAAATGCGAGAAGATCGATGGAAAGTGATAGCTATATTAAATGTTTATGAGGATTATGTTGTACATGAAGTTAAATGAAGTTTTGAGATAAGTGAGGAGTGAAATGATTAGTAGTCAATGTTGTTAAGTCTACTAGTTTAAAGGACATGGACTTGAAGTTGACGAGTAGAGTTGATGTTGGATTTTTGAAGGTTATAAGTAGGTGACGTATAGAAGGGTTACCGGGCACATGTATGAAAGGATACAGTTACATTTCCAGTCGCGAACGTAATTGTAAATGTATCACGACATGTGTGTGTTTATGAGACTGTGTCTGTGCTGATCCGAATGAAGTGAAGATGGGAATGATGGAATCACTGGTTGGTGGCATAATTAATCACGTGAAAAGTAGACGTGTATCTATGGGTTAAAGAATGATGAAGTTGAAGCAAGTAAAGAAGATAATGCTATGGATAATTGAACCTTTTAACTATTAAACTCTCCCATTTTATGAACACCATGTTATGATGTGAGGTTACCTTCGAGCTGCGAAGTCTTAAAGTTGTGTTTGGGTGTAAGGAAGACGCCTAGATTTTGTTTGAAATTATCTTTCCTGATCATAGATGGTATGCGACGCATATTCTGAGTTTATAAGTTTATGCAGGGCATGTGCAAACGCATGGAAGTTACTGTTCCGAAATGCTCGAGTTATGCGGCACATGCACCATCCCTACGGCGCATATTTTGGTCTGCTTTGGATTTATGACTTGTTTAGTTTATATTTTGTTACGGGATGATAGATGACGATTGAAACGAGTATCTACAGGTGGAGGTTCTTCCTTATATTGCATGAAGGTATGGAGAACTAACACGTGAACTTTCTAGCAGTTCTATCGCGTATTGCCTTCGCCGCTGTGACATGAAGGTGATGTTGATATCCTATATGTGTACAAAATCTTATGTATGACTGTTTCTCAAGATAAAGAGTTTTCCCTTATGACAAGTTAAGAGGTTGGATGACGGAGTTAACTATGGATTCTTAAATCACAAGAAGTAGAAGTTTTCAGGAGCATCCGGTTCCGAATTGATCATGTTTCTCGCCTATGTGATCTACTTTTGTAAGGTAAAGATTATACTTCTAAAGTTGAGGCCACCGGTAGTTTCGAGATGTTCTATTAATGTTCTCGGTTTCGTTGCGATTGTGAGGTCGAGCCTTCTATTAACGTGTGACGAGTGCTACTTTTATTCAAAGACACCTTTCATTTTGTTCTCACTTATAGGAAGAAGTCAATGTTTTCAATTGTGGGATGTATTTCTTTCTATAAGATAGATTTACGAATTGTACTACCATATGATGAAGTTGATGATGAAAGTCCTGCTTAGGTTAATTATACGCTCATTATGACCCTATTGAGTTTCTTGAAGTACCTGCATGGTAACGAATGGTCCTTACCATATCGTGAACTTAAGGGATAAAGTTTAAAGTTTCTCTAGACCGTTCAGTCATTACGTTCGGTGATGAAATTATTATCTATTCTAAGTATGATGAAGAACATCATGTTGTGTAAGGAACATTACTACAATTTTCTACAAGTAGAGGCTTAATTTTAAATTCTCCTAAAGTAAGTAAAAGTTAAAGTAGAAGCTGACGCGTAGAATTGAAAGGAAAGAGGTTCCATTTAATGTTTAATTCCATGACTAAAGGGTTATGGTAAGCACTTGTCTACAATGAGTCAGTCAAAGGTGATGTTTCTAGAGACGAAGATGTTGGTATTATGTGAGTGGATTCTGAAAAATCATAAATAACCAGCGTGGAACTATAAGTCTAAAAGTAAGATTTCGGTATCCGAGAACGAAATGAACAAAAGTTGTACTTGTTATGAACCGTGGTGACATGCTTTTTTTTTTTTTTTTTTTTTTTTTTTTTTTTTTTTTTTTTTTTTTTTTTTTTTTTTTTTTTTTTTTTTTTTTTTTTTTTTTTTTTTTTTTTTTTTTTTTTTTTTTTTTTTTTTTTTTTTTTTTTTTTTTTTTTTTTTTTTTTTTTTTTTTTTTTTTTTTTTTTTTTTTTTTTTTTTTTTTTTTTTTTTTTTTTTTTTTTTTTTTTTTTTTTTTTTTTTTTTTTTTTTTTTTTTTTTTTTTTTTTTTTTTTTTTTTTTTTTTTTTTTTTTTTTTTTTTTTTTTTTTTTTTTTTTTTTTTTTTTTTTTTTTTTTTTTTTTTTTTTTTTTTTTTTTTTTTTTTTTTTTTTTTTTTTTTTTTTTTTTTTTTTTTTTTTTTTTTTTTTTTTTTTTTTTTTTTTTTTTTTTTTTTTTTTTTTTTTTTTTTTTTTTTTTTTTTTTTTTTTTTTTTTTTTTTTTTTTTTTTTTTTTTTTTTTTTTTTTTTTTTTTTTTTTTTTTTTTTTTTTTTTTTTTTTTTTTTTTTTTTTTTTTTTTTTTTTTTTTTTTTTTTTTTTTTTTTTTTTTTTTTTTTTTTTTTTTTTTTTTTTTTTTTTTTTTTTTTTTTTTTTTTTTTTTTTTTTTTTTTTTTTTTTTTTTTTTTTTTTTTTTTTTTTTTTTTTTTTTTTTTTTTTTTTTTTTTTTTTTTTTTTTTTTTTTTTTTTTTTTTTTTTTTTTTTTTTTTTTTTTTTTTTTTTTTTTTTTTTTTTTTTTTTTTTTTTTTTTTTTTTTTTTTTTTTTTTTTTTTTTTTTTTTTTTTTTTTTTTTTTTTTTTTTTTTTTTTTTTTTTTTTTTTTTTTTTTTTTTTTTTTTTTTTTTTTTTTTTTTTTTTTTTTTTTTTTTTTTTTTTTTTTTTTTCTTTTTTTTCAAATGAATTGTGTGAGTTGTGATAGCAAGTTAGTAAGGATACGTGCTTGGAAGGCTTAACCGCCAAATGAATAGTATTCGCTGAATGTATTATGGGAATATATGTATGTTGAAATGACTTATGTTGATATGATGATGTTTAAAGTAGAAGTATATATGTGCATATAAAGTATGACTTATGGAATGACTTATGTTGAAATGATATGTTGAAATGATTATGTTGAAATGACTTATGTTGAAATGATTATGTTGAAATGACTTATGTTGAAATGATTATGTTGAATATGATTATGTTGAAATGACTTATGTTGAAAGGCTTATTTGAAATGAATAGTATTCGCTGAATGTATTATGGGAATATATGTATGTTGAAATGACTTATGTTGATATGATGATATTTAAAGTAGAAGTATATATGTGCATATGAAGTATGATTCTTATAATGACGATGCTATGATATGTTTAAGATATGTGTTGATTGATAATGTCGATGTTATGGCTTAATGTTGTTATGTGATCACTTATATGTGGCACTTAAGTATGGTATGTCTAGTTCACTAGATACACGTATGAATCACTATGAGTTGTGCATGTTAGTGGGATTAAACGTTAAAGTAGATGTGGGATTAATTAGGTAATGAATGTACCTAATGTTAAAGTAATATGTGAAATGTGGGAAATCGTGCTAGATGTAATGCTAGTGCGTAAGATGTGGGAAATCATGCTAGATGTAATGCTAGTGCGTAAGACGTGGGAAATCATGCTTGTTGTAAAGCTAGTGCTTAATATGTAAATTGATTAAAGATATAAGAATATTTGAGAAAGATGTACATGTAAATTAAGATGTGGGATTACGATGTGACGTGAGATCTAAGTAAGATATACAGATATGTGTGATATTATCGTTGATAGGCACAATTAGGAGTAAATACTCTACATGTGCTAATATGAATATGTGTGACAAGTTTATGTGTGATATGCCAAGATATGCTATGAAGTTACGTTTAAGTGGTAAGTCTATGTTGATGTGATATAAGACATGGATTAAGATGTGAGTATACAATGATATGATGTATATGTTGATATGAAACCAATGTGAATCCGTGGAGAGATATGAGTATTGATGTTAAGGAGTGTTTGTAGTTGGCCTGGTTGAGATCCTTGGCCAAAAGTAAAAGAAGCTTCATAGGAAGTTGATTGAGCTTGTGCAAGTGGGATGGAATCATATTTATGGTGAAAGTAGATTCGGAAATTATCCTCGCCTATTTTATGCTGAAGAGATATGAGTATTGATGTTAAGGAGTGTTTGTAGTTGGCCTGGTTGAGATCCTTGGCCAAAAGTAAAAGAAGCTTCATAGGAAGTTGATTGAGCTTGTGCAAGTGGGATGGAATCATATTTATGGTGAAAGTAGATTCGGAAATTATCCTCGCCTATTTTATGCTGAAGAGATATGAGTATTGATGTTAAGGAGTGTTTGTAGTTGGCCTGGTTGAGATCCTTGGCCAAAAGTAAAAGAAGCTTCATAGGAAGTTGATTGAGCTTGTGCAAGTGGGATGGAATCATATTTATGGTGAAAGTAGATTCGGAAATTATCCTCGCCTATTTTATGCTGAAGAGATATGAGTATTGATGTTAAGGAGTGTTTGTAGTTGGCCTGGTTGAGATCCTTGGCCAAAAGTAAAAGAAGCTTCATAGGAAGTTGATTGAGCTTGTGCAAGTGGGATGGAATCATATTTATGGTGAAAGTAGATTCGGAAATTATCCTCGCCTATTTTATGCTGAAGAGATATGAGTATTGATGTTAAGGAGTGTTTGTAGTTGGCCTGGTTGAGATCCTTGGCCAAAAGTAAAAGAAGCTTCATAGGAAGTTGATTGAGCTTGTGCAAGTGGGATGGAATCATATTTATGGTGAAAGTAGATTCGGAAATTATCCTCACCTATTTTATGCTGAAGTGATTGCATATGTTTAATTCGGAGATGGCTACTGTTGAGGGGGAGAACTACAATGAGACATGTTAGGTTAGTTGGTTGTCACAGAGATACAGAGATTTTGGAGTTTGAAGATCAGAATGTTGTGTCAGAAGATCGAGTCTCAACAAAAGAAGACCCGGTATCATTAGTTAAGGGGGAGTTTGCTTTTGCAGGTTTTCGATTGCTAATGATTATCGGTGAATGAATTGAGTGCATCGATCAAGGGGGAGACTGTTAGTGCACGTTTTGGTGCACATTTTGTGTCCGATGCATCTCAATTAATGGGCTGTTTTGCTAGATGTGTTGACCATGAGTTTAGGCCAAACACGTGTTGATTGACCACGTGTTTAGACCAAACTCGTGTGGAGGCCACGAGTTTGGAGGCCCACGAGTTTGAAGCCCAGCCCATTTGTAGCCTATATATATTGTTCTTAGGTTTAGGTTTTAGATAGATGATTGAGTTGCAACGTTAGTCATTCACTAGGTTCTCGAGGTAGAGATCTATACCTCGAGATGCCGCCCAAAGAATCAGATGTCTACTCGTTTTATGTATTGTAATCTTATGATTAATACAAGATATGAGTTTTTTTTTATCTGAATTTATCTCCTGTTCTTATTTTTTCATTTTATTTTTTTTTTTTTAATTTCTTTTTTTGGTTTATTTGTTTTTCTTAAGATTTTGTTTTTTTTTTTTTTTTGTTTATTCTTTTTTTTTTTTTTTTTTTTTTTTTTTTTTTTTTTTTTTTTTTTTTTTTTTTTTTTTTTTTTTTTTTTTTTTTTTTTTTTTTTTTTTTTTTTTTTTTTTTTTTTTTTTTTTTTTTTTTTTTTTTTTTTTTTTTTTTTTTTTTTTTTTTTTTTTTTTTTTTTTTTTTTTTTTTTTTTTTTTTTTTTTTTTTTTTTTTTTTTTTTTTTTTTTTTTTTTTTTTTTTTTTTTTTTTTTTTTTTTTTTTTTTTTTTTTTTTTTTTTTTTTTTTTTTTTTTTTTTTTTTTTTTTTTTTTTTTTTTTTTTTTTTTTTTTTTTTTTTTTTTTTTTTTTTTTTTTTTTTTTTTTTTTTTTTTTTTTTTTTTTTTTTTTTTTTTTTTTTTTTTTTTTTTTTTTTTTTTTTTTTTTTTTTTTTTTTTTTTTTTTTTTTTTTTTTTTTTTTTTTTTTTTTTTTTTTTTTTTTTTTTTTTTTTTTTTTTTTTTTTTTTTTTTTTTTTTTTTTTTTTTTTTTTTTTTTTTTTTTTTTTTTTTTTTTTTTTTTTTTTTTTTTTTTTTTTTTTTTTTTTTTTTTTTTTTTTTTTTTTTTTTTTTTTTTTTTTTTTTTTTTTTTTTTTTTTTTTTTTTTTTTTTTTTTTTTTTTTTTTTTTTTTTTTTTTTTTTTTTTTTTTTTTTTTTTTTTTTTTTTTTTTTTTTTTTTTTTTTTTTTTTTTTTTTTTTTTTTTTTTTTTTTTTTTTTTTTTTTTTTTTTTTTTTTTTTTTTTTTTTTTTTTTTTTTTTTTTTTTTTTTTTTTTTTTTTTTTTTTTTTTTTTTTTTTTTTTTTTTTTTTTTTTTTTTTTTTTTTTTTTTTTTTTTTTTTTTTTTTTTTTTTTTTTTTTTTTTTTTTTTTTTTTTTTTTTTTTTTTTTTTTTTTTTTTTTTTTTTTTTTTTTTTTTTTTTTTTTTTTTTTTTTTTTTTTTTTTTTTTTTTTTTTTTTTTTTTTTTTTTTTTTTTTTTTTTTTTTTTTTTTTTTTTTTTTTTTTTTTTTTTTTTTTTTTTTTTTTTTTTTTTTTTTTTTTTTTTTTTTTTTTTTTTTTTTTTTTTTTTTTTTTTTTTTTTTTTTTTTTTTTTTTTTTTTTTTTTTTTTTTTTTTTTTTTTTTTTTTTTTTTTTTTTTTTTTTTTTTTTTTTTTTTTTTTTTTTTTTTTTTTTTTTTTTTTTTTTTTTTTTTTTTTTTTTTTTTTTTTTTTTTTTTTTTTTTTTTTTTTTTTTTTTTTTTTTTTTTTTTTTTTTTTTTTTTTTTTTTTTTTTTTTTTTTAGATGTGGTTAATGTGTTATACGTGTGAGGCTTGAATGCCTTAATGATTGATGTAGTAATGTGTTTAAGGTGTAGTTATATGCCTTTTGAGGTGCTTGAAGTGTTTAATAAGTTGTATGTAGTCCCAATAGGTGATTTTAGCCTAACATGAGTCATAAAGAAGTCTAGGGACTAGTTTTGACATAGAAGAAAACTTAAAAACGGGTTTAGGGTCTTGAAGGGGGTCATTAGCCTCTAATTACTGATAATTTCATTCTCTCCTTGATCCCTAATCCCCCACCATCGATCCCTATCATCTTCTTTGCAAAAATCTTCCAAAACGTGTGATTTCAAGTGTGTTTGATCAAGCTTTTTGCATCCTCTTTGTAATCTCCAGGTACCTAAGGTATAATAACTTTGATTTCATGTCATTCCAATCCTTTGATTCATTTGATAACTGATCTAGGTCATTAGAGGATCAATTAATGTCTTAAAAGAGTGTTTTGGTTGATTCGTTGACCTAAAACGGTTAATTATGTGATGCAAATCAAGTAAGGATTAATCAATGATTTCATTGCATTATTATGGTCTTAAAATGATAAATTTTGAGGTACAAAAGTCGTTCATAAGGTTTGGGGTCGTTTGGGGTGTGTTTGGTTAAGTTTTGGAGGTTAAACAATGAAGTTTGTGCAGAACCGGGGCCAGTTGCTGTAACATCCCGAACTTTTTATTTAACAGTTGACTAGTGTCGTTAAGTCAACATAGTGTTTCGTTAAGTCTATTTTAGATTTAATGCTTATATGTAGTTATTGTGTGTTATGTGTGAGGCTTAAAAGCCTAAATGCTTAATGTAGTATATATGTGTGTAAAATGTAGATAAATGCCTATGTAGTGGTATTTAATGAAGTAATTATGTTATATATGGTCCATAGAGTAGTTTGTTACTAGTAATGAAGGAATAGGAAGCTTAGGGACTAGTTTCGATATAGAGCCAAAGTCAAAAACGGGTTAAGGGGTCTAGGGGCTGTCATTAGGGAGTCATTTGCAGATTTCCTTCCTCCTAAACCAGCCCTAACCGTCCTCTATCAATTCTCCAACAATTGCAAGCCGAAAAGCTTCCTTACGTGTAATTTGAGTGTGTATTGTCAAGAGTTTTGCATCCTATTTGAAATCTACAGGTAGAGCAGGTATAATCTCATTGATTTCAGGCCCTTTTGATTATATGAGTCATTAGGATTAATTATGGGGTTATGGGAAATCGTTTAATGATGATTAAGGATGGTTTGGATGGATTAAAGTCATGTAGGATGTAATTAAAGGTTAAAATGCTTTGCAATGGCCTAAATATGAAGGATTTTGATGTTGGGAATCTATATTTTAGACCTGGAGTCGTATGGGGTTGAATTGGGGGTGAAAACGATTTTTACAAAAGTGTAGGTCGAAGCCACGTTGCGGCGCAATGAAAATACAGAAAGTTAAGTTGCGGCGCAACAGGCTATGTTGCGGCGCAACGAAAGGGTCGAGTTGCGACGCAACGGGGTGTTGCGGCGCAACAAAGTCTGATTTCAAAATGTTTATACTTTTGAACCGTAATGTCATTTAGACACGTAGATTAGACTTGATACTTAAGTTAGTCTTTAAAGTGTGTGGGTCTAGTTTATGACCTTAATGACGTGAGTATGTAGTTGTCTAATAATTTTTACTAATTATAGGTAGACGAGCATAGTTACTTTACACAGTAACTAGTTGTTGATATTTGTGGACTACACGGAGGTAAGATACACTACTTTGACACGCTGGGGGAATCAACAAAAGCTGGTTTCAAATTATAACCTTCCATTTGGTATCTTTATATTGCATGTGGGCATATGGGTTATACGGGAGGTATTGTGGGTTATGTAGTTGACCATGAGACCTGAAATGCAGTGTCAAATGTTGTGAAATGAAGTATTGTTTAATGTAGCGGTTTATTATGCAATGCTATGTAGTATCTTGTTATGCATGAAATGTAGAAATGAAGTTGATGCTTGATATGTGCATGCTTATGTGGCTTGTTCACCTAGCTCACTAGAATTACTAGGTTGTCATGTCACTTGCACGTTTAAGGGCCCAAACGTAATGAAGTTAAAGTGTGTGATTGTTTAGGTTATGTGTGTTGCCTAAACTTAATATGTGTGAAACCGAGCTCGTAATTGATATGCGGGGAAGTGTTAAGCTTAACCCGTACTTGCCTTAGCCGGGCGGGTGCATGAACGTGTGGTTGCTTGGGTGGCTCCTTGCAACATGGTCATTGAAACGCAGTTTGAGTAATACGAGGGGTCTGACCCGCCTCCACATACGCATTACTCCTGGATTGGCTTGCCATTCCTTAACGACGTAAGATGATTAGCCTTTTTGGTGATTCATCTAGTCGGGTGTGACTTATGTTACACATATATGTAGTTAACGAAGATACGTGTGTTAATGTGTGAATTAAAACCAGGATAGGCACAATTAGGGTGATTCATCCTAAGTTGATATGAAGTTGATATGTGTGTATTAATGTGTGGTTCCTTAATGAACTTGTCTAATAATGAAGAAATGTTTTAATTTGACAAATGCTTTATAACTTCGGTGTTATCTTACTTAGCTAATTCGTTAGCTAACACTTGTTTCTTGAAATGTGTTGTTCCCTCAGGTTTAGCTTGAAGGTAGATGAAGAGTAGAAGTGCGAGGTGTGGGTAGATGGCATGCGGACGACCTTAGCTACCCATAGAAGCTTACCTCTTTAGACATTGATTACATTTCATTATTTATGTCGAATTTATGTAGTACATGTGAACGGTTGTTTTGTGTTGGGCAACCGTTGGGTTTTCATTTTAAACTATATTGTGATATGGCATGTAACACCAATAATGTAGAAACCGAACAGTTTTCATCGGTTTGAACTTTTAAAGTTTTATTCCGCAATTTTTAACACCGTTAGGTGAAAGTTTTTGAAAACCCATGTTTTTAAATGTCGGGTGTTACAAGTTGGTATCAGAGAGTTGGTTTAAGTGAACCAAAATTCGACCTTAACCGTAGGATTTTGGACTTAGACCGGTGAAGATTAGGTTAGGCTTAAGTAGGATGCCTAGCTATTGAGATGAAATGCTTAGCACGGGTTGGAGAGTGAGTGAGAGTGTGATTTAAGGCTTGATTATTATGTGTGATAATGTAGTTAAATGAAGTATAGCCTTAATATATGTAGTCTCACTTTGACTCTTGCTAACCGTCGTCGTTGCCTTGTAGAAAGAAATGGCACACACTAGAGCTAGTAGTTAGAGAGGTGGAGCAGGTCCTAGCGGTGTTCCTCCTAATGGAAATGGAGTTGGAAACGAAGTGGAACAAAGACCACCCCGTGTGCCAAACCGATGCCTTGGTGATCTGCCAACCGAGTCCGAAATTAATAGGGCTAACCCGATGCTTGAGCAAATTCCAACACAAGCCCAAATGTTTGAAGAGTTAAGGGCTGTTCGTGCACGGTTAAGAAGGAATGAAGAGGAGTTGTCTCAAGTGAAGGCGGAAAGGGATGCAGAAAGGAGTAGGGATGAACCAAGGGGTGAGCATTCGGAAGGGAATTACTTTAATCCCTCCCAAAGCGCTGAACCATCCATGGCAGCTGTAGGTGTTAATGGAGTTAATGGTGGTGGACTTGGAGTTGTGAATGCACCTCGCATTAGCAACTTTAAGTATGAAAGCTTTCAAAAATGTGGTGCCAAGGAGTTTGATGGTACCCAAAATGCAGTGGGTGCTATGGAGTGGATTGTAGATATTGAAGTGGTGTTTGCTTCTTGCTACTGTCCTGGTGACATGAAGATTTTGTGTGCTAGTAGAATGTTGAAGAAGAATGCCCGTAACTGGTGGAGGGCTACTACAGTCTCTATGTGAAACGACACGACTCGATTTAAGAAAATAAGAGATTTTTTTTTTATTTCACTGCGCCGCAGTGGGAGGTTTCATGTCCCACTGCGCCGCAGTCACAACCGAGACAAAACAAGATTTCCCAGAGATTTCTCACTGCGCCGCAGTGGGAGTGCACGAGCTCCACTGAGCCGCAGTGAGAGCCCAACTCAGATTTTTCAAAACTACATCTTGACACTTAAAATCAACTTGCAATTTCCTAACTCAAAACCAAACTTCAAAGGCAACATTTCTAAGTTCAAACAAGTACTTTTACCATAACTCATTATAAAAGACAACGTACAAAATTAGAAATTTCGGCTTGACCCGTTCGTAAAATCATCATCCAAACCTGTTACGGATTATAAGTTTTTCCAAAACACATTTAATCATGATCAATACATTACTACTACAAAACGACCCATTAAATTAACCAAAACTCAAATCTAACACTAGACATCATAATAATTTTACCAAAATGACATAACAAGTGTACAATGAGCCGATAGTTCAAAGGGGTCACTAAGGGTCCTAATACCAATACCATTATCCGCATTTAGCTAAAGCAATCAATATCCATAAAGCATCTTCAACTTCAAACTTTATATTACTTAACTTTCTTCCACATCCGGGACAACCTATAAAAAGGGTAAACAACTAAAAATTAAGCAAAGCTTAGTAAATAATCTTGCATACGTTTATACATACGAAGGAGGGCAATGCACAAAGGTCTATTGCATATAGACTATGGCACCGTCGTGCCATATCTATAATACTCACCTTTGTGCCAACGCATTACATGGATCCATATAAGCAAATGATTTCAATCTCAATAAACAATATCAAGGCTCCACATGAGCTATGTCCCACATGGACTATGGCCACTACTTAGGCCCGTAATCAAAGACGGCCACTACTTAGGCTCAACGCCAAATCAATTACCACACACAGAATCCACCATCGTATGGTAATTGACCCAAGGCATATATAAACGTATGCAAGAAAACTCACCTCCTCCGCGACAACCAAAATCATAAATCCACAAGACCGCAAGTACACAATACGTATGCTTCAACCTAGCAATGAATCACAAGTACATAGAATATCATAAATCACGTACAAGATCACTTAGCCACAGTCAATAGCATCTTAGCACTAAACTCATCTTTTACAATCTCATATTGCTCTTAGTTTGATTTGCAAAACATGAATCTCTTATCATAATGTCAATTCACTTCCATAACAAAATTACCATTTTCATATTTGACCAAGCTGCCTTCAAACGGGCATAACTCAAGTTCTACTTACTCTTTTTACTTGATTCCAGTGGCCAAATTTAGATAACACATATACCTACATTTTATATTTAGTGACCAACAGGTGAATTATTCTTCAAAGGTGACTTCTGGTCGTTTTAAAAACCGAAACTGATGCTGTTGACACTAACAGGACAGATTTGACATCACTGACTTCAAACAATCATAATTTGAGTTCTACATCACATTTTAAGCTCATTCCAGTGGAAAATTCAAGCTAACACATGTAGCTACATTTTATATTCAGTGACCAAGACATGAATTAACTCGTAAGAATGTGTTTTACCCGTTTTAATAACAGACGCAAAATCAGTTTTTGCTGAAAGATCAGCATGACCACACTGACTTCAAAAATTCATAACTTGAGATCTACTTCGTCTTTTTAACCCATTCCAGTGGAAAATTTGAGTTAACACAATAACCTACATTTTCTTTTTAGGACTCAACAAGTGAATAATCTGATATAGGGGTGTTTTACTCGTGACAAGGTCAGTAACCAAATCTGTCACATTTCATTCTTACTAACACTCATCCAAACTTTCATGCTAGCCAACTAGAAACCCCTAATTTGGTTAAATTTCAAGAACCCTAACTTATATTATAGCAATTAACTCAATATAAAGAAAACCCCCAATTTCTCAAATATAATTAGTTACATGAACCCTAATTTCTAAAGGAAATCAAGAATTAGGTTAAAGGAAAAATCATTACCTTCAAGATTAGGAATTGGAATTTAGAATGAAATCACAATTGTCTTCTCCCTTCTTCTTCCTAATTTCGGCCACCACCACCACACTTAACCCTCACTTTTCAATTTCTTAGATGATGGAAGATTATTATTATGATTAATCTTTGAAGAATTTCTTGAATTACTTGGAGAATTAGAATTTAGTTAGGATGAGAATTGTGAAGAACTTTGTAGAAGAAGAAGAATGGTGGATGAAATATGAGTCATAAGAAGAAAATTGGCTGGCACTTCCTATGAGTGCCACGCCCCAAATCAATTTTTGTGGGTAAATTTATCCGCTATCCGTTAAAGTTCCAACTAAATTAACCCCAAATTCAAAAATAAAATACTAGGAAACTATTTTAATGTCGAAACTATAATAAAGGTTTTCATTGCAACGGAATGCAGGGATAAGACTCGTTGCTATAATTTTCAATTGCCCTCAAATGAAGAATGACGGGGAAAAGACAGCCACTACCGCTACTAAAGTGAGAGCTCTATAGATGACAATGGATGATGCAAAGAGCAACGATGAGGTGGTAAGTGGTACTTTTCTTGTTAATTCAAAACCTGCCTCTGTTCTATTTGATTTTGGTGCAAATAGGTCATTTGTGTCTACATTATTTGCTCCTAAGCTTGAAAGAGTCACTACCCCCTTAGATTGCTCAATAGAAGTAGAAATTGCTAATGGTACGGTTAGTGATATACGTGTGGGTTATGAGGATTGTGATATTGAGATTGAAGGTCGTTCTTTTCTGGTCTAACTATTGCCTACTACTTTATCCGGTTTCGATGTAGTGATAGGTATGGATTGGTTGTCTAAAAATGAAGCTAACATATTGTGTTCACAAAAGATTATTCGGTTTTCTACACTCGATGGTAAAGTTGTTACAGTTTACGGAGATAGAAAGAGAGGGGGAATAAAGATTATCAATATGATGAAGGCTCTTAAGTGTATAAGGAAGAATAAGAGTCATTTCCTTGCTTATGTCATTGATGCAAGAAAGGAGAAGCCTTCAATTGCTAGTGTGGATGTGGTTTCTGATTTTCCTGATGTGTTTCCCGATGATCTTCCCGGTATTCCTCCCGATCGTGAAGTTACATTTCAGATTGACCTTGTACCCGGTGCTACACCTGTTGCAAAAGTACCATACCGATTAGCTCCTACAGAAATGAAGAAGTTAATGACTCAACTTCAGGAATTACTCGACAAAGGGTTCATACAACCAAGTTCCTTGCCTTGGGGAGCTCCGGTTCTTTTTGTTAAGAAGAAGGATGGATCTATGCGTATATGCATAGACTACCGTGAACTGAATAAGAGAACGGTTAAGAATAAATATCCTCTCCCACGAATTGATGATCTCTTCGATCAACTTCATGGTGCTTCCTACTTTTCAAAGATAGATTTGCGGTCCGGTTATCATCAGTTGAAGGTTAAGAAGGAAGATGTAACAAAGACAGCTTTGCGTACTAGATATGGACATTATGAGTTTCTAGTCATGCCATTTGGGTTGACTAATGCTCCAGCCGCGTTTATAGACTTAATGAATCGGGTATGCCGTCCCTTTCTAGATCATTTTGTAATGGTTTTTATTGACGGTATTTTGATCTATTCTAAGTCTGAAGCCGAGCACCGTGAGCACTTAAAGGCAATCCTTGAAGTGTTGAGGGAGAAGAAGTTGTATGCTAAGTTCTCTAAATGAGAGTTTTGGCTTCGAGAAATGCAGTTTCTAGGTCATGTCATTTCTTCAGAAGGTATTAAAGTAGTAACTTCAAAGATTGAAGCTGTTTCAAAGTGGGAGCAGCCAAATACTCCTACTGAGATCAAAAGTTTCCTTGGTTTAGCTGGATATTATCGAAGATTTATTCAGGATTTCTCCCGAATAGCTAAGCCCATGACCGAACTGACGAAGAAAGGAGTAAAATATGAGTAGATCGAAAAACAAGAGAATGCTTTCCAAACATTGAAAACGAAGTTGTGTGAAGCTCCTATACTTGTCTTGCCTGAAGGTACTGATGATTTGGTTGTGTATAGTTATGCATCGATTACAGGTTTGGGTTGTGTCCTTATGCAAAGGGACAAGGTGATTGCTTATGCTTCACATCAGTTGAAGCCACATGAGAAGAATTACCCGACCCATGATCTTGAGTTGGCGGCAGTAGTGTTTGCTTTGAAATTGTAGAGACATTATCTTTATGGCACAAAGTATACTTTGTATACCGACCATAAGAGCTTGCAATATGTGTTTAATCAAAAGGAGATGTGTAACACCCGACATTTAAAAACATGGGTTTTCAAAAACTTTCACCTAACGGTGTTAAAATGCGAAAGAAAATACTTTGAAAGTCAAAACCGATAAAAACTGTTCGGTTTCTCCATTTATTTGGTGTTACATGCCATATCACAAAATAGTTTAAAATGAAAACCCGACGGTTTCCCAACACAAAACAACCGTCTACAAAGTACTACAGAAATTCGACATAATAGAGAAATGTAAATAATGTCTCAAAGGTAAAGCTTCTATGGGTAGCTAAAGTCGTCTGCATGCATCTAGCCACACCTCGCTCATCCTTCATTGACTACCATCAAGCTAAACCTGAGGGAACAACATATTTCAAGAAACAAGTGTTAGCTAACGAATTAGCTAAGTAAGATATAACTCAAGTTATAAAGCATTTGTCCAATTAAAACATTTCTTCATTATTAGACAAGTTCATTTAGGCACAACACACATCATACATTCACACATAAACTGCATATCAACTTAGGATGAATCACCCTAAATGTGCCTATCCTGCTTTTAGTTCACACATTATCACACGTATCTTCATTAACTGCATATAAGTGTAACATAAGTCACACCCGACTAGATGAATCACCAAAAGGCTAGTCATCTTACGTCGTTAAGGAATGGCAAGCCAATCCAGGAGTAATCCGTATGTGGAGGTGGGTCAAACCCCTCGTATTACTCAAACTGCGTTTCAATGACCATGTTGCAAGGAGCCACCCAAGCAACCACACGTTCACGCACCCGCCCGGCTAAGGCAAGTACGGGTTAAGCTTAACACTTCCCTGCATATCAATTACGAGCTCGGTTTCACACATATTAGTTTAGGTAACACACATTCCTAAACAATCACACACTTTAACTTCATTACGTTTGGGCCCTTAAACGTGCAAGTGACATGGCAACTTAGTAAGTCTAGTGAGCTAGGTGAACAAGCCACATAAGCATCCACATACCAAGTATCAACTTCATTTCTACATTTCATGCATAATAAGATACTACATTAAACAATACTTCATTTCACTACATTTGGTACTACATTTCAGGTCTCATGGTCAACTACATAACCCACAATACCTCTCGTGTAACCCCATATGCCCACATGCAATATAAAGATACCAAATGGAAGGTTATTATTTGAAACCCTCTTTTGTTGAATCCCCCAGCGTGTCAAAGTAGTGTATCTTACCTCCGCGTAGTCCACAAAAGTCAACAACTAGTTACTGTGTAAAGTAACTATGCTCGTCTACCTATAATTAGTAAATGATTATTAGACAACTACATACTCACGTCATTAAGGTCATAAACTAGACCCACACACTTTAAAGATTCACTTAAGTATCAAGTCTAATCTACGTGTCTAAACGACGTTACGGTTCAAAAGTATAAAGTTCTGGAAACAGTCCTCACTGCACCGCAACACCCCATTGCGCCGCAGTCCAAGCCTCTCGTTGCGCCGCAACACCCTTCGTTGCGCCGCAACTTAACTCTCTGCATTTTGGTTGCGCCGCAACACCCCGTTGCGTCGCAACTCGACCCTTTCGTTGCGCCGCAACATAGCCTGTTGCGCCGCAACTTAACTTTCTGTATTTTCGTTGCGCCGCAACGTGTGTTCGACCTGCACTTTTACAAAACACGATTTCACCCCCAATTCGACCCTATACGACTCCAGGTCTAAAATACAGATTCCCAACATCAAAATCCTTCATATTTAGGCCATTGCAAAGCATTTCAACCTTTAATTACATCCTACATGACTTTAATCCATCAAACCCACCATTAAACATCATTAATCGATTTCACCATAACCCCATAATTAATCCTAATGACTCAAATAATCAAAGGAACCTGAAATCAATGAGATTATACCTGCTCTACATGTAGATATCAAATAGGATGCAAAACTCTTGACAATACATACTCAAATCACACGAAAGAAAGCTTTTCGGCTTGCAAATCAAAGGATGATGCTATGGGGCGGTTAGGGCTCAATTAGGGAGAATGAAATCTACAAATATTGATCTAATGACACTCCCTAAACTCCTTAACCCGTTTTTGACTTTGCTCCCTATGTCAAAACTAGTCCCTAAGCTTCCTAATCCTTCATTATTAGTCACAAACTACTCTATGGACCATATACAACATAATTACTTCATTAAATACCACTACATAGGCATTTATCTACATTTTACACACGTTTATACTACTTTAAACATTTAGGCTTTCAAGCCTCACACATAACACACAATAACTACATATAAGCATTAAATCTAAAATAGACTTAACGACACACACAATGTTGGCTTAACGGCATTAGTCAACTATTAAATAAAAGTTTGGGATGTTACAATTACCTCCCCCTTAAGAGGATTTCGTCCCCGGAATCTCATCAGTAAGGAACAACTCCGGATACTTGTCCTTCATTACTGCTTCAGTTTCCCACGTTAAGATTTCTCCATGATTATGCTTCCACTTTATCAACACAAGGTCAATCACTTTTCGGCATAACTTCTTTTGCTTCCTTCCAAGTATCGCCACCGGTTCATCAACCATTCTCTTCATTGGGTCAATGCTCACATCTTCAATAGGAATCACACTTGACTCCTCGGCTAGGCATTTCCTCAAGTAGGATACATGGAAAGTGTTGTGAATTCCATCCAATTCTGGAGGCAATTCCAACTGATATGCTAGATCCTTAATGCGTTTCAAGATTTTGAAAGGTCCAACGAATCGTGGGCTCAACTTTCCCTTCTTTACAAATCTAATAACTCCTTTCCATGGTGACACTTTCAGCATCACTAAATCACCAACATTAAACTCAATCGGTCACCTTTTCTTATCTGCATATGTTTTCTGTCTTTCTCTAGCCACACATAAAGCTTCTTTGGCTACATTAACCTTTTCAGCGGTAACTTCAATAATTTCAGGACCGGTCAACTGCTTTTCACCGGGCTCCATCCAACAACTTGGAGTCCTACATTTCCTTCCATATAACATTTCAAATGGTGGCATGCCAATACTAGCATGGTGACTATTATTGTAAGCAAACTCAATCAACTTCAAATGATCATCCCATGCTCCACCATACTCAAGTACACACGTTCTCAACATATCTTCCAACGTTTGAATGGTTCTCTCACTTTGCCCATCAGTTTGAGGATGATAGGCGGTACTTAAATTTATCCTACTACTCAACTTCCTTTGAAGACCCTTCCAAAAGTTGGACACAAACCTCGAGTCCCGATCCGAAACAATAGATAAAGGAACTCCATGTTTCGAAACTACTTCATCAATGTAGATCTTTGACATCTTCGTTAAAGGCACATCTTGTCGGGTAGCTAGAAAATAGGCACTCTTCGTCAATCTATCTACAATCACCCATATCATATCATTCCCTTTTGGTGTTTTTGGTAGCTTCGTTACAAAGTCCATGGTGATATGATCCCATTTCCACTCCAGGATCTCTTATTTATGTAACAAACCATACGGCTTTTGATGGTCGGTTTTCACACGTGCACAAGTCAAACATTTCGCTACAAAATGAGCTACTTCTCCTTTGATATCCAGACACCAATAAATTGGTTTCAAATCTGCATACATTTTGGTGACACCGGGATGAACTGAATATCTACTTCTATGAGCTTCTTCAAGGATCAATTCTCGGTTACCACCAAGCAATGGCACCCAAATTCGACCCTTGTATGTCTTGAACCCACGGCTATTAGTCTCCATCACAAGGCGTTTCTTCTTTCCAATACTCTCTTTATCAATATTATCCTTCATTAACGCCCTAACTTGTGCTTCTTTAATTCGGTCAAGTAGTCCCGACTTTGCTTGAACTTGCATACTCATCAACTTGCAAGAAGAACTTTGCACCTTCCTACTTAGTGCATCCGCCACTACATTGGCTTTACCCGAATGGTATTTGATCTCACAATCATAATCCTTAAGTAGTTCCATCCACCTTCTTTGTCTCACATTCATCTCCTTTTGATTAAACACATATTGCAAACTCTTATGGTCGGTATAAAAAGTACACTTAGTGCCGTAGAGATAATGTATCCATAATTTCATAGCAAATACTACCGCCGCCAACTCAAGATCATGGGTCGGGTAATTCTTCTCATGTGGCTTCAACTGGCGTGAAGCATAAGCAATCACCTTGTCCCTTTGCATAAGGACACAACCCAAACCCGTGATCGATGCATCACTATACACCACCAAATCATCAGTACCTTCAGGCAAGGCAAGTATAGGAGCTTCACACAACTTCTTTTTCAACGTTTGGAAAGCATTCTCCTGTTTTTCGGTCCACTCATACTTAACTCCGTTCTTCGTTAACTCAGTCATTGGCTTAGCTATTCGGGAGAAATCCTGAATGAATCTTCGATAATAGCCAGCTAAACCAAGGAAACTTTTAATCTAGTAGGAGTCTTTGGCTGCTCCCACTTTGAAACAACTTCAATCTTTATAGGGTCTACTTTTATACCTTCTGAAGAAATAACATGACCAAGAAACTGCACTTCTCGAAGCCAAAACTCACACTTGGAAAACTTACCATACAACTTCTTCTCCCTCAACACTTCAAGGACTGCTTTTAAGTGTTCACGATGCTCGGTTTCAGATTTAGAACAGATCAAAATATCGTCAATAAAAACAATAACAAAATGATCTAGAAAGGGTCGGCATACCCAATTCATTAAGTCCATAAACACGGCTGGAGCATTAGTCAACCCAAAAGGCATGACCAAGAACTCATAATGCCCATATCTAGTACGAAAAGTTGTCTTTGCTACATCTTCCTTCTTAACTTTCAACTGATGATAACCGGACCGCAAATCTATCTTTGAAAAGTATGAAGCACCATGAAGTTGATCAAAGAGATCATCAATTCGTGGGAGAGGATATTTATTCTTGACCGTTCGCTTATTCAGCTCAAGGTAGTCTATGCACATGCACATAGATCTATCCTTCTTTTTAACAAACAGAACCGGAGCTCCCCAAGGCGAGGAACTAGGTTGTATGAACCCTTTGTCAAGTAATTCCTGAAGTTGAGTCATTAACTCCTTCATTTCTGTAGGAGCTAATCGGTATGGTGCTTTTGCAACAGGTGTAGCACCGGGTATAAGGTCAATCTGAAATGTAACTTCACGATCGGGAGGAATACCGGGAAGATCATCGGGAAACACATTAGGAAAATCAGAAACTATATCCACACTAGCAATTGAAGGCTTCTCCTTTCTTGCATCAATGACATAAGCAAGTAAATGACTCTTATTCTTCCTTATACACTTAAGAGCCTTCATCATATTAATAATCTTTATCCCCCCTCTCTTCTTATCTCCATAAACTGTAACTACTTTACCATCAGGTGTAGGGATAGGAATAATCTTTTGTGAACACAAAATGTTAGCTTCATTCTTGGACAACCAATCCATACGTATCACTACATCGAAACTGGCTAAGGTAGTAGGCAATAGTTGGACCGGAAACAAACGACCTTCAATCTCAATATCACAATCATCATATCCCACACGTATATCACTAACCGTACCATTAGCAATTTCTACCTCTATTGAGCAATCTAAGGGAGTAGTGACTCTTTCTAGCTTAGGAGAAAATAATGTAGACACAAACGACCTATTTGCACCAGAATCAAATAGAACAGAGGCAGGTTTTGAATTAATAAGGAAAGTACCACTTACCACCTCATCGTTGTTCTTGGCATCATCCACGGTCATTTGTAGAGCTCGAACCTTAGTTGCTGTGGTGGCTGTCTTCTTTCCATCATTCTTCATTTGTGGACAATCGGCTATAAGATGACCCGTTTCTTGACACTAGTAACAACGAGTCTTGTCCCTACATTCGGTTGCAAGATGTCCCGACTTCCCACACTTGTGACACCTTCTTGTCTTATCGGAACATTGACCTTCATGAAATGTCTTGCAAAATGCATACCACGTGCCACTCTTCTTCTTGTCTTTATCACCACCCGAACTAGCATTTCCCCGAAACTTCTTCTTATTATTATTGTTATTAGAAGACCAATTTGATCTTCTCTTGAACCCCGACTTCTTGTCATCCATTTTCTCAACAACCTTCTCAGTTTTGAAGTCATCATCCAATCTTTTTGACTCATTTATTGCCGCCGACAAAGTCACATGCTGTCTACACAAACCACGATAGTTAGCTGGGAGGCCATCACAATAACCCTCAATCTGATCTTCCTGCCTTCGAACTAAATGTCCCACAAACTTCAACTTTTCCATAACGGAATGTGCATACTCCGTAATCGCACCGGGTTTAGCAACCAACGATCTAAACTCTTTCTCAATCAGTCTCAATTCTCTAGTTCCCACATACTCCTCTAAAAACTTCTCCTTAAAGGTACCCCAAGGCATCACAGCAAGTACCTCGGGAGCCATTGAAACTGTAGTAGCCCTCCACCAGTTACGGTCATTCTTCTTCAACATTCTACTAGCACACAAGACCTTCATGTCATCAGGACAATAACAAGATGCAAAAACCACCTCGATATCCTCAATCCACTCCATAGCACCAACTACATCTTGGGTACCATCAAACTCCTTGGCACCACATTTTTGAAAGCTTTCATACTTAAAGTTGCTAATGTGAGGTGCATTCACCACTCCAAGTCCACCACCATTCCCTCCATTCGCACCTACAGCTACCATGGATAGTTCAGCACTTTGGGAGGGATTAGAGTAATTCCCTTCCGAATGTTCACCCCTTGGTTCACTCCTGTTCCTTTCTGCATCTCTTTCTGCCCTCACTTGAGCCAACTCCTCTTCGTTCCTTCTTAATAATGCCTGAACAGCCCTCAACTCTTCAAACATTTGGGCTTGTGTCGGAATTTGTTCAAGTAGTGGGTTGGCCCTATCTATTTCAGAGGCGGTTGGAGGATCACCAAGACGTCGGTTTTGCACACGGGGTGGTCTTTGTTCCACCTCATTTCCAGCCCCGTTTCCATTAGGAGGAACACCACTTCCATTTCTTCTCTAACTGTTTGCTCTAGTGTTTGCCATTATCTATTCTACAAGGCAACGACGACGGTTAGCAAAAGTTAAAGTGAGACTACACATGTAAAGGCTTTACTACATTTAACTACTTTATCACACATAATAACAAGCCTTAAATCACACTATCATTCACTCCCCAACCCGTCCTAACACATTTCATCTCAATAGCTAGGCATCCTACTTAAGCCTAACCTACTCCTCATCGGTCTAAGTCCAAAATCCTACGGTTAAGGTCAAATTTTGGTTCACTTAAACCAATTCTCTGATACCAACTTGTAACACCCGACATTTAAAAACATGGGTTTTGAAAAACTTTCACCTAACGGTGTTAAAATGCGGAAGAAAATACTTTAAAAGTGAAAACCGATAAAAAACTGTTCGGTTTCTGCATTTATTTGGTGTTACATGCCATATCACAAAATAGTTTAAATGAAAACCCGACGGTTTCCCAACACAAAACAACCGTCTACAAAGTACTACATAAATTCGACATAATAGAGAAATGTAAATAATGTCTCAAAGGTAAAGCTTCTATGGGTAGCTAAAGTCGTCTGCATGCATCTACCCACACCTCGCTCATCCTTCATTGTCTACCATCAAGCTAAACCTGAGGGAACAACATATTTCAAGAAACAAGTGTTAGCTAACGAATTAGCTAAGTAAGATATCACTCAAGTTATAAAGCCTTTGTCCAATTAAAACATTTCTTCATTATTAGACAAGTTCATTTAGGCACAACACACATCATACATTCACACATAAACTGCATATCAACTTAGGATGAATCACCCTAAATGTGCCTATCCTGCTTTTAGTTCACACATTATCACACGTATCTTCGTTAACTGCATATAAGTGTAACATAAGTCACACCCGACTAGATGAATCACCAAAAGGCTAGTCATCTTACGTCGTTAAGGAATGGCAAGCCAATCCAGGAGTAATCCGTATGTGGAGGTGGGTCAAACCCCTCGTATTACTCAAACTTCGTTTCAATGACCATGTTGCAAGGAGCCACCCAAGCAACCACACGTTCACGCACCCGCCCAGCTAAGGAAAGTACGGATTAAGCTTAACACTTCCCTGCATATCAATTACGAGCTCGGTTTCACACATATTAGTTTAGGTAACACACATTCCTAAACAATTACACACTTTAACTTCATTACGTTTGGGCCCTTAAACGTGCAAGTGACATGGCAACCTAGTAAGTCTAGTGAGCTAGGTGAACAAGCCACATAAGCATGCACATACCAAGTATCAACTTCATTTCTACATTTCATGCATAATAAGATACTACATTAAACAATATTTCATTTCACTACATTTGGGACTGCATTTCAGGTCTCATGGTCAACCACATAACCCACAATACCTCCCGTGCAACCCCATATGCCCACATGCAATATAAAGATACCAAATGGAAGGTTATTATTTGAAACCAGCTTTTGTTGAATCCCCCAGCGTGTCAAAGTAGTGTATCTTACCTCCGCGTAGTCCACAAAAGTCAACAACTAGTTACTGTGTAAAGTAACTATGCTTGTCTACCTATAATTAGTAAACGATTATTAGACAACTACATACTCACGTCATTAAGGTCATAAACTAGACCCACACACTTTAAAGACTCACTTAAGTATCAAGTCTAATCTACGTGTCTAAACGACGTTACAGTTCAAAAGTATAAAGTTTTGGAAACAATCCTCACTGCGCCGCAACACCCTATTGCGCCGCAGTCCAAGCTTCTCGTTGCGCTGCAACACCTTCGTTGCACCGAAACTTAACTCTCTGCATTTTGGTTGCGCCGCAACACCCTATTGCGTCACAACTCGACCCTTTTGTTGCACCGCAACACAGCCTGTTGCGCCGCAACTTAACTTTCTGTATTTTCGTTGCGCCGCAACGTGTGTTCGACCTGCACTTTTACAAAACACGATTTCACCCCCAATTCGGCCCTATACGACTCCAGGTCTAAAATACAGATTCCCAACATCAAAATCCTTCATATTTAGGCCATTGCAAAGCATTTCGAACCTTTAATTACATCCTACATGACTTTAATCCATCAAACCCACCATTAAACATCATTAATCGATTTCACCATAACCCCATAATTAATCCTAATGACTCAAATAATAAAAGGAACCTGAAATCAATGAGATTATACCTGCTCTACCTATAAATATCAAATAGGATGCAAAACTCTTGACAATACACACTCAAATCACACGCAAGGAAGCTTTTCGGCTTGCAAATCAAAGGAAGATGTTATGGGGCGGTTAGGGCTCAATTAGGGAGAATGAAATCTGCAAATATTGATCTAATAACACTCCCTAAACTCCTTAACCCATTTTTGACTTTGCTCCCATGTCAAAACTAGTTCCTAAGCTTCCTAATCCTTCATTATTAGTCACAAACTACTCTATGGATCATATACAACATAATTACTTCATTAAATACCACTACATAGGCATTAATCTACATTTTCACACATTTATACTACTTTAAATATTTAGGCTTTCAAGCCTCACACATAACACATAATAACTACATATAAGCATTAAAGAAGCACAAGTTAGGGCGTTAATGAAGGATAATATTGATAAAGAGGGTATTGGAAAGAAGAAACGCCATGTGATGGAGACAAATAGCCGTGGGTTTAAGACATACAAGGGTCGAATTTGGGTGCCATTGCTTGGTGGTAACCGAGAATTGATCCTTGAAGAAGCTCATAGAAGTAGATATTCAGTTCATCCCGGTGTTACCAAGATGTATGCATATTTGAAACCTATTTATTGGTGGCCAGATATCAAAGGTGAAGTAGCTCATTTTGTAGCAAAATGTTTGACTTGTGCACGTGTGAAAACGGATCATCAAAAGCCGTATGGATTGTTACATCAACTAGAAATTCCGGAGTGGAAATGAGATCATATCGCCATGGACTTTGTAATGAAGCTACCGAAAATGCCGAAAGGAAATGATATGATATGGGTGATTGTAGCTAGATTGACGAAGAGTGCTCATTTTCTAGCTACCCGACAAGACGTGCCTTTAACGAAGATGGCAAAGATTTATATTGATGAAGTAGTTTCGAAACATGGAGTTCCTTTATCCATTGTTTCGGATCGAGACTCGAGGTTTGTGTCCAACTTTTGGAAGGGTCTTCAACGGGAGTTGGGTAGTAGAATAAACTTGAGTACCGCCTATCATCCTCAAACCGATGGGCAAAGTGAGAGGACGATACAAACTTTGGAAGATATGTTGATAACGTGTGTACTTGAGTATGGTGGAGCATGGGATGATCATTTGAAGTTGATTTAGTTTGCTTACAACAATAGTCACCATGCAAGTATTGGAATGCCCTCATTTGAGATGCTATATGGAAGGAGATGTAGGACTCCAAGTTGTTGGATGGAGCCCGATGAAAAGCAGTTGACCGGTCCCGAAATAATTGAAGTCACCGTTGAGAAAGTAAATGTGGCAGAAGCTTTACGAGTGGCAAGAGAAAGACAGAAAACATATGCAGCTAAGAAAAGGAGACCGATTGAGTTTCAAGTTGGTGATTTAGTGATGCTGAAAGTGTCACCATGGAAAGGAGTCATACGGTTTGGAAAGAAGGGAAAGTTGAGTCCACGTTTCATTGGACCTTTTAAAATTCTGAAACGCATAAAGGATTTAGCATATCAGTTAGAATTACCTCCAGAATTGGATGGAATTCATAACACCTTCCATGTATCCTACTTGAGGAAATGCTTAGCCGAGGAGTCAAGTGTGATTCCTATTAAAGATGTGAGTATTGACCCATGAAGAGAATGGTAGATTAAACAGTGGCGATACTTGGAAGAAAGCAAAAGAAGTTACGCCGAAAAGTTATTGATCTTGTATTGATAAAGTGGAAGCATAATCATGGAGAAATCTTGACGTGGGAAACTGAAGCAGTAATGAAGGAGAAGTATCCGGAGTTGTTCCTTTCTGATGAGATTCCGGGGACGGAATCTTCTTAAGGGGGAGGTAATTGTAACATCTCGAACTTTTTATTTAACAGTTGACTAGTGTCGTTAAGTTAACATAGTGTGTCGTTAAGTCTATTTTAGATTTAATGCTTATATGTAGTTATTGTGTGTTATGTGTGAGGCTTAAAAGCCTAAATGCTTAATGTAGTATATATGTGTGTAAAATATAGATAAATGCCTATGTAGTGGTATTTAATGAAGTAATTATGTTATATATGGTCCATAGAGTAGTTTGTGACTAGTAATGAAGGAATAGGAAGCTTAGGGACTATTTTTGACATAGAGGCAAAGTCAAAAACGGGTTAAGGGGTCTAGGGGCTGTCATTAGGGAGTCATTTGCAGATTTCCTTCCTCCTAAACCAGCCCTAACCGTCCTCTATCAATTCTCCATCAATTGCAAGCCGAAAAGCTTCCTTACGTGTGATTTGAGTGTGTATTGTCAAGAGTTTTGCATCATATTTGATATCTACAGGTAGAGCAGGTATAATCTCATTGATTTCAGGCCCTTTTGATTATATGAGTCATTAGGATTAATTATGGGGTTATGGGGGAATCGTTTAATGATGATTAAGGGTGGTTTTGATGGATTAAAGTCATGTAGGATGTAATTAAAGGTTGAAATGCTTTGCAATGGCCTAAATATGAAGGATTTTGTCATTGGGAATCTGTATTTTAGACCTGGAGTCGTATGGGGTCGAATTGGGGGTGAAAACGATTTTTACAAATGTGCAGGTCGAAGCCACGTTGCGGCGCAACGCTTAGTTGCGGCGCAACGAAAATACAGAAAGTTAAGTTGCGGCGCAACGGGCTATGTTGCGGCGCAACGAAAGGGTCGAGTTGCGTCACAACGGGGTGTTGCGGTGCAACCAAAATGCAGAGATAAGTTGCGGCGCAACGAAAGGGTCGAGTTGCGCGCAACGGGGTGTTGCGGCGCAACGCAGTCTGATTTCAAAATGTTTATACTTTTGAACCGTAACGTCATTTAGACACGTAGATTAGACTTGATACTTAAGTAAGTCTTTAAAGTGTGTGGGTCTAGTTTATGACCTTAATGACATGAGTATGTAGTTGTCTAATAATTGTTTACTAATTATAGGTAGACGAGCATAGTTACTTTACACAGTAACTAGTTGTTGATATTTGTGGACTACACGGAGGTAAGATACACTACTTTGACACGCTGGGGGATTCAATAAAAGCTGGTTTTAAATTATAACCTTCCATTTGGTATCTTTATATTGCATGTGGGCATATGGGTTACACGGGAGGTATTGTGGGTTATGTAGTTGACCATGAGACCTGAAATGCAGTCCCAAATGTTGTGAAATGAAGTATTGTTTAATGTAGTGGTTTATTATGCAATGCTATTTAGTATCTAGTTATGCATGAAATGTAGAAATGAAGTTGATGCTTGATATGTGCATGCTTATGTGGCTTGTTCACCTAGCTCACTAGACTTACTAGGTTGTCATGTCACTTACACGTTTAGGGCCCAAACGTAATGAAGTTAAAGTGTGTGATTGTTTAGGCTATGTGTGTTGCCTAAACTTAATATGTGTGAAACCGAGCTCGTAATTGATATGCGGGGAAGTGTTAAGCTTAACCCGTACTTGCCTTAACCGGGCGGGTGCGTGAACGTGTGGTTGCTTGGGTGGCTCCTTGCAACATGGTTATTGAAACACAGTTTGAGTAATACGAGGGGTCTCACCCGCCTCCACATACGGATTACTCCTGGATTGGCTTGCCATTCCTTAACGACGTAAGATGATTAGCCTTTTTGGTGATTCATCTAGTCGGGTGTGACTTATGTTACACTTATATGCAGTTAACGAAGATACGTGTGTTAATGTGTGAATTAAAAGCAGGATAGGCACAATTAGGGTGATTCATCTAGTCGGGTGTGACTTATGTTACACTTATATGCAGTTAACGAAGATACGTGTGTTAATGTGTGAATTAAAAGCAGGATAGGCACAATTAGGGTGATTCATCTAGTCGGGTGTGACTTATGTTACACTTATATGCAGTTAACGAAGATACGTGTGTTAATGTGTGAATTAAAAGCAGGATAGGCACAATTAGGGTGATTCATCTAGTCGGGTGTGACTTATGTTACACTTATATGCAGTTAACGAAGATACGTGTGTTAATGTGTGAATTAAAAGCAGGATAGGCACAATTAGGGTGATTCATCTAGTCGGGTGTGACTTATGTTACACTTATATGCAGTTAACGAAGATACGTGTGTTAATGTGTGAATTAAAAGCAGGATAGGCACAATTAGGGTGATTCATCTAGTCGGGTGTGACTTATGTTACACTTATATGCAGTTAACGAAGATACGTGTGTTAATGTGTGAATTAAAAGCAGGATAGGCACAATTAGGGTGATTCATCTAGTCGGGTGTGACTTATGTTACACTTATATGCAGTTAACGAAGATACGTGTGTTAATGTGTGAATTAAAAGCAGGATAGGCACAATTAGGGTGATTCATCCTAAGTTGATATGAAGTTGATATGTGTGTATTAATGTGTGGTGCCTTAATGAACTTGTCTAATAATGAAGAAATGTTTTAATTGGACAAATGCTTAATAAATTCGGTGTTATCTTACTTAGCTAATTCGTTAGCTAACACTTGTTTCTTGAAATGTGTTGTTCCCTCAGGTTTAGCTTGAAGGTAGATGAAGAGTAGAAGTGCGAGGTGTGGGTAGATGGCATGCGGACGACCTTAGCTACCCATAGAAGCTTACCTCTTTAGACATTGATTACATTTCATTATTTATGTTGAATTTATGTAGTACATGTGAACGGTTGTTTTGTGTTGGGCAACCGTTGGTTTTCATTTTAAACTATTTTGTGATATGGCATGTAACACCAATAATGTAGAAACCGAACAGTTTTCATCGGTTTGAACTTTTAAAGTTTTATTCCGCAATTTTTAACACCGTTAGGTGAAAGTTTTTGAAAACCCATGTTTTTAAATTTCGGGTGTTACAGTTGCGGCGCAACTAAAATGCAGTGACTTAAGTTGCGACGCAATTATCCCATTGCGACGCAATAGCGACCGAATTTTCAAAAGGCCATAACTTTTGAACCGTAACTCCGTTTTTGACAAATAAGCTATCCTTGGAATCGTGAGAGAGTCTATTTTCTAATTGTAATGCTTTAAAAGATGATTTTGATGTCAAGTTTCCTGAGAGGTTGAAATAGTGAGTGAAGGTCGAGTTTCGTCGGACTCTATGAGTCCTTATGTATTAATCAAACCTCCAATGCATAAAGCATTGTCATGGGTCATGTTTATAGGTGTTTAGGTTTGATTTATGACCTTAATGATGTGGGTATTAGCTTTTCTAATGATCGCTTAATGATTATAGGAGGTCAGGAATACTTGCTTTGCACGGTAACGTTGTTATCATTTGTCGTGCGCTTCTTTGAGGTAAGATACACTACTTTGACACGCTGAGGGTTCAAAAAAACATAGTTTTCATATAATAACTTCTCAAATGTTATCTTGATTGCTTATGGGTATTCGGGGTTACACGGGAGGTGATATGGGCTATTTACATGACTATTCAGGCCTGAAATGCAGCCCTATGATATGAAATGTAATGATACGCTATGAAATGTTATGAAATGATACGATATGTAAATGATATGCAAGAAGTGTTAAGCTTAACCCGTACTTGCCTTTGCCCGGCGAGTGCGTGAACGTGTGGTTGCTTGGGTGGCTCCTTGCAACATGGTCATTGAGATGCAGTTGAGTAATACGGGAGGTCTAGCCGCCCCCATTTGTCTTGTACATACGGATTACTCCGGGATTGGCTTGCCATTTCTTAACGACGATTATTGTTCAGCCGTATGGTTGTCATCTAGTCGGGTGTGACTTATGTTACACGTTAACGCAGTTAAAATGTGGAAAAGCAATTAAAATGTAGAAAAACAGTTAAAATGTAGAAAAGCAGTTATGTTGTTATATGTGTGAAATGCAGAAAGAAGGATAGGCACTGTTAGGGTGGTTCATCCTAATATGTTATGTTGATGATGTGATATGCTTGATGTTTGTTGTGCCTTAATGACGTATTTATAAATCCATAATGTTTGAAATGGACAAATGCTTTATAAATTAAGTGTTATCTTACTTAGCTAATTTGTTAACTAACACTTGTCTTTTGAAATGTGTTGCTCCCTCAGGTTTAGCTTAGCCGAGGTAGACGTTGAATGAAGAATGAGGAAATGGGTAGATTACTTTATGAAGACCATAGCTACCCATAGTTGCTGCATACTTCTAGACTTTTGTCTATGTTTAGAAATTTATGAAGTTTGTTTGTTTTGTAGTCGGTTGTTTTGTGTTGGGCAGCCGACGGGTTTCCATTTGGACTTGTTTTGATGATATGACTAAGTAACACCAATAAATGAAGAAACCGAACAGTTTTGATTGGTTTTGAACTTTCAAAGTTTACTTCCGCTTTATTTTAACGCCGTTAGGCGAATTTTTTTGAAATCCCATATTTTTAAACGACGGGTGTTACAAGTTGTAAGTCCCTCGGGTCTTATTCTTCTATCAAACCGAGATTGACTTAAGAATATGTCGAGGTGCGGAATTCCTCGAGATAACCCACAGTTTTTATATCTAGCTTTTATGATATATATATATATATATATATATATATATATCACTATATATATATATATATATATATATATATATATATATATATATATATATATATCTTTGCGTGAACATAAACACTCATATTTGGTTAATATAGTGAGACGACTTTCCGGACGAACCTTACCAACCAACGTGGTAATCTAAGTCTACAAGCCAACCAAACCGGGTGTGTGTTTTGCGGTTCGTGCGTGAGTCGAGTACCACCCACAAGATCAACTATGTGTGTTCTTAGTTTTCTCTCTCTAGGTTTTGCTTGTTTCTCTCTCTACACTCTTGTTATCAACACACAAACACACACCCACTATTTATAGGCAAGGGCCAAGAACACTCAAATCCATATGGATTTGCGTGTTCTCATGTCAAGCCCATAAAGCCCATTAGGGTTTGGCCTGTTTGAGAGTTCTTTTGGACAAGCATGCTTTTGCTTGTTTCCACTGAAACTCTCAAACCATTTGAGTGTTCTTTGAACAAACAAACTTTTGCTGGTTCCCAAGAACTCTCAAACCATTTGAGTGTTCTATTGAACAAGCAAACATTTGCTTATTCCCAAGAACTCTCAAATGACACTTAGGAATATTTGAGTTAATGTTTCTCCTGCTGTCAACACGTAGAAACAACATTAACTCAGCCAATGTTTCTACTGCTGTAAATACGCAGAAACAACATTAGCTCAGACAATGTTTCTACTGCTGTAAATACGCAGAAACAACATTGTCTATATTACCTATTGGAAGTATTAATTAAGTTAATGTTTCTTCTGCTGTTAATACACATAAGCAACATTAACTTAACTTCCCTTTGGAAGTACATTAAGTTAATATTTCAACTGCTGTTAAACGCAGAAACAATATTAACTTAATTACTTTTTACATGTAATGTGTAACACCCCAAAATGGCGGAATCATGGGGTATCACTTAGAAATAGCACAACACGACATGGGAATTATGTAGAGTCAACTATATGAAAACATAAGATCGAAACGATCCATAAACTCGTACAAACGTATACATTCATCAACATTCATCAAATACACGTTCAATCAATAATAAAAGGAAGTTCAAATCGATAATAGTTGATCCTAAAAGTAACCCATTAAAGGGAGAATAAGGATCACGGATCCAGAAGTCCAAAGCTAGTCCAATTCTAACAAGCAAGCAATGCAATCATCCATTTTGCCTCTGATTAACTTGATTACCTGAAAAGTGTACTAAAGAGCGTCAACATAAAGTTGGTGAGTTCGTAGGGACATATAACAAGGAACAAACGTATCGGGAAATACAATCGTTAACGATATACCGGGATTAGGATATCTAATCACATAATGTAAACCCTAAAAGGTATACATTATCACAACATCAACATATACAATTCAACAACATTACGGCATGACTTACATTTATTTCAAAGGCATGGAAACGGCATGACTTACGTATATTTCAACAGCATGTATAACGGCATGACTTACGTATATTCCAACAGCATGTATAACGGCATGACTTACGTATATTTCAACAGCATGTATAACGGCATGACTTACGTATATTCAACAGCATGTATAACGGCATGACTTACGTATATTTCAACAGCATGTATAACGGCATGACTTACGTATATTTCAACAGCATGTATAACGGCATGACTTACGTATATTTCAACAGCATGTATAACGGCATGACTTACGTATATTTCAACAGCATGTATAACGGCATGACTTACGTATATTTCAACAGCATGTATAACGGCATGACTTACGTATATTTCAACAGCATGTATAACGGCATGACTTACGTATATTCCAACAGCATGTATAACGGCATGACTTACGTATATTTCAACAGCATGTATAACGGCATGACTTACGTATATTTCAACAGCATGTATAACGGCATGACTTACGTATATTTCAACAGCATGTATAACGGCATGACTTACGTATATTCCAACAGCATGTATAACGGCATGACTTACGTATATTTCAACAGCATGTATAACGGCATGACTTACGTATATTCCAACAGCATGTATAACGGCATGACTTACGTATATTTCAACAGCATGTATAACGGCATGACTTACGTATATTTCAACAGCATGTATAACGGCATGACTTACGTATATTTCAACAGCATGTATAACGGCATGACTTACGTATATTTCAACAGCATGTATAACGGCATGACTTACGTATATTTCAACAGCATGTATAACGGCATGACTTACGTATATTTCAACAGCATGTATAACGGCATGACTTACGTATATTCCAACAGCATGTATAACGGCATGACTTACGTATATTTCAACAGCATGTATAACGGCATGACTTACGTATATTTCAACAGCATGTATAACGGCATGACTTACGTATATTTCAACAGCATGTATAACGGCATGACTTACGTATATTTCAACAGCATGTATAACGGCATGACTTACGTATATATCAACAGCATGTATCAACATAACATATACGTTCCATACAATACAACGTTTATCAATAACGAATCCATATAACGATTAACAACATTCCACAAGCACATTTAACAATAACGATTCCACATAATGATTCACAACATTCAACTAACACGTATATGTACACTTTTTAGCCCGAATCTCAATTAGAGTAGGGAGGGTTTACGAAACTCACCTTGACCGGCAAAGAAGCTTAAGTCAAATTAATATAAGATAATTAGCGAGTATCGGGTTCCACGCGTCCACAACCTATCAAAGCATGTCATATATTGCAATGTCAACTCTATAATCATAAATAAGTTGGTTCCTTAAGTTTAAGTCGAGTCACGAATCCACAATTACTTCTTTAACATTACCGAGTGTGACACATAACGCTTTGACTCAACATTTTTAGAAATGGCGGAAGATTCATACAAAATGAATGTTACTACAAGAAACTAGACTCTCTCACGATTCCAACGATAGGTCATATGACTTATTTGGACTTACGGATCAAAAGTTATTAACGTTTGAAAACTGACGCGCATAATTTCACAGAATTATTTCACTGCGCCACAGTGAGCCAGAGCCATGCTCACTGCGCCGCAGTGGGCTAAAACGAGCAAGAGGTCAGAGCTTTTCCACTGCGCCGCAGTGGGAGAAGCCCACACCACTGCGCCGCAGTGGGCTAAGTTCCTGCACCTGCACCAGCAGTTCAAAGTGCAGAAAACCAAACCCAAAACACTCAAACTCGACCCAAACCATACCAAAACGATTTGTAGGAGCTTGAAACTCATTTTGAAGCTTAACTAAGTACCATTAAACATAATTATACATAAACCAACTCATATTACATTCCTAAACATCATCAAATCTTCAAAATCAACCAACCCAAATCAAAACCCTATTTAACCCAAATTTCATCCTAAATCCGATTTAATCAATCTAAGACCTGAGATTTCTTGGTAATGATTAAAAACATGTAAACAAACATAAATAGATGAATATGGGATGAATTTGACTTACCAATCTCGCTTTCAAAAGTCAAACCCGAATTTGACCCAATATGGCTAATACTTGCACTTTGAGATTCTAACTTTTGATATGTTGTAGAGATGATGAAGATGATGAAAACCCCTAACAAATTCTTGTTTAAAACACGAATTTGATGTACCAATTTTAGAGAGAAAGAGGCTAGATTTGTAAGAGTTTTTCTTGAGATGTAAAAAAAAAAGGATGTGAATTATTGAGTGTGTGTGTGTATGGAGGGGGGGAGGCCGGCCTAAGGTCCAAATGGGTTGGCTCCCGCTCCGCTAAATCCGACAAATAGCTAAACGTTAACCATTTAAACGCCAAAACAATTCCGTAAGCATAAACAAATTCCACGTTTCATTCAAATATAACAATACGCTCAATAATTCACGTTAATTCACGTAAATCGTTTACATTAAATTTCGAGTCAAACCTAGTCAATTTTGGCAAATGTTACATAATGTCTACATTCATGTCAAGTACCTGCAAAACATAAATAATAAACAAATATATAAACATAAAAGGATCCCAATATGATCAACAATATATGCAAGGTAATATTATTGACAAACGGTAATTACAAGATAAATTAGAAGACTTGAATATAAATAAATATACATCACATATCTAGAATGCTTTTGTCACCGAAAACATGCACCAACAAAAATAGAGTGTCTTTTTATATAGGGGTAAATTTAACTTGCATGGAGAAAATAGAAAAGAAAAGTTTCCTATTAAACTACTCCAATAAGCAATATGTAGGAAAACATACTACTGCCTAAACAAAAACACTATGGGTAAGTTTGACAAAAGTAGCTATATCTGGTAGCTGTTAGCTGTTAGCTGTAGCTTTAAGTTGGAGCTGTAAGCTATGGTTTTTCATCGAAGCTGTTAACAATAACTTTTAATTTTTAGAGGTGTTTGGTATCGTAGCTGTAACTGTGATTTAGAGGTATAAAATGACAAAAAGAAGACAAAAGTTTAAAAAATAAAATAGTAACCACATATAAGTACAAAAGAAACAAAACTAGTAAAACACTCCAATGTTCCAATTTATCCACTTACCGTAATTAAGAGAAGGACATCGAGATTCTCGCTTCCTATACTAACGAGGATGAAGAGTCAAAATATAGTATATTTAACAATGAAAGTCCCTTTTCAAGTATTGTTGTAATAAGGGTCTTTATTTTAGAATTTTTTGCAAGATTGATCACTTTTTTAACACTTGAGATTTTTTTGGATTTAATTTAAGAGATTGCAACGTACAATTGTTAGTGCGTCAATCCCTAATTAGTAAACTTATGTATACTTTAAAATTTAATAATGAAGATGTACCTTGTACAAACCATTTTTTTCTTTTGAAAACTAAATGATATATAAACTTTTATTACTATTCATAGTTACGAAATTAGAGATTGTATGTTAGGAATTTGATATTAACAAAACATAAACATGTTCGAAAAATATTTAAATATGTTAGAACAGATTTTTTAATATGTTTTTGATAAACCGAGTAATATTGTTTGTTGTTATTTGAATTTCATTAGTATCATCAATTGAAGCATTCACAAATTTTAAAATATTTTTATAGAAATATGTGTTTAATAATTTAATTATCAATAACCATGAAAAACTAGAATTTGTTAATAGTTATACTTAAATCTATAATCCCTTATAAAACAAACTCAACCTAACTCCTTACTTAATTAAGATTTTGAAATACCCAATTTACCCTCACAAATCCAACATATTTTTCAGTCATCCATTAAATATACCCAGAATACCCCTAACAATTTCAATCAACACAAATCGACCGTCAAACCCTAATCTAATTATCTATTTATACTTATCTCTATCTCTACTATATTATAAATATAAAGCATTTGTTTCCTCCAAAATTTTCAACTTTCAACAC
>CM067169.1:65316249-65363749 GCA_034093135.1 Erigeron breviscapus
AATCAATTGTTACTATTATCATTGGTTATGTACTTGTTACCTCTGCCACTATTTTTATTGTAACTCATATTTCGAATTCTTTTGTTCGTTATAAACCTCAGTGTAACCACTATTGTTACCATATCCAAGTATCATAACCTTTCTTATTCTTATCCTTCACAAATCCTTTTTAATTGGATATATCTATGAAGTATTTAGTATCTAAGACATAATTCCTTAGATGTGAGATTTTCGTTATTAAGTGAATTTTGGATTATTTAGAAGAGACGTACCCATATCGAAGATAAGGTCCTCATAGTCGTAGCCATCAGCTATCATTAACACTTCCTCGTGTTCTGGTTCAGTATCTTGATCCATTTCCTCGTGTTGTTGTTCATTCTGTTGATCTAAAATCATTGGACAATTCCTTCTGAAATGTCCCTTTTCTCCACAGTTGAAACAACTGATATAGTTGCCCCAAGCCACTTCTCTACACTCCCTGGTATGATGACGTTTCCATATGTTCCAGAAAGGCTTGGTTCCAAGATAGGATGTGTTACTACTTTGTCCGGCGTAGTATGCTTTGATGACATTTGGTTCCTTGTATGGGTGTTGTTCATAACTTCTCTCTTGATTCTCGTCCAACTTCCCCTTATTATCATTGTGTCACACCCCCAAAATACGGGTCCACGGCTGGGGCGTGACTTTTATAATATCACAACACAAGAGTATAATGAACGACTTAAAACGTAGTCGTTTTGAAAACTTGCATTTTATAAAACATAATCATTCAAGATCCAAATACATTACATGAAATCAAAATAGTCTTGATTTGAAAAAGATTAAGAAAACACATTTGAACTACGAATCCATATCTTTTAGCAAAAGATTGAGCACTAGAAGGCATGGAGGGTAGGGTCTGTATTCAACAAGAACAAGCGAACAACAAGTAGCAATCTGAGCATGACAACATCTAATCACCTGCAATACATACTAAATTGTGTCAACATAAAGTTGGTGAGTTCCTTAGGGTTTTAATAAAACGTTTTGCCATGAACCACAAGCCATAAGTTAACCATTGCTTTACCACAATGAAGGTAGCCATTGTTAAACAACAATGCTAGGAATGTAAGAAGTATACATCTATATAAGCTCATGATACGAAACTGACACGTTGTTATAAGTGTGCCTCCCGGTACTTGTTCAAGGTACCGAATGTTTACAAATATGTGTCACCCGTTCGGCTCCCAGCCGTGTTTATGCCGGGTGGGGTGTGTCGACCCAAATAGCGTTATTCAACATATCCACGTTTAAATCCATAATTAACATATCATGATTGTGAGGACTTGTTGTGAACATAGTAACTTATAATAGCCTTGTATACCGTTGTGCATGTACTTGTGTTCATATCCATGTATTGTTTGTCCTCCAAATCTTTCTTTAATTTTAGATTCTTTTTACTCAACTCCCTGCAGTCTTTCCTTGCAGTGTCAGACATATCCATGTATTGTTTTAAAATAGATTTGGGAAAAGAAATTACCTCATCCTCGACTTCAGAAGAGCTTTCATCATCTTCCTCCAACTCCTTGGACTTCTTAATCTTTGTCATGAAGCACACATTTGCTGCAAGCTCATCTGTCTCCTCGTCAGAAAGATGTAACCACTTGTCATCCTCAGCGAGAAGAGCAATTCCGCTTTCCTCTTGTCTTGCCAGCAACAGTTTGTACTTGTAGTATTCGGAGTTCTTCTGTCGAGGTTTGGTGCAGTTGATTGCAAAATGTCCAGTCAAGCCACAGTTATAGCATTTTCTGTCTTCAGATCTCTTATCCATGACCTTCTTCTCAAACCTTTTCTGATTCTCATACTTCTTCTCACCACCAGTAAAAACTTTCTTCTGATCAAACTTAGGAGCATTCTCATTTTTAGCATAAGAAGAAACTGATGAAGTCCTAAGCTGATTGTTTGTTGGTTTCTTTTTGAAGAATTTCTTTTTGAAAGCCTTGGTGAAATAAGCGAGTTCTTTGTACATCTGTTTTTGATTCTCATCCAGATCAGAATCACTCATATCACTTGAATCAGAATCAGTTTGAATTTCAAAAAAACTGTGTCTTGACGATCTTGAATTCTTCTTTTCAGCAACCAAAGCCAATGGATCTGAATGTACGCTCTCTTCTTTCTTCTTCTAAATTCTCTTCACATCCTCCACATTCAGTTGTAGCTTTTCAAACAGAGTATGAATGGTGAGCTTTGCAAAATCTGATTGTTGGTTGAGTTGGGTTCCATATACTTGCCATTCTTCTTCCAGATTCTTGATGAATTTGATGTTTAGTTCCATGTTGGTTCTTTTCACATCATTCTTTCTCAGCTCATTGATGACATTGCAGAATCTGATGTACACTTCATTTAATGGTTCACCTTTCTGTTGTTTGAATGTTTCATACATATTCAGAACAGTCGACAACCTGATGGTGTTTGATACATCAGATCCTTCCATTTGCTTTTCCACCTCATCCCAAATGTCTTTTCCTGTTTCGTAGGAATCCACATTGCAGTATATGTCATCTGGAAGTGCTTGGTAAAGAAAGGCAATTGCACTTTGATCAGCCTCAACTCTGCTTCTCTGATCTGTGTTCCAACTCTCTTCAGGTAACACTTCTCCATTAATTGGGTTCTTTGGAATTTCAGGACCATCTTTGTATGATTTCCTGAGCAGTTTTCCATTCTTTTGCCTGTCTATCCAGTTCAAAAATCTCTTCTTCCATTGAGGATAAGATCCTCTGAACAAGACAGGTGGTCTTCCTTCAGAACCAAGAGCCAAAGCTTCCCTTGAAGACATAATGTAAGAAAGACTTAAAATTTTTTTTGAATTTTCTTAAATTGTGAAGGATGCCGAGCTCAGATCTCGGCAAATGAAGGAAAACTTTTGAAAATTTCAAAAACTTTGCACCAGGAAAGAATGTTGATCAAAAATGATTTTGAACCAACTTTCACAAAATATGTTGATTTGCCGAGCTTAGTTCTCGGCAAATGGTACTTTCACTTAGTCACAAATACGAGAATCCTGAATCAAACTTCAAATACTACTAGATGCCGAGCTTAGATCTCGACAAATAGCATAAATTCCAAAATGATCTCCAACACTTAGACGAATTTAAGCTGAACACTGTGTTTGCCGAGCTTAGAACTCTGCAAATGAATCAAATCAATATGACTTAGTCACAACAGAGTTGAACTTAGTGTTTGCCGAGCTTAGTTCTCTGCAAATGGAACAAAACGTCCAACACTTAGGAAAATTTTCTTGAAATAATGATTTGCCGAGCTTAATCTCTGCAAATCGCACTATTCGTCCAACACTTAGAAAGATTTTCTTGAAATGATGATTTGCCGAACTTATCTCTCTGCAAATAGCACTATTCGTCCAACACTTAGCCAATGACCTCTGCAAACACGAGAATACACTAAACGACAAAATAGTCGGTTTCCAGTCATCTTCTTCGTTCAGCCAAACACTTAAATGCCGAGCTCACACAAAAACTTCAAATTCTCACTCATTTTTGCGAATTAAAACTTGAAAATTGTATCAAAATGTTCAGAAATTGATCGCGAACAAATCCTCGAACAAAATTTCAACAAATTTTCACTCAAATCAAATCCCACTCAAACCTCTGTTTGCCGAGCTCATTCAAAACATGATCAAAAGTTGAAATTGAAGTCTGAAATTGATACAGAATGATGATTTACTATCAATGAATCGATCGGTGGACAGAATTCTAATCAAAACACACTCAAATTGCAGAAATAACTTGTACAGTTATCTCGGCAATGAACAGTTTCAGAAAAACTCAAAAATACCAGAATTAAGCACATAAACAGCTTGATTGATGCTTGTGAATCGTTTAGATATGCTGATTGTGCTCTGATACCAATTGTTATATATAGAATTGAGCTTAAATGATTAACAATGGAGGAATGTGTGTGTTTTAGTGTATGAAAGGGAGGTTGAAGATGATAGGGAGAGAGAGAGAATAAGTCAAATGTGTGTTAATTATATTCAAGAGTTAGTTACAAATGAGAAGGCAAGGGGTTTATATATGCCTAATAACAATTTTCACTTTGACCCCTTGCACTTTATCAACAATATTAAATGTAACTTTATTTACAATTTAACACCACTAATTTGTATTTCTAACACATTCTAATCCTTTGATTCATTTGATAACTGATCTAAGTCATTAGAGGATCAATTAATGTCTTAAAAGAGTGTTTTGGTTGATTCGTTGACCTAAAACGTTTAATTATGTGATGCAAATCAAGTAAGGATTAATCAATGATTTCATTGCATTATTATGGTCTTAAAATGATAAATTTTGAGGTACAAAAGTCGTTCATAAGGTTTGGGGTCGTTTGGGGTGTGTTTGGTTAAGTTTTGGAGGTTAAACAATGAAGTTTGTGCAGAACCGGGGCCAGTTGCGGCGCAACTAAAATGTAGTGACTTAAGTTGCGACGCAATTATCCCATTGCGACGCAATAGCGACAGAATTTTCAAAAGGCCATAACTTTTGAACCGTAACTCTGTTTTTGACAAATAAGCTATCCTTGGAATCATGAGAGAGTCTATTTTCTAATGGTAATGCTTTTAAAAGATGATTTTGATGTCAAGTTTCCTGAGAGGTTGAAATAGTGAGTGAAGGTCGAGTTTCGTCGGACTCTATGAGTCCTTATATATTAATCAAACCTCCAATGCATAAAGCATTGTCATGGGTCATGTTTATAGGTGTTTAGGTTTGATTTATGACCTTAATGATGTGGGTATTAGCTTTTCTAATAATCGCTTAAAGATTATAGGAGATCAGGAATACTTGCTTTGCACGGTAACGTTGTTATCATTTGTCGTGCGCTTCTTTGAGGTAAGATACACTACTTTGACACGTTGATGGTTCAACAAAAAAATAGTTTTCATATAATAACTTCTCAAATGTTATCTTGATTGCTTATGGGTATTCGGGGTTACACGGGAGGTGATATGGGCTATGTACGTGACTATTGAGGCCTGAAATGCAGCCCCTTTGATATGAAATGTAATGATACGCTATGAAATGTTATGCAATGATACGAGATGTAAATGATATGAAAGAAGTATTAAGCTTAACTCGTACTTGCCTTTTCCCGGCGAGTGCGTAAACGTGTGGTTGCTTGGGTGGCTCCTTGCAACATGGTCATTGAGATGCAGTTGAGTAATACGGGAGGTCTGACCCGCCCCCATTAGTCTTGTACATACAGATTACTCCGGGATTGGCTTGCCATTCCTTAACGACGATTGTTTTTCAGCCGTATGGTTGTCATCTAGTCGGGTGTGACTTATGTTACACGTTAACGCAGTTAAAATGTGGAAAAGCAATTAAAATGTAAAAAAGCAGTTAAAATGTAGAAAAGCAGTTATGTTATTATATGTGTGAAAGGCAGAAAGAAGGATAGGCACAGTTATGGTGGTTCATCCTAATATGTTATGTTGATGATGTGATATGCTTGATGTTTGTTGTGCCTTAATGACGTATTTATAAATCCATAATGTTTGAAATGGACAAATGCTTTATAAATTAAGTGTTATCTTACTTAGCTAATTTGTTAGTTAACACTTGTCTTTTGAAATGTGTTGCTCCCTCAGGTTTAGCTTAGCCGAGGTAGACGTTGAATGAAGAGTGAGGAAATGGGTAAATTACTTTATGAAGACCATAGCTACCCATAGTTGCTGCATACTTCTAGACTTTTGTCTATGTTTAGACATTTATGAAGTTTGTTTGTTTTGTAGTCGGTTGTTTTGTGTTGGGCAGCCGACGGGTTTCCATTTGGGCTCTTTTTGATGATATGACTAAGTAACACCAATAAATGAAGAAACCGAAATGTTTTGATTGGTTTTGAACTTTCAAAGTTTACTTCCGCTTTATTTTAACGCCGTTAGGAGAAAATTTTTGGAAACCTGTATTTTTAAACGACGGATGTTACAAGTTGGTATTAGAGAAATGGTTTAAGTGAACCAATGACTATAGGTATGCCAGAGGAATTGGACTTAAACTAATAGATGACAAATTAGGCTTAAGTAGGTATGCTTAGCCTTTGAGATGAAATGTCTTAGGACGGGTTGGGATGAGTGAGAGTGTAGGATTAAGGCTATTTGATGATTGTTATTGATATGTGAATATGTGTTCTAGCCTTTATTCTTCCGTTTCTCGCTTCTCCATCTCTAACTATTCTATTGCTACGATAGACGGTCCCCGAGGTAATGTGCCATTTCCCTAACTAAATTTAATAAACGTGTGATATAACTTGTGTGTGAAGTAGCTGAGGTGAATGGAAGTGGAGAGTTAGGTGAAATGGTATTCTATCAATGTTGTCCAGCCCATGGGGTTAGTGACAAGGACCGCAAAGGATATGAGATGTTGCATGTGTGCTCAAAATCATGTGAATTGGAATTGATGGGAAAAAAGGGCGATACACAAATGTGGTAACGAACATGCAAGCGAAAGGATACAATTACAATTGTGGTCCGGAACATAATTGCAAGTGTATCACGACGCGAGCGTGTTTGTATGGCCATGCTTGTGTTGACCGGTGCACAAAGTAATGAAGTTGGAAGGATTTCTATGTAGTGAATCTTTATGTGTCGAGAGTAAACACCGTGTTACAACTATAATGATGTTGATGCCTCAAGTGTGTTGAAATGTGAGAAGATCGATGGAAAGTGATAGCATTATTAAATGTTTATGAGGATTATGTTGTACATGAAGTTAAATGAAGTTTTGAGATAAGTGAGGAGTGACATGATTAGTAGTCAATGTTGTTAAGTCTACTAGTTTAAAGGACATGGACTTGAAGTTGACGAGTAGAGTTGATGTTGGATTTTTGAAGGTTATAAGTAGGTGACGTATAGAAGGGTTACCGGGCACATGTATGAAAGGATACAGTTACATTTCCAGTCGCAAACGTAATTGTAAATGTATCACGACATGTGTGTGTTTATGAGACTGTGTCTGTGCTGATCCGAATGAAGTGAAGATGGGAATGATGGAATCACTGGTTGGTGGCATAATTAACCATGTGAAGAGTAGACATGTATCTATGGATTAAAGAATGATGAAGTTGAAGCAAGTAAAGAAGATAACGCTATGGATAATTGAACCTTTTAACCATTAAACTCTCCCATTTTATGAACACCATGTTATGATGTGAGGTTACCTTCGAGCTGCGAAGTCTTAAAGTTGTGCTTGGGTGTAAGGAAGACGCTTAGATTTTGTTTGAAATTATCTTTCCTGATCATAGATGGTATGCGACGCATATTCTGAGTTTTTAAGTTTATGCAGGGCATGTGCAAACGCATGGAAGTTACTGTTCCGAAATGCTTGAGTTATGCGGCACATGCACCATCCCTGCGGCGCATATTTTGGTCTGCTTTGGATTTATGACTCGTTTAGTTTATATTTCATTACGGGATGATAGATGACGATTGGAACGAGTATCTACAGGTGGAGATTCTTCCTTATATTGCATGAAGGTATGGAGAACTAACACGTGAACTTTCTAGCAGTTCTATCGCGTATTGCCTTCGCCGCTGTGACATGAAGGTGATGTTGATATCCTATATGTGTACAAAATCTTATGTATGACTGTTTCTCAAGATAAAGAGTTTTCCCTTATGACAAGTTAAGAGGTTGGATGACGGAGTTAACTATGGATTCTTAAATCACAAGAAGTAGAAGTTTTCAGGAGCATCCGGTTCCGAATTGATCATGTTTCTCGCCTATGTGATCTACTTTTGTAAGGTAAAGATTATACTTCTAAAGTTGAGGCCACCGGTAGTTTCGAGATGTTCTATTAATGTTCTCGGTTTCGTTGCGATTGTGAGGTCGAGCCTTCTATTAACGTGTGACGAGTGCTACTTTTATTCAAAGACACCTTTCATTTTGTTCTCACTTATAGGAAGAAGTCAATGTTTTCAATTGTGGGATGTATTTCTTTCTATAAGATAGATTTACGAATTATACTACCATATGATGAAGTTGATGATGAAAGTCCTGCTTAGGTTAATTATACGCTCATTATGACCCTATTGAGTTTCTTGAAGTACCTGCATGGTAACGAATGGTCCTTACCATATCGTGAACTTAAGGGATAAAGTTTAAAGTTTCTCTAGACCGTTCAGTCATTACGTTCGGTGATGAAATTATTATCTATTCTAAGTATGATGAAGAACATCATGTTGTGTAAGGAACATTACTACAATTTTCTACAAGTAGAGGCTTAATTTTAAATTCTCCTAAAGTAAGTAAAAGTTAAAGTAGAAGCTGACACGTAGAATTGAAAGGAAAGAGGTTCCATTTAATGTTTAATTCCATGACTATAAGGTTATGGTAAGCACTTGTCTACAATGAGCCAGTCAAAGGTGATGTTTCTAGAGACGAAGATGTTGGTATTATGTGAGTGGATTCGGAAAATTCATAAATAACCAGCGTGGAACTATAAGTCTAAAAGTAAGATTTCGGTATCCGAGAACGAAATGAACAAAAGTTGTACTTGAGGAAGTTTATGAACCGTGGTGACATGCTCATTTGGATGCCGCCTGAAGTGTGATACGACCTATTATGATACGAGGTGTAGTAAATTTTATATGTTACGTGTGATTGGGTTAAAAGCCAAGACTAGACACCGAAAGTTTGATGGCAATACAAAGGGTTTAATGGTCCTCTGACGGAAGTGAGTGGTCACGTCACCTTGGAATAAGAGACAAAGTTGTGTGGGAAGTTAAAGGTAATGATATGACATGAGCAATTTGTAGGAAAGTTCTCCAAAAAAATGCTTATTTCATGGTGAACTATTGCACCGTTTCGTTGGACATGAAAGAAAAGATGTATGATCAAGAAGTGCTCTTAAAGTGTGAAAGTAAATGGTTGAATGTTTTGAATCAAGACGACCGTTATGTGAAAATTTTTAAAGATGTTTGTCAAAGTATGAGGAAAATGGTGAGCTCAAGTGATGCCTATCACTCTTAGATTGATGGGAAAGAGAAACTTGGTAAAACCATATGATTGTGTGATGGTGCCTCGAGATTTATTGTTGTGTTCATATGCAACAATGATTATACCATAGGTGTTGGATGTCACTTCATGATACGAAAAGTTATTGAAAGGAAAAGTGCAGAGCCAAAGATCATAAAGACAATAGTTCATAAAGTTGGAATTGTCAAAGAAGTGTTTTGATTAGCTCAAAATTGTCTAAAGGTTTGTGGTAAACAAAGGAAACTTATTATGAGCAAAGTGGGTAATATGGTCTAACCATAAGCCTCTATGGAGGGATATGTTATGCATCAAAAGTATGGCAAGTCGACCCTTTTTTTTCAAATGAATTGTGTGAGTTGTGATAGCAAGTTAGTAAGGATACGTGCTTGGAAGGCTTAACCGCCAAATGAATAGTATTCGCTGAATGTATTATGGGAATATATGTATGTTGAAATGACTTATGTTGATATGATGATATTTAAAGTAGAAGTATATATGTGCATATGAAGTATGATTCTTATAATGACGATGCTATGATATGTTTAAGATATGTGTTGATTGATAATGTCGATGTTATGGCTTAATGTTGTTATGTGATCACTTATATGTGGCACTTAAGTATGGTATATCTAGTTCATTAGATACACGTATGAATCACTATGAGTTGTGCATGTTAGTGAGATTAAACGTTAAAGTAGATGTGGGATTAATTAGGTAATGAATGTACCTAATATTAAAGTAATATGTGAAATGTGGGAAATCGTGCTAGATGTAATGCTAGTGCGTAAGACGTGGGAAATCGTGCTAGTTGTAATGCTAGTGCGTAAGACGTGGGAAATCGTGCTTGTTGTAAAGCTAGTGCTTAATATGTAAATTGATTAAAGATATAAGAATATGTGAGAAAGATGTACATGTAATTTAAGATGTGGGATTACGATGTGACGTGAGATCTAAGTAAGATATACAGATATGTGTGATATTATCGTTGATAGGCACAATTAGGAGTAAATACTCTACATGTGCTAATATGAATATGTGTGACAAGTTTATGTGTGATATGCCAAGATATGCTATGAAGTTACGTTTAAGTGGTAAGTCTATGTTGATGTGATATAAGACATGGATTAAGATGTGAGTATACAATGATATGATGTATATGTTGATATGAAACCAATGTGAATCCTGTGGAGAGATATGAGTATTGATGTTAAGGAGTGTTTGTAGTTGGCCTGGTTGAGATCCTTGGCCAAAAGTAAAAGAAGCTTCATAGGAAGTTAATTGAGCTTGTGCAAGTGGGATGGAATCATATTTATGGTGAAAGTAGATTCGGAAATTATCCTCACCTATTTTATGCTGAAGTGATTCCGAGGACGGAATCCTCTTAAGGGGGAGGTAATTGTAACATCCCAAACATTTTAATTAACGGTTGACTTGAGTCGTTAAGTCAACATAACGTGTTCGTTAAGTCTTTGGGAGATTTAATGCTTATTTTGTAGTTAATGTGTTATACGTGTGAGGCTTGAATGCCTTAATGATTGATGTAGTAATGTGTTTAAGGTGTAGTTATATGCCTTTTGAGGTGCTTGAAGTGTTAAATAAGTTGTATGTAGTCCTAATAGGTGATTTTAGCCTAACATGAGTCAAAAAGAAGTCTAGGGACTAGTTTTGACATAGAAGAAAACTTAAAAACGGGTTTAGGGTCTTGAAGGGGGTCATTAGCCTCTAATTACTGATAATTTCATTCTCTCCTTGATCCCTAATCCCCCACCATCGATCCCTATCATCTTCTTTGCAAAAATCTTCCAAAACGTGTGATTTCAAGTGTGTTTGATCAAGCTTTTTGCATCCTCTTTGTAATCTCCAGGTACCTAAGGTATAATAACTTTGATTTCATGTCATTCCAATCCTTTGATTCATTTGATAACTGATCTAGGTCATTAGAGGATCAATTAATGTCTTAAAAGAGTGTTTTGGTTGATTCGTTGACCTAAAACGTTTAATTATGTGATGCAAATCAAGTAAGGATTAATCAATGATTTCATTGCATTATTATGGTCTTAAAATGATAAATTTTGAGGTACAAAAGTCGTTCATAAGGTTTGGGTCGTTTGGGGTGTGTTTGGTTAAGTTTTAGAGGTTAAACAATGAGGTTTGTGCAGAACCGGGGCCAGTTGCTGTAACATCCCGAACTTTTTATTTAACAGTTGACTAGTGTCGTTAAGTCAACATAGTGTTTCGTTAAGTCTATTTTAGATTTAATGCTTATATGTAGTTATTGTGTGTTATGTGTGAGGCTAAAAGCCTATGCAGTGTCAAATGTTGTGAAATGAAGTATTGTTTAATGTAGCGGTTTATTATGCAATGCTATGTAGTATCTTGTTATGCATGAAATGTAGAAATGAAGTTGATGCTTGATATGTGCATGCTTATGTGGCTTGTTCACCTAGCTCACTAGAATTACTAGGTTGTCATGTCACTTGCACGTTTAAGGGCCCAAACGTAATGAAGTTAAAGTGTGTGATTGTTTAGGTTATGTGTGTTGCCTAAACTTAATATGTGTGAAACCGAGCTCGTAATTGATATGCGGGGAAGTGTTAAGCTTAACCCGTACTTGCCTTAGCCGGGCGGGTGCATGAACGTGTGGTTGCTTGGGTGGCTCCTTGCAACATGGTCATTGAAACGCAGTTTGAGTAATACGAGGGGTCTGACCCGCCTCCACATACGCATTACTCCTGGATTGGCTTGCCATTCCTTAACGACGTAAGATGATTAGCCTTTTTGGTGATTCATCTAGTCGGGTGTGACTTATGTTACACTTATATGCAGTTAACGAAGATACGTGTGTTAATGTGTGAATTAAAACCAGGATAGGCACAATTAGTGTGATTCATCCTAAGTTGATATGAAGTTGATATGTGTGTATTAATGTGTGGTTCCTTAATGAACTTGTCTAATAATGAAGAAATGTTTTAATTTGACAAATGCTTTATAACTTCGGTGTTATCTTACTTAGCTAATTCGTTAGCTAACACTTGTTTCTTGAAATGTGTTGTTCCCTCAGGTTTAGCTTGAAGGTAGATGAAGAGTAGAAGTGCGAGGTGTGGGTAGATGGCATGCGGACGACCTTAGCTACCCATAGAAGCTTACCTCTTTAGACATTGATTACATTTCATTATTTATGTCGAATTTATGTAGTACATGTGAACGGTTGTTTTGTGTTGGGCAACCGTTGGTTTTCATTTTAAACTATTTTGTGATATGGCATGTAACACCAATAATGTAGAAACCGAACAGTTTTCATCGGTTTGAACTTTTAAAGTTTTCTTCCGCAATTTTTAACACCGTTAGGTGAAAGTTTTTGAAAACCCATGTTTTTAAATGTCGGGTGTTACAAGTTGGTATCAGAGAGTTGGTTTAAGTGAACCAAAATTCGACCTTAACCGTAGGATTTTGGACTTAGACCGGTGAAGATTAGGTTAGGCTTAAGTAGGATGCCTAGCTATTGAGATGAAATGCTTAGCACGGGTTGGAGAGTGAGTGAGAGTGTGATTTAAGGCTTGATTATTATGTGTGATAATGTAGTTAAATGAAGTATAGCCTTAATATATGTAGTCTCACTTTGACTCTTGCTAACCGTCGTCGTTGCCTTGTAGAAAGAAATGGCACACACTAGAGCTAGTAGTTAGAGAGGTGGAGCAGGTCCTAGCGGTGTTCCTCCTAATGGAAATGGAGTTGGAAACGAAGTGGAACAAAGACCACCCCGTGTGCCAAACCGATGCCTTGGTGATCTGCCAACCGAGTCCGAAATTAATAGGGCTAACCCGATGCTTGAGCAAATTCCAACACAAGCCCAAATGTTTGAAGAGTTAAGGGCTGTTCGTGCACGGTTAAGAAGGAATGAAGAGGAGTTGTCTCAAGTGAAGGCGGAAAGGGATGCAGAAAGGAGTAGGGATGAACCAAGGGGTGAGCATTCGGAAGGGAATTACTTTAATCCCTCCCAAAGCGCTGAACCATCCATGGCAGCTGTAGGTGTTAATGGAGTTAATGGTGGTGGACTTGGAGTTGTGAATGCACCTCGCATTAGCAACTTTAAGTATGAAAGCTTTCAAAAATGTGGTGCCAAGGAGTTTGATGGTACCCAAAATGCAGTGGGTGCTATGGAGTGGATTGTAGATATTGAAGTGGTGTTTGCTTCTTGCTACTGTCCTGGTGACATGAAGATTTTGTGTGCTAGTAGAATGTTGAAGAAGAATGCCCGTAACTGGTGGAGGGCTACTACAGTCTCTATGTGAAACGACACGACTCGATTTAAGAAAATAAGAGATTTTTTTTTTATTTCACTGCGCCGCAGTGGGAGGTTTCATGTCCCACTGCGCCGCAGTCACAACCGAGACAAAACAAGATTTCCCAGAGATTTCTCACTGCGCCGCAGTGGGAGTGCACGAGCTCCACTGAGCCGCAGTGAGAGCCCAACTCAGATTTTTCAAAACTACATCTTGACACTTAAAATCAACTTGCAATTTCCTAACTCAAAACCAAACTTCAAAGGCAACATTTCTAAGTTCAAACAAGTACTTTTACCATAACTCATTATAAAAGACAACGTACAAAATTAGAAATTTCGGCTTGACCCGTTCGTAAAATCATCATCCAAACCTGTTACGGATTATAAGTTTTTCCAAAACACATTTAATCATGATCAATACATTACTACTACAAAACGACCCATTAAATTAACCAAAACTCGAATCTAACACTAGACATCATAATAATTTTACCAAAATGACATAACAAGTGTACAATGAGCCGATAGTTCAAAGGGGTCACTAAGGGTCCTAATACCAATACCATTATCCGCATTTAGCTAAAGCAATCAATATCCATAAAGCATCTTCAACTTCAAACTTTATATTACTTAACTTTCTTCCACATCCGGGACAACCTATAAAAAGGGTAAACAACTAAAAATAAGCAAAGCTTAGTGAATAATCTTGCATACGTTTATACATACGAAGGAGGGCAATGCACAAAGGTCTATTGCATATAGACTATGGCACCGTCGTGCCATATCTATAATACTCACCTTTGTGCCAACGCATTACATGGATCCATATAAGCAAATGATTTCAATCTCAATAAACAATATCAAGGCTCCACATGAGCTATGTCCCACATGGACTATGGCCACTACTTAGGCCCGTAATCAAAGACGGCCACTACTTAGGCTCAACGCCAAATCAATTACCACACACAGAATCCACCATCGTATGGTAATTGACCCAAGGCATATATAAACGTATGCAAGAAAACTCACCTCCTCCGCGACAACCAAAATCATAAATCCACAAGACCGCAAGTACACAATACGTATGCTTCAACCTAGCAATGAATCACAAGTACATAGAATATCATAAATCACGTACAAGATCACTTAGCCACAGTCAATAGCATCTTAGCACTAAACTCATCTTTTACAATCTCATATTGCTCTTAGTTTGATTTGCAAAACATGAATCTCTTATCATAATGTCAATTCACTTCCATAACAAAATTACCATTTTCATATTTGACCAAGCTGCCTTCAAACGGGCATAACTCAAGTTCTACTTACTCTTTTTACTTGATTCCAGTGGCCAAATTTAGATAACACATATACCTACATTTTATATTTAGTGACCAACAGGTGAATTATTCTTCAAAGGTGACTTCTGGTCGTTTTAAAAACCGAAACTGATGCTGTTGACACTAACAGGACAGATTTGACATCACTGACTTCAAACAATCATAATTTGAGTTCTACATCACATTTTAAGCTCATTCCAGTGGAAAATTCAAGCTAACACATGTAGCTACATTTTATATTCAGTGACCAAGACATGAATTAACTCGTAAGAATGTGTTTTACCCGTTTTAATAACAGACGCAAAATCAGTTTTTGCTGAAAGATCAGCATGACCACACTGACTTCAAAAATTCATAACTTGAGATCTACTTCGTCTTTTTAACCCATTCCAGTGGAAAATTTGAGTTAACACAATAACCTACATTTTCTTTTTAGGACTCAACAAGTGAATAATCTGATATAGGGGTGTTTTACTCGTGACAAGGTCAGTAACCAAATCTGTCACATTTCATTCTTACTAACACTCATCCAAACTTTCATGCTAGCCAACTAGAAACCCCTAATTTGGTTAAATTTCAAGAACCCTAACTTATATTATAGCAATTAACTCAATATAAAGAAAACCCCCAATTTCTCAAATATAATTAGTTATATGAACCCTAATTTCTAAAGGAAATCAAGAATTAGGTTAAAGGAAAAATCATTACCTTCAAGATTAGGAATTGGAATTTAGAATGAAATCACAATTGTCTTCTCCTTTCTTCTTCCTAATTTCGGCCACCACCACCACACTTAACCCTCACTTTTCAATTTCTTAGATGATGGAAGATTATTATTATGATTAATCTTTGAAGAATTTCTTGAATTACTTGGAGAATTAGAATTTAGTTAGGATGAGAATTGTGAAGAACTTTGTAGAAGAAGAAGAATGGTGGAGGAAATATGAGTCATAAGAAGAAAATTGGCTGGCACTTCCTATGAGTGCCACGCCCCAAATCAATTTTTGTGGGTAAATTTATCCGCTATCCGTTAAAGTTCCAACTAAATTAACCCCAAATTCAAAAATAAAATACTAGGAAACTATTTTAATGTCGAAACTATAATAAAGGTTTTCATTGCAACGGAATGCAGGGATAAGACTCGTTGCTATAATTTTCAATTGCCCTCAAATGAAGAATGACGGGGAAAAGACAGCCACTACCGCTACTAAAGTGAGAGCTCTATAGATGACAATGGATGATGCAAAGAGCAACGATGAGGTGGTAAGTGGTACTTTTCTTGTTAATTCAAAACCTGCCTCTGTTCTATTTGATTTTGGTGCAAATAGGTCATTTGTGTCTACATTATTTGCTCCTAAGCTTGAAAGAGTCACTACCCCCTTAGATTGCTCAATAGAAGTAGAAATTGCTAATGGTACGGTTAGTGATATACGTGTGGGTTATGAGGATTGTGATATTGAGATTGAAGGTCGTTCTTTTCTGGTCTAACTATTGCCTACTACTTTATCCGGTTTCGATGTAGTGATAGGTATGGATTGGTTGTCTAAAAATGAAGCTAACATATTGTGTTCACAAAAGATTATTCGGTTTTCTACACTCGATGGTAAAGTTGTTACAGTTTACGGAGATAGAAAGAGAGGGGGAATAAAGATTATCAATATGATGAAGGCTCTTAAGTGTATAAGGAAGAATAAGAGTCATTTCCTTGCTTATGTCATTGATGCAAGAAAGGAGAAGCCTTCAATTGCTAGTGTGGATGTGGTTTCTGATTTTCCTGATGTGTTTCCCGATGATCTTCCCGGTATTCCTCCTGATCGTGAAGTTACATTTCAGATTGACCTTGTACCCGGTGCTACACCTGTTGCAAAAGCACCATACCGATTAGCTCCTACAGAAATGTAGGAGTTAATGACTCAACTTCAGGAATTACTCGACAAAGGGTTCATACAACCAAGTTCCTTTCCTTGGGGAGCTCCGGTTCTTTTTGTTAAGAAGAAGGATGGATCTATGCGTATATGCATAGACTACCGTGAACTGAATAAGAGAACGGTTAAGAATAAATATCCTCTCCCACAAATTGATGATCTCTTCGATCAACTTCATGGTGCTTCCTACTTTTCAAAGATAGATTTGCGGTCCGGTTATCATCAGTTGAAGGTTAAGAAGGAATATGTAACAAAGACAGCTTTGCGTACTAGATATGGACATTATGAGTTTCTAGTCATGCCATTTGGGTTGACTAATGCTCCAACCGCGTTTATGGACTTAATGAATCGGGTATGTCGTCCCTTTCTAGATCATTTTGTAATGGTTTTTATTGATGGTATTTTGATCTATTCTAAGTCTGAAGCCGAGCACCGTGAGCACTTAAAGGCAATCCTTGAAGTGTTGAGGGAGAAGAAGTTGTATGCTAAGTTCTCTAAATGAGAGTTTTGGCTTCGAGAAATGCAGTTTCTTGGTCATGTCATTTCTTCAGAAGGTATTAAAGTAGTAACTTCAAAGATTGAAGTTGTTTCAAAGTGGGAGCAGCCAAATACTCCTACTGAGATCAAAAGTTTCCTTGGTTTAGCTGGATATTATCGAAGATTTATTCAGGATTTCTCCCGAATAGCTAAGCCCATGACCGAACTGACGAAGAAAGGAGTAAAATATGAGTGGATCGGAAAACAAGAGAATGCTTTCCAAACATTGAAAACGAAGTTGTGTGAAGCTCCTATACTTGTCTTGCCTGAAGGTACTGATGATTTGGTTGTGTATAGTTATGCATCGATTACAGGTTTGGGTTGTATCCTTATGCAAAGGGACAAGGTGATTGCTTATGCTTCACATCAGTTGAAGCCACATGAGAAGAATTACCCGACCCATGATCTTGAGTTGGCGGCAGTAGTGTTTGCTTTGAAATTGTAGAGACATTATCTTTATGGCACAAAGTGTACTTTGTATACCGACCATAAGAGCTTGCAATATGTGTTTAATCAAAAGGAGATGTGTAACACCCGACATTTAAAAACATGGGTTTTCAAAAACTTTCACCTAACGGTGTTAAAATGCGAAAGAAAATACTTTGAAAGTCAAAACCGATAAAAACTGTTCGGTTTCTCCATTTATTTGGTGTTACATGCCATATCACAAAATAGTTTAAAATGAAAACCCGACGGTTTCCCAACACAAAACAACCGTCTACAAAGTACTACAGAAATTCGACATAATAGAGAAATGTAAATAATGTCTCAAAGGTAAAGCTTCTATGGGTAGCTAAAGTCGTCTGCATGCATCTACCCACACCTCGCTCATCCTTCATTGACTACCATCAAGCTAAACCTGAGGGAACAACATATTTCAAGAAACAAGTGTTAGCTAATGAATTAGCTAAGTAAGATATAACTCAAGTTCTAAAGCATTTGTCCAATTAAAATATTTCTTCATTATTAGACAAGTTCATTTAGGCACAACACACATCATACATTCACACATAAACTGCATATCAACTTAGGATGAATCACCCTAAATGTGCCTATCCTGCTTTTAGTTCACACATTATCACACGTATCTTCGTTAACTGCATATAAGTGTAACATAAGTCACACCCGACTAGATGAATCACCAAAAGGCTAGTCATCTTACGTCGTTAAGGAATGGCAAGCTAATCCAGGAGTAATCCGTATGCTCGTCTACCTATAATTAGTAAACGATTATTAGACAACTACATACTCACGTCATTAAGGTCATAAACTAGACCCACACACTTTAAAGATTCACTTAAGTATCAAGTCTAATCTAAGTGTCTAAACGACGTTACGGTTCAAAAGTATAAAGTTTTGGAAACAGTCCTCACTGCACCGCAACACCCCATTGCGCCGCAGTCCAAGCCTCTCGTTGCGCCGAAACACCCTTCGTTGCGCCGCAACTTAACTCTCTGCATTTTGGTTGCGCCGCAACACCCCGTTGCGTCGCAACAACTCTCTGCCTTTCGTTGCGCCGCAACACAGCCTGTTGCGCCGCAACTTAACTTTCTGTATTTTCGTTGCGCCGCAACGTGTGTTCGACCTGCACTTTTACAAAACACGATTTCACCCCCAATTCGACCCTATACGACTCCAGGTCTAAAATACAGATTCCCAACATCAAAATCCTTCATATTTAGGCCATTGCAAAGCATTTCAACCTTTAATTACATCCTACATGACTTTAATCCATCAAACCCACCATTAAACATCATTAATCGATTTCATCATAACCCCATAATTAATCCTAATGACTCAAATAATCAAAGGAACCTGAAATCAATGAGATTATACCTGCTCTACATGTAGATATCAAATAGGATGCAAAACTCTTGACAATACACACTCAAATCACACGCAAGAAAGCTTTTCGGCTTGCAAATCAAAGGATGATGCTATGGGGTGGTTAGGGCTCAATTAGGGAGAATGAAATCTACAAATATTGATCTAATGACACTCCCTAAACTCCTTAACCCGTTTTTGACTTTGCTCCCATGTCAAAACTAGTCCCTAAGCTTCCTAATCCTTCATTATTAGTCACAAACTACTCTATGGACCATATACAACATAATTACTTCATTAAATACCACTACATAGGCATTAATCTACATTTTCACACATTTATACTACTTTAAACATTTAGGCTTTCAAGCCTCACACATAACACACAATAACTACATATAAGCATTAAATCTAAAATAGACTTAACGACACACACAATGTTGGCTTAATGGCATTAGTCAACTATTAAATAAAAGTTTGGGATGTTACAATTACCTCCCCCTTAAGAGGATTCCGTCCCCGGAATCTCATCAGTAAGGAACAACTCCGGATACTTGTCCTTCATTACTGCTTCAGTTTCCCACGTTAAGATTTCTCCATGATTATGCTTCCACTTTATCAACACAAGGTCAATCACTTTTCGGCATAACTTCTTTTGCTTCCTTCCAAGTATCGCCACCGGTTCATCAACCATTCTCTTCATTGGGTCAATGCTCACATCTTCAATAGGAATCACACTTGACTCCTCGGCTAGGCATTTCCTCAAGTAGGATACATGGAAAGTGTTGTGAATTCCATCCAATTCTTGAGGCAATTCCAACTGATATGCTAGATCCTTAATGCGTTTCAAGATTTTGAAAGGTCCAACGAATCGTGGGCTCAACTTTCCCTTCTTTACAAATCTAATAACTCCTTTCCATGGTGACACTTTCAGCATCACTAAATCACCAACATTAAACTCAATCGGTCACCTTTTCTTATCTGCATATGTTTTCTGTCTTTCTCTAGCCACACATAAAGCTTCTTTGGCTACATTATCCTTTTCAGCGGTAACTTCAATAATTTCGGGACCGGTCAACTGCTTTTCACCGGGCTCCATCCAACAACTTGGAGTCCTACATTTCCTTCCATATAACATTTCAAATGGTGGCATGCCAATACTAGCATGGTGACTATTATTGTAAGCAAACTCAATCAACTTCAAATGATCATCCCATGCTCCACCATACTCAAGTACACACGTTCTCAACATATCTTCCAACGTTTGAATGGTTCTCTCACTTTGCCCATCAGTTTGAGGATGATAGGCGGTACTCAAATTTATCCTACTACCCAACTTCCTTTGAAGACCCTTCCAAAAGTTGGACACAAACCTCGAGTCCCGATCCGAAACAATAGATAAAGGAACTCCATGTTTCGAAACTACTTCATCAATGTAGATCTTTGACATCTTCGTTAAAGGCACATCTTGTCGGGTAGCTAGAAAATAGGCACTCTTCGTCAATCTATCTACAATCACCCATATCATATCATTCCCTTTTGGCGTTTTTGGTAGCTTCGTTACAAAGTCCATGGTGATATGATCCCATTTCCACTCCGGGATCTCTAATTGATGTAACAAACCATACGGCTTTTGATGGTCGGTTTTCACACGTGCACAAGTCAAACATTTCGCTACAAAATGAGCTACTTCTCCTTTGATATCCGGACACCAATAAATCGGTTTCAAATCTGCATACATTTTGGTGACACCGGGATGAACTGAATATCTACTTCTATGAGCTTCTTCAAGGATCAATTCTCGGTTACCACCAAGCAATGGCACCCAAATTCGACCCTTGTATGTCTTGAACCCACGGCTATTAGTCTCCATCACAAGGCGTTTCTTCTTTCCAATACTCTCTTTATCAATATTATCCTTCATTAACGCCCTAACTTGTGCTTCTTTAATTCGGTCAAGTAGTCCCGACTTTGCTTGAACTTGCATACTCATCAACTTGCAAGAAGAATTTGCACCTTCCTACTTAGTGCATCCGCCACTACATTGGCTTTACCCGAATGGTATTTGATCTCACAATCATAATCCTTAAGTAGTTCTATCCACCTTCTTTGTCTCACATTCATCTCCTTTTGATTAAACACATATTGCAAACTCTTATAGTCGGTATAAAAAGTACACTTAGTGCCATAGAGATAATGTATCCACAATTTCATAGCAAATACTACCGCCGCCAACTCAAGATCATGGGTCGGGTAATTCTTCTAATGTGGCTTCAACTGGCGTGAAGCATAAGCAATCACCTTGTCGCTTTGCATAAGGACACAACCCAAACCCGTGATCGATGCATCACTATACACCACCAAATCATCAGTACCTTCAGGCAAGGCAAGTATAGGAGCTTCACACAACTTCTTTTTCAACGTTTGGAAAGCATTCTCCTGTTTTTCGGTCCACTCATACTTAACTCCGTTCTTCGTTAACTCAGTCATTGGCTTAGCTATTCGGGAGAAATCCTGAATGAATCTTCGATAATAGCCAGCTAAACCAAGGAAACTTTTAATCTCCGATGGAGTCTTTGGCGGCTCCCACTTTGAAACAACTTCAATCTTTATAGGGTCTACTTTTATACCTTCTGAAGAAATAACATGACCAAGAAACTGCACTTCTCGAAGCCAAAACTCACACTTGGAAAACTTACCATACAACTTCTTCTCCCTCAACACTTCAAGGACTGCTTTTAAGTGTTCACGATGCTCGGTTTCAGATTTAGAACAAATCAAAATATCGTCAATAAAAACAATAACAAAATGATCTAAAAAGGGTCGGCATACCCAATTCATTAAGTCCATAAATGCGGCTGGAGCATTAGTCAACCCAAAAGGCATGACCAAGAACTCATAATGCCCATATCTAGTACGGAAAGCTGTCTTTGCTACATCTTCCTTCTTAACTTTCAGCTGATGTTAACCGGACCGCAAATCTATCTTTGAAAAGTATGAAGCACCATGAAGTTGATCAAAGAGATCATCAATTCGTGGGAGAGGATATTTAATCTTGACCGTTCGCTTATTCAGCTCAAGGTAGTCTATGCACATGCGCATAGATACATATTTCTTTTTAACAAAGAGAACCGGAGCTCCCCAAGGCGAGGAACTAGGTTGTATGAACCCTTTGTCAAGTAATTCCTGGAGTTGAGTCATTAACTCCTTCATTTCTGTAGGAGCTAATCGGTATGGTGCTTTTGCAACAGGTGTAGCACCGGGTATAAGATCAATCTGAAATGTAACTTCACGATCGAGAGGAATACCGGGAAGATCATCGGAAAACACATCAAGAAAATCAGAAACTATATCCACACTAGCAATTGAAGGCTTCTCCTTTCTTGCATCAATGACATAAGCAAGTAAATGACTCTTATTCTTCCTTATACACTTAAGAGCCTTCATCATATTAATAATCTTTATCCCCCCTCTCTTCTTATCTCCATAAACTGTAACTACTTTACCATCAGGTGTAGGGATAGGAATAATCTTTTGTGAACACAAAATGTTAGCTTCATTCTTGGACAACCAATCCATACGTATCACTACATCGAAACTGGCTAAGGTAGTAGGCAATAGTTGGACTGGAAACAAACGACCTTCAATCTCAATATCACAATATCATCATATCCCACACGTATATCACTAACCGTACCATTAGCAATTTCTACCTCTATTGAGCAATCTAAGGGAGTAGTGACTCTTTCTAGCTTAGGAGAAAATAATGTAGACACAAACGACCTATTTGCACCAGAATCAAATAGAACAGAGGCAGGTTTTGAATTAATAAGGAAAGTACCACTTACCACCTCATCGTTGTTCTTGGCATCATCCACGGTCATTTGTAGAGCTCGAACCTTAGTTGCTGTGGTGGCTGTCTTCTTTCCATCGTTCTTCATTTGTGGACAATCGGCTATAAGATGACCCGTTTCTTGACACTAGTAACAACGAGTCTTGTCCCTGCATTCGGTTGCAAGATGTCCCGACTTCCCACACTTGTGACACCTTCTTGTCTTATCGGAACATTGACCTTCATGAAATGTCTTGCAAAATGCACACCACGTGTCACTCTTCTTCTTGTCTTTATCACCACCCGAACTAGCATTTCCCCGAAACTTCTTCTTATTATTATTGTTATTAGAAGACCAATTTGATCTTCTCTTGAACCCCGACTTCTTGTCATCCATTTTCTCAACAACCTTCTCAGTTTTGAAGTCATCATCCAATCTTTTTGACTCATTTATTGCCGCCGACAAAGTCACATGCTGTCTACACAAACCACGATAGTTAGCTGGGAGGCCATCACAATAACCCTCAATCTGATCTTCCTGCCTTCGAACTAAATGTCCCACAAACTTCAACTTTTCCATAACGGAATGTGCATACTCCGTAATCGCACCGGGTTTAGCAACCAACGATCTAAACTCTTTCTCAATCAGTCTCAATTCTCTAGTTCCCACATACTCCTCTAAAAACTTCTCCTTAAAGGTACCCCAAGGCATCACAGCAAGTACCTCGGGAGCCATTGAAACTGTAGTAGCCCTCCACCAGTTACGGTCATTCTTCTTCAACATTCTACTAGCACACAAGACCTTCATGTCATCAGGACAATAACAAGATGCAAAAACCACCTCGATATCCTCAATCCACTCCATAGCACCAACTACATCTTGGGTACCATCAAACTCCTTGGCACCACATTTTTGAAAGCTTTCATACTTAAAGTTGCTAATGCGAGGTGCATTCACCACTCCAAGTCCACCACCATTCACTCCATTCACACCTACAGCTACCATGGATGGTTCAGCACTTTGGGAGGGATTAGAGTAATTCCCTTCCGAATGTTCACCCTTTGGTTCACTCCTGTTCCTTTCTGCATCTCTTTCTGCCCTCACTTGAGCCAACTCCTCTTCGTTCCTTCTTAATAATGCCTGAACAGCCCTCAACTCTTTAAACATTTGGGCTTGTGTCGGAATTTGTTCAAGTAGTGGGTTGGCCCTATCTATTTCAGAGGCGGTTGGAGGATCACCAAGACGTCGGTTTTGCACACGGGGTGGTCTTTGTTCCACCTCATTTCCAGCCCCGTTTTCATTAGGAGGAACACCACTTCCATTTCTTCTCTAACTGTTTGCTCTAGTGTTTGCCATTATCTATTCTACAAGGCAACGACGACGGTTAGCAAAAGTTAAAGTGAGACTACACATGTTAAGGCTTTACTACATTTAACTACTTTATCACACATAATAACAAGCCTTAAATCACACTATCATTCACTCCCCAACCCGTCCTAACACATTTCATCTCAATAGCTAGGCATCCTACTTAAGCCTAACCTACTCCTCATCGGTCTAAGTCCAAAATCCTACGGTTAAGGTCGAATTTTGGTTCACTTAAACCAATTCTCTGATACCAACTTGTAACACCCGACATTTAAAAACATGGGTTTTGAAAAACTTTCACCTAACGGTGTTAAAATGCGGAAGAAAATACTTTAAAAGTCAAAACCGATAAAAACTGTTCGGTTTCTGCATTTATTTGGTGTTACATGCCATATCACAAAATAGTTTAAATGAAAACCCGACGGTTTCCCAACACAAAACAACCGTCTACAAAGTACTACATAAATTCGACATAATAGAGAAATGTAAATAATGTCTCAAAGGTAAAGCTTCTATGGGTAGCTAAAGTCGTCTGCATGCATCTACCCACACCTCGCTCATCCTTCATTGTCTACCATCAAGCTAAACCTGAGGGAACAACATATTTCAAGAAACAAGTGTTAGCTAACGAATTAGCTAAGTAAGATATCACTCAAGTTATAAAGCCTTTGTCCAATTAAAACATTTCATCATTATTAGACAAGTTCATTTAGGCACAACACACATCATACATTCACACATAAACTGCATATCAACTTAGGATGAATCACCCTAAATGTGTCTATCCTGCTTTTAGTTCACATATTATCACACGTATCTTCGTTAACTGCATATAAGTGTAACATAAGTCACACCCGACTAGATGAATCACCAAAAGGCTAGTCATCTTACGTCGTTAAGGAATGGCAAGCCAATCCAGGAGTAATCCGTATGTGGAGGTGGGTCAAACCCCTCGTATTACTCAAACTTCGTTTCAATGACCATGTTGCAAGGAGCCACCCAAACAACCACACGTTCACGCACCCGCCCAGCTAAGGAAAGTACGGGTTAAGCTTAACACTTCCCTGCATATCAATTACGAGCTCGGTTTCACACATATTAGTTTAGGTAACACACATTCCTAAACAATTACACACTTTAACTTCATTACGTTTGGGCCCTTAAACGTGCAAGTGACATGGCAACCTAGTAAGTCTAGTGAGCTAGGTGAACAAGCCACATAAGCATGCACATACCAAGTATCAACTTCATTTCTACATTTCATGCATAATAAGATACTACATTAAACAATATTTCATTTCACTATATTTGGGACTGCATTTCAGGTCTCATGGTCAACCACATAACCCACAATACCTCCCGTGTAACCCCATATGCCCACATGCAATATAAAGATACCAAATGGAAGGTTATTATTTGAAACCAGCTTTTGTTGAATCCCCCAGCGTGTCAAAGTAGTGTATCTTACCTCCGCGTAGTCCACAAAAGTCAACAACTAGTTACTGTGTAAAGTAACTATGCTTGTCTACCTATAATTAGTAAACGATTATTAGACAACTACATACTCACGTCATTAAGGTCATAAACTAGACCCACACACTTTAAATACTCACTTAAGTATCAAGTCTAATCTACGTGTCTAAACAACGTTACAGTTCAAAAGTATAAAGTTTTGGAAACAATCCTCACTGCGCCGCAACACCCTATTGCGCCGCAGTCCAAGCCTCTCGTTGCGCCGCAACACCTTCGTTGCACCGCAACTTAACTCTCTGCATTTTGGTTGCGCCGCAACACCCTATTGCGTCACAACTCGACCCTTTTGTTGCGCCACAACACAGCCTGTTGCGCCGCAACTTAACTTTCTGTATTTTCGTTGCGCCGCAACGTGTGTTCGACCTGCACTTTTACAAAACACGATTTCACCCCCAATTCGGCCCTATACGACTCCAGGTCTAAAATACAGATTCCCAACATCAAAATCCTTCATATTTAGGCCATTGCAAAGCATTTCAACCTTTAATTACATCCTACATGACTTTAATCCATCAAAACCACCATTAAACATCATTAATCGATTTCCCCATAACCCCATAATTAATCCTAATGACTCAAATAATAAAAGGAACCTGAAATCAATGAGATTATACCTGCTCTACCTGTAAATATCAAATAGGATGCAAAACTCTTGACAATACACACTCAAATCACACGCAAGGAAGCTTTTCGGCTTGCAAATCAAAGGAAGATGTTATGGGGCGGTTAGGGCTCAATTAGGGAGAATGAAATCTGCAAATATTGATCTAATAACACTCCCTAAACTCCTTAACCCATTTTTGACTTTGCTCCCATGTCAAAACTAGTTCCTAAGCTTCCTAATCCTTCATTATTAGTCACAAACTACTCTATGGATCATATACAACATAATTACTTCATTAAATACCACTACATAGGCATTAATCTACATTTTCACACATTTATACTACTTTAAATATTTAGGCTTTCAAGCCTCACACATAACACATAATAACTACATATAAGCATTAAATCTAAAATAGACTTAACGACACACACAATGTTGACTTAACGGCATTAGTCAACTATTAAATAAAAGTTTGGGATGTTACAAGATGAATGTGAGACAAAGAAGGTGGATGGAACTACTTAAGGATTATGATTGTGAGATCAAATACCATCCGGGTAAAGCCAATGTAGTGGCGGATGCACTAAGTAGGAAAGTGCATAATCCTTCTTGTAAGTTGATGAGTATGCAAGTTCAAGCAAAGTCGGGACTACTTGACCGCATTAAAGAAGCACAAGTTAGGGCGTTAATGAAGGATAATATTGATAAAGAGGGTATTGGAAAGAAGAAACGCCATGTGATGGAGACAAATAGCCGTGGGTTTAAGACATACAAGGGTCGAATTTGGGTGCCATTGCTTGGTGGTAACCGAGAATTGATCCTTGAGGAAGCCCATAGAAGTAGATATTCGGTTCATCCCGGTGTCACCAAAATGTATGCAGATTTGAAACCTATTTATTGGTGGCCGGATATCAAACCTATTACTTGTGCACGTGTGAAAACGGATCATCAAAAGCCGTATGGATCATATCGCCATGGACTTTGTAACGAAGCTACCGAAAATTCCGAAAGGAAATGATATGATATGGGTGATTGTAGCTAGATTGACGAAGAGTGCTCATTTTCTAGCTACCCGACAAGACGTGCCTTTAACGAAGATGGCAAAGATTTATATTGATGAAGTAGTTTCGAAACATGGAGTTCCTTTATCTATTGTTTCGGATCGAGACTCGAGGTTTGTGCCAAACTTTTGGAAGGGTCTTCAACGGGAGTTGGGTAGTAGAATAAATTTGAGTACCGCCTATCATCCTCAAACCGATGGGCAAAGTGAGAGGACTATTCAAACGTTGGAAGATATGTTGAGAACGTGTGTACTTGAGTATGGTGGAGCATGGGATGATCATTTGAAGCTTGATATTGCTTACAATAATAGTCACAATGCAAGTATTGGAATGCCCCCATTTGAGATGCTATATGGAAGGAGATGTAGGACTCCAAGTTGTTGGTTGGAGCCCGGTGAAAAGCAGTTGACCGGTCCCGAAATAATTGAAGTCACCGCTGAGAAAGTAAATGTGGCTAAAGAAGCTTTACGAGTGGCAAGAGAAAGATAGAAAACATATGCAGATTAGAAAAGGAGACCGATTGAGTTTCAAGTTGGTGATTTAGTGATGCTGAAAGTGTCACCATGGAAAGGAGTCATACGGTTTGGAAAGAAGGGAAAGTTGAGTCCACGTTTCATTGGACCTTTAAAGTTCTGAAGCGCATTAAAGATGTAGCATATCAGTTGGAATTACCTCCAGAATTGGATGGAATTCATAACACCTTCCATGTATCCTACTTGAGGAAATGCTTAGCCGAGGAGTCAAGTATGATTCCTATTAAAGATGTGAGTATTGACCCATGAAGAGAATGGTAGATTAAACAGTGGCGATACTTGGAAAGAAAGCAAAAGAAGTTACGCCGAAAAGTTATTGATCTTGTATTGATAAAGTGGAAGCATAATCATGGAGAAATCTTGACGTGGGAAACTGAAGCAGTAATGAAGGAGAAGTATCCGGAGTTGTTCCTTTCTGATGAGATTCCGGGGACGGAATCCTCTTAAGGGGGAGGTAATTGTAACATCCCAAACTTTTTATTTAACAGTTGACTAGTGTCGTTAAGTCAACATAGTGTGTCGTTAAGTCTATTTTAGACTAATGCTTATATGTAGTTATTGTGTGTATGTGTGAGGCTTGAAAGCCTAAAGTATAAGAAAATGTGGTTCCTGTCTGTGGCACCTCCTAACCCGGCTCACATTTTTCCCTATTATGTGTTTTGTGTGAGGCTTGAAAGCCTAAATGTATAATGTAGTATATATGTGTGTGAAATGTAGATAAATGCCTATGTAGTGGTATTTAATGAAGTAGTTATGTTATATATGGTCCATAGAGTAGTTTGTGACTAGTAATGAAGGAATTAGGAAGCTTAGGGACTAGTTTTGACATAGAGGCAAAGTCAAAAACGGGTTAAGGGGTCTAGGGGCTGTCATTAGGGAGTCATTTGCAGATTTCCTTCCTCCTAAACCAGCCCTAACCGTCCTCTATCAATTCTCCATCAATTGCAAGCCGAAAAGCTTCCTTACGTGTAATCGGTTGTGTTTAGCCAAGTATTTTGCATCCCTATTGTCATCTACAGGTAGAGCAGGTATAATCTCATTGATTTCAGGCCCTTTTGATTATATGAGTCATTAGGATTAATTATGGGGTTATGGGGGAATCGTTTAATGATGATTAAGGGTGGTTTTGATGGATTAAAGTCATGTAGGATGTAATTAAAGGTTGAAATGCTTTGCAATGGCCTAAATATGAAGGATTTTGTCATTGGGAATCTGTATTTTAGACCTGGAGTCGTATGGGGTTGAATTGGGGGTGAAAACGATTTTTACAAATGTGCAGGTCGAAGCCACGTTGCGGCGCAATGTTTAGTGCGGCGCAACGAAAATACAGAAAGTTAAGTTGCGGCGCAACGGGCTATGTTGCGGCGCAACGAAAGGGTCGAGTTGCGTCACAACGGGGTGTTGCGGCGCAACCAAAATGCAGAGAGATAAGTTGTGGGGCAACGAGGGAGTTAAGCTGCGGCGCAATGGTGTGTTGCGGCGCAACGCAGTCTGATTTCAAAATGTTTATACTTTTGAACCGTAACGTCATTTAGACACGTAGATTAGACTTGATACTTAAGTAAGTCTTTAAAGTGTGTGGGTCTAGTTTATGACCTTAATGACATGAGTATGTAGTTGTCTAATAATTGTTTACTAATTATACGTAGACGAGCATAGTTACTTTACACAGTAACTAATTGTTGATATTTGTGGACTACACGGAGGTAAGATACACTACTTTGACACGCTGGGGGATTCAATAAAAGCTGGTTTCAAATCGTAAAACCTTCCATTTGGTATCTTTATATTGCATGTGGGCATATGGGTTACACGGGAGGTATTGTGGGTTATGTAGTTGACCATGAGACCTGAAATGCAGTCCCAAATGTTGTGAAATGAAGTATTGTTTAATGTAGTGGTTTATTATGCAATGCTATGTAGTATCTAGTTATGCATGAAATGTAGAAATGAAGTTGATGCTTGATATGTGCATGCTTATGTAGCTTGTTCACCTAGCTCACTAGACTTACTAGGTTGTCATGTCACTTACACGTTTAGGGCCCAAACGTAATGAAGTTAAAGTGTGTGATTGTTTAGGCTATGTGTGTTGCCTAAACTTAATATGTGTGAAACCGAGCTCGTAATTGATATGCGGGGAAGTGTTAAGCTTAACCCGTACTTGCCTTAACCGGGCGGGTGCGTGAACGTGTGGTTGCTTGGGTGGCTCCTTGCAACATGGTTATTGAAACACAGTTTGAGTAATACGAGGGGTCTCACCCGCCTCCACATACGGATTACTCCTGGATTGGCTTGCCATTCCTTAACGACGTAAGATGATTAGCCTTTTTGGTGATTCATCTAGTCGGGTGTGACTTATGTTACACTTATATGCAGTTAACGAAGATACGTGTGTTAATGTGTGAATTAAAAGCAGGATAGGCACAATTAGGGTGATTCATCCTAAGTTGATATGAAGTTGATATGTGTGTATTAATGTGTGGTGCCTTAATGAACTTGTCTAATAATGAAGAAATGTTTAATTGGACAAATGCTTAAATTAAGTGTTATCTTACTTAGCTAATTCGTTAGCTAACACTTGTTTCTTGAAATGTGTTGTTCCCTCAGGTTTAGCTTGAAGGTAGATGAAGAGTAGAAGTGCAAGGTGTGGGTAGATGGCATGCGGACGACCTTAGCTACCCATAGAAGCTTACCTCTTTAGACATTGATTACATTTCATTATTTATGTTGAATTTATGTAGTACATGTGAACGGTTGTTTTGTGTTGGGCAACCGTTGGATTTTCATTTTAAACTATTTTGTGATATGGCATGTAACACCAATAATGTAGAAACCGAACAGTTTTCATCGGTTTGAACTTTTAAAGTTTTATTCCGCAATTTTTAACACCGTTAGGTGAAAGTTTTTGAAAACCCATGTTTTTAATTTTCGGGTGTTACAGTTGCGGCGCAACTAAAATGCAGTGACTTAAGTTGCGACGCAATTATCCCATTGCGACGCAATAGCGACCGAATTTTCAAAAAGCCATAACTTTTGAACCGTAACTCCGTTTTTGACAAATAAGCTATCCCTTGAATCGTGAGAGAGTCTATTTTCTAATTGTAATGCTTTTAAAAGATGATTTTGATGTCAAGTTTCCTGAGAGGTTGAAATAGTGAGTGAAGGTCGAGTTTCGTCGGACTCTATGAGTCCTTATGTATTAATCAAACCTCCAATGCATAAAGCATTGTCATGGGTCATGTTTATAGGTGTTTAGGTTTGATTTATGACCTTAATGATGTGGGTATTAGCTTTTCTAATGATCGCTTAATGATTATAGGAGGTCAGGAATACTTGCTTTGCACGGTAACGTTGTTATCATTTGTCGTGCGCTTCTTTGAGGTAAGATACACTACTTTGACACGCTGAGGGTTCAAAAAAACATAGTTTTCATATAATAACTTCTCAAATGTTATCTTGATTGCTTATGGGTATTCGGGGTTACACGGGAGGTGATATGGGCTATGTAAATGACTATTGAGGCCTGAAATGCAGTCCCTATGATATGAAATGTAATGATAAGCTATGAAATGTTATGCAATGATATGAGATGTAATGATATGCTATGATATGCAAGAAGTGTTAAGCTTAACCCGTACTTGCCTTTGCCCGGCGAGTGCGTGAACGTGTGGTTGCTTGGGTGGCTCCTTGCAACATGGTCATTGAGATGCAGTTGAGTAATACGGGAGGTCTGACCCGCCCCCATTTGTCTTGTACATACGGATTACTCCGGGATTGGCTTGTCATTTCTTAACGACGATTATTGTTCAGCCGTATGGTTGTCATCTAGTCGGGTGTGACTTATGTTACACGTTAACGCAGTTAAAATGTGGAAAAGCAATTAAAATGTAGAAAAACAGTTAAAATGTAGAAAAGCAGTTATGTTGTTATATGTGTGAAATGCAGAAAGAAGGTTAGGCACAGTTAGGGTGGTTCATCCTAATATGTTATGTTGATGATGTGATATGCTTGATGTTTGTTGTGCCTTAATGACGTATTTATAAATCCATAATGTTTGAAATGGACAAATGCTTTATAAATTAAGTGTTATCTTACTTAGCTAATTTGTTAACTAACACTTGTCTTTTGAAATGTGTTGCTCCCTCAGGTTTAGCTTAGCCGAGGTAGACGTTGAATGAAGAATGAGGAAATGGGTAGATTACTTTATGAAGACCATAGCTACCCATAGTTGCTGCATACTTCTAGACTTTTGTCTATGTTTAGAAATTTATGAAGTTTGTTTGTTTTGTAGTCGGTTGTTTTGTGTTGGGCAGCCGACGGGTTTCCATTTGGACTTGTTTTGATGATATGACTAAGTAACACCAATAAATGAAGAAACCGAACAGTTTTGATTGGTTTTGAACTTTCAAAGTTTACTTCCGCTTTATTTTAACGCCGTTAGGCGAATTTTTTTGAAATCCCATATTTTTAAACGACGGGTGTTACAAGTTGTAACTCCCTCGGGTCTTATCTTCTAGAACCGAGATTGACTTAAGGATATGTCGAGGTGCGGAATTCCTCGAGATAACCCACAGTTTTTATATCTACCTTTTATGATATATATATATATATATGATAACATATATATATATATATATATATACTATATATATATATATATCTTTGCGTGAACATAAACACCCGTATTTGGTTAATATAGTGAGGCGGCTTTCCGGACGAACCTTACCAACCAACGTGGTAATCTAAGTCTACAAGCCAACCAAACCGGGTGTGTGTTTTGCGGTTCGTGCGTGAGTCGAGTACCACCCACAAGATCAACTATGTGTGTTCTTAGTTTTCTCTCTCTAGGTTTTGCTTGTTTCTCTCTCTACACTCTTGTTATCAACACACAAACACACACCCACTATTTATAGGCAAGGGCCAAGAACACTCAAATCCATATGGATTTGCGTGTTCTCATGTCAAGCCCATAAAGCCCATTAGGGTTTGGCCTGTTTGAGAGTTCTTTTGGACAAGCATGCTTTTGCTTGTTTCCACTGAAACTCTCAAACCATTTGAGTATTCTTTGAACAAACAAACTTTTGCTGGTTCCCAAGAACTCTCAAACCATTTGAGTGTTCTATTGAACAAGCAAACATTTGCTTATTCCCAAGAACTCTCAAATGACACTTAGGAATATTTGAGGTAATGTTTCTCCTGCTGTCAACACGTAGAAACAACATTAACTCAGCCAATGTTTCTACTGCTGTAAATACGCAAGAACAACATTAGCTCAGACAATGTTTCTACTGTTGTAAATACGCAGAAACAACATTGTCTATATTACCTATTGGAAGTATTAATTAAGTTAATGTTTCTTCTGCTGTTAATACACATAAGCAACATTAACTTAACTTCCCTTTGGAAGTACATTAAGTTAATATTTCAACTGCTGTTAAACGCAGAAACAATATTAACTTAATTACTTTTTACATGTAATGTGTAACACCCCAACATGGCGGAATCATGGGGTATCACTTAGAAATAGCACAGCACGACATGGGAATTATGTAGAGTCAACTATATGAAAACATAAGATCGAAACGATCCATAAACTCGTACAAACGAATACATTCATCAAATACACGTTCAATCAATAATAAAAGGAAGTTCAAATCGATAATAGTTGATCCTAAAAGTAACCCATTAAAGGGAGAATAAGGATCACGGATCCAGAAGTCCAAAGCTAGTCCAATTCTAACAAGCAAGCAATGCAATCATCCATTTTGCCTCTGATTAACTTGATTACCTGAAAAGTGTACTAAAGAGCGTCAACATAAAGTTGGTGAGTTCGTAGGGACATATAACAAGGAACAAACGTATCGGGAAATACAACCATTAATGATATACCGGGATTAGGATATCTAATCACATAATGTAAACCCTAAAAGGTATACATTATCACAACATCAACATATACAATTCAACAACATTACGGCATGACTTACATTTATTTCAAAGGCATGGAAACGGCATGACTTACGTATATTTCAACAGCATGTATAACGGCATGACTTACGTATATTTCAACAGCATGTATAACGGCATGACTTACGTATATTCCAACAGCATGTATAACGGCATGACTTACGTATATTTCAACAGCATGTATCAACATAACATATACGTTCCATACAATACAACGTTTATCAATAACGAATCCATATAACGATTAACAACGTTCCACAAGCACATTTAACAATAACGATTCCACATAATGATTCACAACATTCAACTAACATGTATATGTACACTTTTCAGCCCAAATCTCAATTAGAGTAGGGAGGGTTTACGAAACTCACCTTGATCGGCAAAGAAGCTTAAGTCAAATTAATATAAGATAATTAGCGAGTATCGGGTTCCACGCGTCCACAACCTATCAAAGCATGTCATATATTGCAATGTCAACTCTATAATCATAAATAAGTTGGTTCCTTAAGTTTAAGTCGAGTCACGAATCCACAATTACTTCTTTAACATTACCGAGTGTGACACATAACGCTTTGACTCAACATTTTTAGAAATGGAGGAAGATTCATACAAAATGAAGGTTACTACAAGAAACTAGACTCTCTCACGATTCCAACGATAGGTCATATGACTTATTTGGACTTACGGATCAAAAGTTATTAACGTTTGAAAACTGACGTGCATAATTTCACAGAATTATTTCACTGCGCCGCAGTGAGCCAGAGCCATGCTCACTGCGCCGCAGTGGGCTAAAACGAGCAAGAGGTCAGAGCTTTTCCACTACGCCGCAGTGGGAGAAGCCCACACCACTGCGCCTCAGTGGGCTAAGTTCCTGCACCTGCACCTGCACCAGCAGTTCAAAGTGCAGAAAACCAAACCCAAAACACTCAAACTCGACCCAAACCATACCAAAACGATTTGTAGGAGCTTGAAACTCATTTTGAAGCTTAACTAAGTACCATTAAACATAATTATACATAAACCAACTCATATTACATTCCAAAACATCATCAAATCTTCAAAATCAACCAACCCAAATCAAAACCCTATTTAACCCAAATTTCATCCTAAATCCGATTTAATCAATCTAAGACCTGAGATTTCTTGGTAATGATTAAAAACATGTAAACAAACATAAATAGATGAATATGGGATGAATTTGACTTACCAATCTCGCTTTCAAAAGTCAAACCCGAATTTGACCCAATATGGCTAATACTTGCACTTTGAGATTCTAACTTTTGATATGTTGTAGAGATGATGAAGATGATGAAAACCCCTAACAAATTCTTGTTTAAAACACGAATTTGATGTACCAATTTTAGAGAGAAAGAGGCTAGATTTGTAACAGTTTTTCTTGAGATGTAAAAAAAAGGGGATGTGAATTATTGAGTGTGTGTGTGTATGGAGGGGGGGGGAGGCCGGCCTAAGGTCCAAATGGGTTGGCTCCCGCTCCGCTAAATCCGACAAATAGCTAAACGTTAACCATTTAAACGCCAAAACAATTCCGTAAGCATAAACAAATTCCACGTTTCATTCAAATATAACAATACGCTCAATAATTCACGTTAATTCACGTAAATCGTTTACATTAAATTTCGAGTCAAACCTAGTCAATTTTGGCAAATGTTACATTATTCCCCCGTTAAAGGATTTTCGTCCCGAAATTCAAATCTAACTAGACTCGTTAAACAAATGAGGATACTTGGCTTTCATAGAATCTTCACGTTCCCAAGTAAACTCGGGTCCACGTCTAGCTTGCCATCTCACTTTAACGAGTGTATACCGAGTATTCTTTAGTTTTCTAGTTTGTTGATCTAGAATTTCTATTGGTTCTTCCACAAACTTCGACGTTTTATCAACACGGATTTCTTCAAGAGGCACGTGAAGCGTTGGGTCGGCCAAACACTTCCTAAGATTACAAACATGAAAGACATTATGAACTCCACTCAAGGTTTGAGGAAGTTCCAATCGATACGCTACCGGGCCAATACGTTCAATGATTTTGAATGGGCCAATATACCTCGGGCCCAACTTGCCACGTTTCACAAAACGAACCACACCTTTCCACGGGGACACTTTCAGCAACACATAATCACCGACCTCAAATTCGAGAGGTCTCCGTCTAACATTTGCATACTTTCTATCAAATTGTTCTTCTAAACCGTGTAAAGCTTCATCGGTGAAGTTTTCCGGTCTGGTTGCCAATCCTTGAGCTTCAATGATGGAGTCACGGACACTCCTTAACACAGTGAAGCTCATGGCTTTAACTCGTCTTGGCTTCAAACGTTCTTTTCGACTCAAAGCATCGGCTACTACATTTGCTTTACCCGGATGATACCGGATAACACAATCATAATCACTCAACAACTCAAGCCATCTTCTTTGTCTCATGTTCAAGTCATTTTGAGTGAAAATGTGTTGAAGGCTTTTGTGATCGGTATAGATCACACTCTTGGTGCCATATAAGTAATGCCTCCAACATTTCAAAGCAAATACTACCGCTCCCAATTCTAGGTCATGGGTTGGATAGTTCTTCTCGTGGATCTTCAATTGTCTCGAAGCATAAGCTATCACTTTATCTCGTTGCATCAAGACACAACCCAATCCTTGTCCGGATGCATCACAATACACAACAAAATCTTCTACTCCATCAGGCAAGCATAAAATGGGTGCATCACACAATTTGTCTTTCAACAGTTGAAATGCTTGTTCTTGCTTTTCACCCCAATCAAACCTTCTTTCTCGTTGAGTCAACAAGGTCAAAGGTTGAGCAATCTTTGAAAAGCCTTCAATAAACCGTCTATAGTAACCCGCCAAACCAAGAAATTGGCGAATTTTGGTTGGTGTTTCAGGTCGTCTCCAATTCTTCACAGCTTCAACTTTACTTGGGTCCACATGAATACCTTCTTTGCTCACTACATGACCAAGAAAGTGAACCTCTTCGAGCCAAAATTCACATTTCGAGAACTTAGCATAAAGCTTATGTTCTCGGAGTAATTCTAAGACTAGTTTCAAATGTTCCACATGATCTTCTTTAGTCTTAGAGAATATGAGAATGTCATCGATGAAAACAATAACAAATTTATCCAAGTAGGGTTAACACACCCGGTTCATCAAATCCACGAACACGGCCGGTGCATTGGTCAATCCAAAAGGCATCACCGTAAACTCAAAATGTCCATAACAAGTTCGAAAGGCGGTTTTCGGAATATCATCTTCATGAACCCTCAATTGGTGATAACCCAACCTCAAATCAATTTTTGAAAAGAAACGAGCACCTTGGAGTTGATCAAATAAATCATCAATCCTAGGAAGTGGATAACGATTCTTTACCGTTAACTTGTTCAACTCTCTATAGTCAATACACATTCTAAACGATCCATCTTTCTTTTTCACAAATAACACCGGAGCGCCCCAAGGCGATTGACTAGGGCGAATGAAACCCTTGTCTTGAAGTTCTTTGAGTTGGGTAGCCAACTCTTGCAATTCGGTCATGGCTAAGCGATAGGGTGCTTTTGCCACGGGAGAAGCGTTAGGAATAAGTTCAATACGGAAATCGAGTTCACGAGATGGAGGCAAACCCGGTAGGTCATCGGGGAAAGCATCCGCAAATTCATTAACAACAGGCACGGTCTTTAACTCAACCTTGATGACGTTAACATTATACACTTTATTTTCCCAAGACTCGGACTTTTCACCTTGGACAACCAATTCCTCACCACTTCCTAACGGTATTCTAACTATTTTACTACCACATTCGAATTACGGCGTTAACGGACGACATCCAATCCATACCAACAATCACATCAAAACTACCAATATCAAAGGGGACCAAATCTATGTAAAAAGAGTGGTCATTCAATTCTAGGACATAGTCACGTGCAATTTGGCTAATTCTAGACAAACCACCATTTACCATTTCAAGTTCCACATAATACTTCAACGGGCTAATACTAGCATTAATTAACGGAATAAAATCACGGGATACGAGGCTAAAATCAGCCCCCGAATCAAATAACACGGTGGCATATTGGTCATTTAGAAGAAAAGTACCTGCCACGACGTTCGGGTCAACATGAGCCTCGGCCGCATTCACGGCAAAAGCTCTTCCACGAGGGGCCAAATGTTGGCGAGGAGCTTGAGGAAGTTGTTGTTGTTGTCCTTGGAGTCCTCGATTTTGATTTGGACCGGCAATTTGTAATTGATTTGGATGCACGGTCACTTGGACTTGTTGCCCAATGAGATTAGGGCACCGGTTACGGTAGTGGTCTTGGCTACCACATTCATAACAAGCACCCGGAACCAACGGGGGACGCATTACATTAAGAGGAGCAACATTTACTGGAGCATTTCAAGGGTTTGTGGGACAAAACCTTGAGATATGACCCGCTTGGTTACAATAGAAACAAACATCACATCTTATGGTGGGTTGGTGATGACGACTACACCTAGGACATAAAGGAGTAGTCCCGGCATAACCACCTCTTTGAGGACCCGGCGTTGGTACTACCGCCGCAAAAACCTTTCCACCACGACCATGGCGTTTATTATCACGCCGATCATCTTTCTTGGTGCCGCTTGACTCGGCCACATCCTTCCTCTTACCATCATTCTTGTTATCGTTCTTACTCAACTTGCCACCTCGAATGAGTTCCAAGGTTACACTAGCGGTACGGGCGGTTGCCTCTTTGTAAGTTAAAGGCATGGTGGGGTGAGCAACAAGCACTCTCACTTCATCTGGAAATCCCGCCACATACTTTTCAATCTTAACTTCTGGGGGACTCACATAGTGGGGAATGAGTCTAGAGAGTTGGCTAAATTGGCGAGTGTAACTCTCATTGTCTCCTCCCTTCATGGCAAGTTTAGAGAATTCCACTTGCAACTTTCTCAATTCATGGGGCGGGCAATATTTTGTAGTCATCATATTCTTGAATTCTCCCCACATCAAGTTATTAGCTGCATCAATCCCCATTACATCAACCTCCTCATTCCACCATTCAAGTGAATCATCTTTTAACATACCGGAGGCATAGGTGATTCTTTGGTGGTAGGCACAACCACTCCGAGCAATGATAGATTCAATGCTCTCTAGCCATTGTAAACAACCCGTAGCACCGCCTTCTCCTCTAAATTCCGGGGCTCCACACTGTTTAAATTCCCTAAACGAACATCCCGGTTGACGAACATCATAATCCGGTCTAGGTAAAACTTCTCCTACAAATACACCATTTGCGTTTTGATTTTCTTGTTCATTGTGTACGGGAACCGCTTCATCTTCCGGTCCTTCTGGTTCATTATTATTTCCCATGGCCGCTTGAATTCGGGCCATAAATCCGGCATGAGATCATTCAAAGCTTGTGCAACAACCTCGGCAGTTATCGGGGGATTAGGGTCGCCCCGACCACCTCGGCCACCACGACCACCACGGCCTCCTCTACCTCCACGACCACCTCTACCACCACGTCCAACGGCTACCTCTTGTTCAATGGGTTCCTCTTGTTCATTTTGTTGCCTATAGTTAGCGTTAGCTCTCCTTGGTCTAACCATCCTTCCTGAACACACGTGTTAGAATATCAAGTTAAGTCTCACAATTCACACACGAATAATCTAAATCGGTCGTCAAATAACAACATTACATATGTAAATCCATTTAACTTGCTACAAGAATATAAAATTCTACGGGGATATTATCATGGCAATGAGCTAAGGCATCATTGTTCATACAATTCAAAAGCATGATCAACGGCATGACTTACGTATATTTCAACAGCATGTATAACGGCATGACTTACGTATATTTCAACAGCATGTATAACGGCATGACTTACGTATATTTCAACAGCATGTATAACGGCATGACTTACGTATATTTCAACAGCATGTATAACGGCATGACTTACGTATATTTCAACAGCATGTATAACGGCATGACTTACGTATATTTCAACAGCATGTATAACGGCATGACTTACGTATATTTCAACAGCATGTATAACGGCATGACTTACGTATATTTCAACAGCATGTATAACGGCATGACTTACGTATATTTCAACAGCATGTATAACGGCATGACTTACGTATATTTCAACAGCATGTATAACGGCATGACTTACGTATATTTCAACAGCATGTATAACGGCATGACTTACGTATATTTCAACAGCATGTATAACGGCATGACTTACGTATATTTCAACAGCATGTATAACGGCATGACTTACGTATATTTCAACAGCATGTATAACGGCATGACTTACGTATATTTCAACAGCATGTATAACGGCATGACTTACGTATATTTCAACAGCATGTATAACGGCATGACTTACGTATATTTCAACAGCATGTATAACGGCATGACTTACGTATATTTCAACAGCATGTATAACGGCATGACTTACGTATATTTCAACAGCATGTATAACGGCATGACTTACGTATATTTCAACAGCATGTATAACGGCATGACTTACGTATATTTCAACAGCATGTATAACGGCATGACTTACGTATATTTCAACAGCATGTATAACGGCATGACTTACGTATATTTCAACAGCATGTATAACGGCATGACTTACGTATATTTCAACAGCATGTATAACGGCATGACTTACGTATATTTCAACAGCATGTATAACGGCATGACTTACGTATATTTCAACAGCATGTATAACGGCATGACTTACGTATATTTCAACAGCATGTATAACGGCATGACTTACGTATATTTCAACAGCATGTATAACGGCATGACTTACGTATATTTCAACAGCATGTATAACGGCATGACTTACGTATATTTCAACAGCATGTATAACGGCATGACTTACGTATATTTCAACAGCATGTATAACGGCATGACTTACGTATATTTCAACAGCATGTATAACGGCATGACTTACGTATATTTCAACAGCATGTATAACGGCATGACTTACGTATATTTCAACAGCATGTATAACGGCATGACTTACGTATATTTCAACAGCATGTATAACGGCATGACTTACGTATATTTCAACAGCATGTATAACGGCATGACTTACGTATATTTCAACAGCATGTATAACGGCATGACTTACGTATATTTCAACAGCATGTATAACGGCATGACTTACGTATATTTCAACAGCATGTATAACGGCATGACTTACGTATATTTCAACAGCATGTATAACGGCATGACTTACGTATATTTCAACAGCATGTATAACGGCATGACTTACGTATATTTCAACAGCATGTATAACGGCATGACTTACGTATATTTCAACAGCATGTATAACGGCATGACTTACGTATATTTCAACAGCATGTATAACGGCATGACTTACGTATATTTCAACAGCATGTATAACGGCATGACTTACGTATATTTCAACAGCATGTATAACGGCATGACTTACGTATATTTCAACAGCATGTATAACGGCATGACTTACGTATATTTCAACAGCATGTATAACGGCATGACTTACGTATATTTCAACAGCATGTATAACGGCATGACTTACGTATATTTCAACAGCATGTATAACGGCATGACTTACGTATATTTCAACAGCATGTATAACGGCATGACTTACGTATATTTCAACAGCATGTATAACGGCATGACTTACGTATATTTCAACAGCATGTATAACGGCATGACTTACGTATATTTCAACAGCATGTATAACGGCATGACTTACGTATATTTCAACAGCATGTATAACGGCATGACTTACGTATATTTCAACAGCATGTATAACGGCATGACTTACGTATATTTCAACAGCATGTATAACGGCATGACTTACGTATATTTCAACAGCATGTATAACGGCATGACTTACGTATATTTCAACAGCATGTATAACGGCATGACTTACGTATATTTCAACAGCATGTATCAACATAACTTATCCGTTCCATACAATACAACGTTTATCAATAACGAATCCATATAACGATTAACAACATTCCACAAGCACATTTAACAATAACGATTCCACATAATGATTAAACAACATTCAACTAACACGTATATGTACACTTTTCAGCCCGAATCTCAATTAGAGTAGGGAGGGTTTACGAAACTCACCTTGATCGGCAAAGAAGCTTAAGTCAAATTAATATAAGATAATTAGCGAGTATCGGGTTCCACGCGTCCACAACCTATCAAAGCATGTCATATATTGCAATGTCAACTCTATAATCATAAATAAGTTGGTTCCTTAAGTTTAAGTCGAGTCACGAATCCACAATTACTTCTTTAACATTACCGAGTGTGACACATAACGCTTTGACTCAACATTTTTAGAAATGGCGGAAGATTCATACAAAATGATTGTTACTACAAGAAACTAGACTCTCTCACGATTCCAACGATAGGTCATATGACTTATTTGGACTTACGGATCAAAAGTTATTAACGTTTGAAAACTGACGCGCATAATTTCACAGAATTATTTCACTGCGCCACAGTGAGCCAGAGCCATGCTCACTGCGCCGCAGTGGGCTAAAACGAGCAAGAGGTCAGAGCTTTTCCACTGCGCCGCAGTGGGAGAAGCCCACACCACTGCGCCGCAGTGGGAGAAGCCCACACCACTGCGCCGCAGTGGGCTAAGTTCCTGCACCTGCACCTGCACCAGCAGTTCAAAGTGCAGAAAACCAAACCCAAAACACTCAAACTCGACCCAAACCATACCAAAACGATTTGTAGGAGCTTGAAACTCATTTTGAAGCTTAACTAAGTACCATTAAACATAATTATACATAAACCAACTCATATTACATTCCTAAACATCATCAAATCTTCAAAATCAACCAACCCAAATCAAAACCCTATTTAACCCAAATTTCATCCTAAATCCGATTTAATCAATCTAAGACCTGAGATTTCTTGGTAATGATTAAAAACATGTAAACAAACATAAATAATAAACAAATATATAAACATAAAAGGATCCCAATATGATCAACAATATATGCAAGGTAATATTATTGACAAACGGTAATTACAAGATAAATTAGAAGACTTGAATATAAATAAATATACATCACATATCTAGAATGCTTTTGTCACCGAAAACATGCACCAACAAAAATAGAGTGTCTTTTTATATAGGGGTAAATTTAACTTGCATGGAGAAAATAGAAAAGAAAAGTTTCCTATTAAACTACTCCAATAAGCAATATGTAGGAAAACATACTACTGCCTAAACAAAAACACTATGGGTAAGTTTGACAAAAGTAGCTATATCTGGTAGCTGTTAGCTGTTAGCTGTAGCTTTAAGTTGGAGCTGTTAGCTGTTAGCTGTTAGTGTAGCTGTTAGCTGTTAGCTGTAAGCTATAAGCTGTAGCTGTAGCTGTAGCTGTAGCTGTAGCTGTAGCTGTAGCTGTAGCTGTAGCTGTAGCTGTAGCTGTAGCTGTAGCTGTAGCTGTAGCTGTAGCTGTAGCTGTAGCTGTAGCTGTAGCTGTAGCTGTAGCTGTAGCTGTAGCTGTAGCTGTAGCTGTAGCTGTAGCTGTAGCTGTAGCTGTAGCTGTAGCTGTAGCTGTAGCTGTAGCTGTAGCTGTAGCTGTAGCTGTAGCTGTAGCTGTAGCTGTAGCTGTAGCTGTAGCTGTAGCTGTAGCTGTAGCTGTAGCTGTAGCTGTAGCTGTAGCTGTAGCTGTAGCTGTAGCTGTAGCTGTAGCTGTAGCTGTAGCTGTAGCTGTAGCTGTAGCTGTAGCTGTAGCTGTAGCTGTAGCTGTAGCTGTAGCTGTAGCTGTAGCTGTAGCTGTAGCTGTAGCTGTAGCTGTAGCTGTAGCTGTAGCTGTAGCTGTAGCTGTAGCTGTAGCTGTAGCTGTAGCTGTAGCTGTAGCTGTAGCTGTAGCTGTAGCTGTAGCTGTAGCTGTAGCTGTAGCTGTAGCTGTAGCTGTAGCTGTAGCTGTAGCTGTAGCTGTAGCTGTAGCTGTAGCTGTAGCTGTAGCTGTAGCTGTAGCTGTAGCTGTAGCTGTAGCTGTAGCTGTAGCTGTAGCTGTAGCTGTAGCTGTAGCTGTAGCTGTAGCTGTAGCTGTAGCTGTAGCTGTAGCTGTAGCTGTAGCTGTAGCTGTAGCTGTAGCTGTAGCTGTAGCTGTAGCTGTAGCTGTAGCTGTAGCTGTAGCTGTAGCTGTAGCTGTAGCTGTAGCTGTAGCTGTAGCTGTAGCTGTAGCTGTAGCTGTAGCTGTAGCTGTAGCTGTAGCTGTAGCTGTAGCTGTAGCTGTAGCTGTAGCTGTAGCTGTAGCTGTAGCTGTAGCTGTAGCTGTAGCTGTAGCTGTAGCTGTAGCTGTAGCTGTAGCTGTAGCTGTAGCTGTAGCTGTAGCTGTAGCTGTAGCTGTAGCTGTAGCTGTAGCTGTAGCTGTAGCTGTAGCTGTAGCTGTAGCTGTAGCTGTAGCTGTAGCTGTAGCTGTAGCTGTAGCTGTAGCTGTAGCTGTAGCTGTAGCTGTAGCTGTAGCTGTAGCTGTAGCTGTAGCTGTAGCTGTAGCTGTAGCTGTAGCTGTAGCTGTAGCTGTAGCTGTAGCTGTAGCTGTAGCTGTAGCTGTAGCTGTAGCTGTAGCTGTAGCTGTAGCTGTAGCTGTAGCTGTAGCTGTAGCTGTAGCTGTAGCTGTAGCTGTAGCTGTAGCTGTAGCTGTAGCTGTAGCTGTAGCTGTAGCTGTAGCTGTAGCTGTAGCTGTAGCTGTAGCTGTAGCTGTAGCTGTAGCTGTAGCTGTAGCTGTAGCTGTAGCTGTAGCTGTAGCTGTAGCTGTAGCTGTAGCTGTAGCTGTACCTGTAGCTGTAGCTGTAGCTGTAGCTGTAGCTGTAGCTGTAGGTGTTTGGTATCGTAGCTGTAACTGTGATTTAGAGGTATAAAATGACAAAAAGAAGACAAAAGTTTAAAAAATAAAATAGTAACCACATATAAAGTACAAAAGAAACAAAACTAGTAAAACACTCCAATGTTCCAATTTATCCACTTACCGTAATTAAGAGAAGGACATCGAGATTCTCGCTTCCTATACTAACGAGGATGAAGAGTCAAAATATAGTATATTTAACAATGAAAGTCCCTTTTCAAGTATTGTTATAATAAGGGTCTTTATTTTAGAATTTTTTGCAAGATTGATCACTTTTTTAACACTTGAGATTTTTTTGGATTTAATTTAAGAGATTGCAACGTACAATTGTTAGTGCGTCAATCCCTAATTAGTAAACTTATGTATACTTTAAAATTTAATAATGAAGATGTACCTTGTACAAACCATTTTTTTCTTTTGAAAACTAAATGATATATAAACTTTTATTACTATTCATAGTTACGAAATTAGAGATTGTATGTTAGGAATTTGATATTAACAAAACATAAACATGTTCGAAAAATATTTAAATATGTTAGAACAGATTTTTTAATATGTTTTTGATAAACCGAGTAATATTGTTTGTTGTTATTTGAATTTCATTAGTATCATCAATTGAAGCATTCACAAATTTTAAAATATTTTTATAGAAATATGTGTTTAATAATTTAATTATCAATAACCATGAAAAACTAGAATTTGTTAATAGTTATACTTAAATCTATAATCCCTTATAAAACAAACTCAACCTAACTCCTTACTTAATTAAGATTTTGAAATACCCAATTTACCCTCACAAATCCAACATATTTTTCAGTCATCCATTAAATATACCCAGAATACCCCTAACAATTTCAATCAACACAAATCGACCGTCAAACCCTAATCTAATTATCTATTTATACTTATCTCTATCTCTACTATATTATAAATATAAAGCATTTGTTTCCTCCAAAATTTTCAACTTTCAACAACTCATTTTCATCTCTCTCTTTAAATTTCAACCACTCATTTTTTTTATCTCTTCTCCATAAATCATTTTATTCCTCTAATTAATTCAAAACCTTATATCTCAAAAATCATACATCGATAAAATATAAAAACTTGGGTGTTCTAAAAATTTCATGCTCTTTCATTAGAGAAGTCATTCGATATACTTTCGATGAATTTTAAATCCGTGGGCGAAGCCCGTACGGCTAAGGCATTTGGATATCAAACTTTATGACCTATCAGCTCCTATGAGCTATCATACTCTATGATATATCACTTCCACCATTTCACCGTCGCAACGTGCGGGTACTTTCTCTCGTTAAGTATTTATTAAGATTCATTTTTTTTCATAAAAAATTAATAAGACTTTTTTATAATTATTAATAGTAATATAACTTTTTATTTGTTCATATTTTTGAATTTATAATTAAAATTTGATACATGCAAAACTAATTTTAAAAGTTAATTAAGTTTTTTAATTGGTTAATACTTTTATAAATTAGGTTAGAAGTTTTTTAGTATATATATAAATAAACGATAAAAATAAATGATGATATGTATTATTAAGAGTTAATTAAATGATTGTTCCATATGGTTTTACATTTAGCAATTAAGGTCTCTTTTCGAGTTCATTAGTAATGAGGGTCTCTTTTATTTTGTATGAAAAGAGGGTATTGCCCCTATACGTGATAGTCACATGCAGATTTGACGACACCCACTAACGGTCGTGTTGAAAATGGACCAATCATGCAAAACATTCTCAAAATAAGGACCCTCGATACTTGAAAAGACCCCATTACTAAATTGTGTAAACTACAATGACCAAGTTTGTAACTAAGGGGATGCTTGGTTGGATGTATTAAGAGGTGAGGAATGGGAATAATTATCATTCATGATGCTTGATTTGTTATACACTCAATTATCATTACCCACTACTATATAATACACCATTCCCCACTAAATTGTGGGTAATAAAACTAGGTAATGAATAACCCACTAATTAACCTCATTTTTATAACTTCCGAAATCTCCTACCTTACGGTTACTATTTGTATAACTTCCTAAAATGACTTATTTATATAATAATAATAACATAATATAAAATACATATTTCAATCATGATAGGAATCAACCACTATATTTCGTCGTATATAATATAGTTATTATTATTATTATTATAGTTATAGTTATATAGTTAAATATAATTACCATTATATCCACTTTTCATAAAAATTACTATTATGTCTAAACATAAATGAACATTCATAAAAAAAAATAACTTTTTATTTGTTCATATTTTTGAATTTATAATTAAAATTTGATACATGCAAAACTAATTTTAAAAGTTAATTAAGTTTTTTAATTGGTTAATACTTTTATAAATTAGGTTAGAAGTTTTTTAGTATATATATAAATAAACGATAAAAATAAATGATGATATGTATTATTAAGATTCATTTTTTTTCATAAAAAATTAATAAGACTTTTTAATAATTATTAATAGTAATATAACTTTTTATTTGTTCATATTTTTGAATTTATAATTAAAATTTGATACATGCAAAACATTCTCAAAATAAGGACCCTCGATACTTGAAAAGACCCCATTACTAAATTGTGTAAACTACAATGACCAAGTTTGTAACTAAGGGGATGCTTGGTTGGATGTATTAAGAGGTGAGGAATGGGAATAATTATCATTCATGATGCTTGATTTGTTATACACTCAATTATCATTACCCACTACTATATAATACACCATTCCCCACTAAATTGTGGGTAAT
>CM067169.1:65366249-65388749 GCA_034093135.1 Erigeron breviscapus
AAAGTTACAAGATCGTTTCATTTACCTGGTTCAATCAAGATCGTTTCAATTCTTGTTTAATCAAGATCGTTTCATTTACCTGGTTCAATCAAGATCGTTTCAATTACCTGGTTCAATCAAGATCGTTTCATTTACCTGGTTCAATCAAGATCGTTTCATTTACCTGGTTCAATCAAGATCGTTTCATTTACCTGGTTCAATCAAGATCGTTTCAATTACTTGTTTAAATCAAGATCGTTTCAATTCTTGTTTAAATCAAGATCGTTTCATACCTGGTTCAATCAAGATCGTTTCACTTTTAATACTTAGCCAAATTTCACCAAAATTCCCAAGACGATCTTCAATCAAGATCGTACCAGTTTTCAAGACCGTTTCATTTCTTATACTTAACCAAATTTTCATCAAAAAGTACCAAGACGATCTTACTCAAAGACGATCTCACCCAGAACGATTTTGTCAAGATCGTTTCATTTTCTATTCATTTAAAGATCGTTTCATTTACCTGGTTAATCAAGATCGTTTCATTTACCTGGTTCAATCAAGATCGTTTCAATTCTTGTTTAAATCAAGATCGTTTCATTTGCTCTTTCAATTCAAATCAATCTCAAATGGCTTCTCGTGAAGCATTGGCATTAGGTTCTGATACAAGACCTCCAGTTCTCTACCGTGGTTCTTACGGACTATGGAAGAAACGATTCATGGACTATGTGGAGAGTCAAACAAATGGTCATATGATGAAAGATTCCATTCTGAATGGACTTGCTGTTCATCTCCATCCCACTACTGGTGCAGTTATTCTAACTCATGAACTTTTGAATGCTGAGCAAAAGGATCGAACAGCTGCAGATAACAGAGCAAGGTCATGTTTATACAGAGCTCTACCGGATGAAATCTATGGGTCTGTTGATTCTTATGATACAGCAAAAGAGATATGGGATGAGGTGGCAAGACAGATGGAAGGAGCTGACGTGACTTCGACAATCAGATTGACCAACATTTTGACTGAGTTTGACAACTTCTCCAAAATGCCAAATGAATCTCTTGAGACAGTTTATTACAGATTCTGCAATGTCATAAATGAACTGAGAAAGAACAATGTCAAGAAAACTGAGATTGAGTTAAACATCAAGTTCATCAAAGCACTTGGTCAAGAATAGGAAGATTTTGGAACCCAAATCAAGCAACATCAAAACCTGACCAAGTTCACCATTCATACTCTATATGAATCCTTCAAGCTCAATGAAAACCAAGTCCTAAGCAAAGCTTCATCGAACAAAATGCCAGAAGTTGTATCTTCTGATCCTTTGGCATTGATCGTTGAGAAGAAGATTTCTGAAGCTCTAAAAAGGCAAATGGTGGTTGTTTCTTCGTCAGATGAGGAGGGAGATGATGTGATGGCTACAAGAGATGGTGTATCAGATGAACTATATCAAGCTCTTGCCGCAGTAACTAAGCATTTCAAGAAGAGATTTTATAAAGCGAGGCCAACAAACAACAATCTCCGCACTTCTTCAACAAGTGCATTTCCCAAGAAGGAACACTATCATCCAAGGAGCAATGAGCAAAGTGAAGCTACTGGTTCAAGGTATAGTGAAAAGAAGGAAGCATATGAGAAACAAGCAGTTGAGAAAGGGAAGACATCAGACAAAAGGTGCTACAATTGTGGAGTTCCTGGACATTTTGCTGTTGATTGCAAACAACCCAAGAAGCGGAACTATGAGTACTACAAGCAGAAGATGCTACTAGCCAAACAGGTCGAAGCAGGACATGCATTGCTTGCCGAAGATGACAAATGGCTGTTAGCCAAACAAGTTGAAGCAGGACATGCATTGCTTGCCGAAGATGACAAATGGCTGTTGCTCACTGATGATGAAGATCAAGATCTCTCCGCTAATGTTTGCTATATGGCGAGATTGGCCAAGAACAAAGTCCTTGAAGCAGAGAGCACTGATGATGAATACCCAGATGATGAGGTAAATCTCGAATCTACTTTTTCTTTGATTAAGGACAAAGAGTCTTGTAGATTAGCCTTATCTAAATTAACAAATCATATCAGTTCTTTAGCCAACAACAACAAAAAGTTGAAAAATAGTATTGCATTTTCAAAAAGTGAATTTTCAAATCTTCTTGAAGAACACTCAAAATTACTTTTTGAACATAATACTATTAAACAAGATTTTCAAGCATACAAAGACAAAATGTTGGTTAAAGAATGTGAGATGAATGTCACTCCTGATTCTAAGTTATTACTAAGATGTCAAAATCTTGAGAAGACCATTCATGATCTTGAAAAGACCAATCAAGATCTTGAAATTCAAAAGACCAATGAATGGCTTCGGGCAAATGCGAGACAAATGGACGTTGATATTCTCAATAAGAAGCTCCAAGAAGCTAAACCAAACAATGTTGAACTCGAAAGGAAGATTTCTGATTTAAATCATAATTGTTTTCTAAAAGGCATTGAGATTGAGAATCTTGAAAAACAAGTTGAGGAATTTAAAAAGAATATACTTTTCTATCAAGAAAAGTTATATAAAGTTGAACAAAATCCTCTCTTGAATTTCACTGCCTATTTCAACAAGTCAAAAATTGACAAAACAGAACTTCTTCTCGGGTTGGGATTTGAGAATATCACACCATTACAAAAGGCCAAAGAAGAAATCGAACCCCTGTATGATGAAAAATTTCTTCGCCTTGGTATGATACAACAATTTATTCGTCCATTGGATAACGAATTTGAGACTGATGAAGTTGAGAGAATACCTAATCCAGATTTTTTGGTTAATTATGATGCAATCAATGATTCATACAAAACAAAACAATCTTCAATTTTCAAATTGGAAGAAATTGAATCAAATTTTCAAAACCAAGAATCTGTTGGTACTTCACCTAAATCAACTAAAATGTATTTTCCAACCACATTTTTGGAAAAGCAAATAGAAGATTTACAACAAAAGGTGGAATCTCAACAAACAGTTATCAATCATCTCAAGTCTCAAAGTCCAAATCTAGAGGATAAATGTATTGTTGTTAATACTAAGAAAGTTTGTGAGAATGTTTCTACTCAAACTGACCAAAGTGCATCCGTAGAAAATTCTACCCAAACTACTTGTGATTCATCTACCAATACCTCTACCCAGACCTTGACTGATTCTCTTGAATGTACTTGTCAAAATACTGCTACTTTTATAGCTGATGATTGTGTGCAATCTGATCTTTCTGATGAAGAACTTGCACATAGTTTAGTTTTGATATGGTACTTCTATAGGTTTTTCACATGCAACGCTGTTGATGAGTTAGTTGTTCACCCTAAGCCTAGTGCTAGTATAGGTGTTGATACGTCTACTCAATTTTCTTGTGAGACCAAAGATGTGTCAGTTCAAGTTGACCTAATTTCTGAGACTACCCATAATGTGAAGTTGGACACCAAGATTCCTGATTTCTCAAAATTTTCAAATAAATCTAAATTAATCAATCTCCATTGAAATTTTCTTTTTCAAAAGATTTCACGAAGGTTGATTTTGATAAATTCATGGAGGGAGAATATATTTTTGATTCAGAAACTGAGAAAAAGATTGAATCTACCAAAATCAAAGTGGAAACAGAAATGGAATCTCAAAAACCATCGTCCAAAGCTCCAACTTCATATTACTCAAAGAAACGAGTTAAGACCAAACTCGTCAAGACTGAACCAAAGACCATTGCTACACCTGTGAAACATGTCAAAAAGGAACAAGCTGAAACCCCACACACAACAAAGTACACCAAAGTGAAACTTCCGAAAGACTATCCTAATGCTTCTAAATCTAGCTCTCAATCTAGCTTTCTACCTAAGGTGTCTAAGTCTAGCTCAGTTTCGCTAACTAAAGATACATCAAGTGGTTCAACTAGATATAGAGATAGATATGGGTGGTTTTCTCATGATAAACCAAAGAAGCAAGAAGTTTCCTCACCACCAAAAGATTCCAAAAAGATGAAAGTTTTTAAAACCCCTCGTTCTAATCTTTGTAGCTTCAATTCAACAGGTGGAAAGAGCTTAAGTAGTGATGCTAAATGGGTTGCTAAGTCATTAGTACCTAAGATCACTAGTAATCAGAAAGAGGTTGAGAAAAAGAAGAAAAGAAGGAGGAGAAAAGCTGTTAATCGGTGGAAAGGTGTTCCTGTTAAACAAAACAATTCTGATTTGTTAATAAATGTTGAATGTGCCAAGGCAAGGCCTTGTGAGCTTGTAAACAATTTTAATTCCTGTGTGGTGGATATGAATGCTTGTAGACATGTTACTTTTAATTCTTGTGTGAATGTTCGTACATTTTATTCAAATATGTTTGTTGATAATATGCTTGTTGATGCTTATGTTGATTCAATAACATGTTTGAATGCGCATCCTAAGTTATATACCCTGCCTGTTTTATCTAACCAAAAAGGACCCGTTTTCAAGTGGGTACCTAAAAACGGTTAAATTTCTTTGATTGCAGGAAATAACCATCTGTGTTTGGATACTCGATTCCGGGTGTTCGAAGCACATGACTGGAAATAAATCTTTGCTGAAGAATTTTGTTGAAAGATTCATGGGAACTGTTCGCTTTGGAAACAACAATTTCGCTCCTATCTTAGGTTATGGGGACATTGAACGAAATGGGATTATAATCAAGAAAGTTCACTATGTTGAAGGTTTAAGTCACAACTTGTTCAGTGTTGGACAATTCTGTGATAACAATCTTCAAGTTCTTTTTCGAAAATCTCTTTGCAAAGTCCAAACCTTAGATGGAGTTGATATTCTTTGTGGCGATCGTGACGATAACCTTTTTACCGTCAATCTCGATGATAACCAACCAACCGATAATATCTGTCTCATTTCAAAGGCTACTTCAAAGAATTCTTGGTTATGGCATAGAAGGCTCTCTCATCTGAATTTCCAAACAATCAATACTTTAGTCAATAAGCATCTTGTTGAAGGCTTACCTGACTATAAGTATGAAAGTGAGCATGTCTGTCCTTCTTGTGCTGTTGGGAAAATTAAGAGAGTTTCTCATAAACCGAAGAAATCTCCAAATTCTTTAGCACCTCTTCATTTGCTTCACATGGATCTTTGTGGGCCGATGAAAGTACAAAGCCGAAATGGGAAGAAATACATCCTGGTTATTGTTGATGATTATTCAAGATATACTTGGGTTAAGTTCCTAGCATCCAAAGATGAAACAACTCAGATGTTGATAGATTTCATCACCATTACTCAAGTAAATCTTCAACTTCCAGTTCGTTACATCCGTTCGGATAACGGTACTGAATTCAAGAATGCTGTTTTTGATGAATTCTGCAAATCCAAAGGTATTACTCATCAATTCTCAGCAGTTCGAACCCCACAACAAAACGGTGTTGTTGAAAGGAGAAATCGATCGCTGGTGGAAGCAGCAAGGACAATGCTTGCTTATTCCAAATTGCCATCCAATATGTGGGCTGAAGCTGTTGACACTGCTTGTCACACTCAGAATCGGTCCATTATCAATCAGCGGTTCGAAAAGACTCCTTATGAGGTTGTTAACAAACGGAAACCCAACATCAACTACTTCCACATATTTGGGTGTGTTTGTTACACGTTGAATGATCGGGAGAATCTTGGAAAATTCGAGAAGAAAGGTGATGAAGGATATTTTGTTGGTTATTCCAAAACATCTATAGCCTACCGAATCTATAATCGTCGAACAAACACAATTCAAGAGACGATGAATGTTTGGTTCGATGAGATGTCAGGCATGATTTTTGAGCAAGAAAGCTTGCTACCAACAAGTATGGATTCAAGTGCTTCAAGTCCTTCTACAAGGAATACTACCTTAGCTTCTAAATTCAAGAAATTTCCAACTCCAACCAGTGATGAATTAGATATTCTTTTTGAAGAATTCTATAATTCAAAACCGGTTCATGATCAAGAACCTCAGATCATCGTTGAACCAATTCCAAACAATGAACCTCTTCATAACCACGATCCAGTTCCTAACAACACTCATGAATCATCATCAAGTTCTTCTGAGCAAATATCATCTTCAAATGATTCTATTCCATCATCCTCTCCTGAGAATCCTACTCAAATGAGCATGATTGGGGAAATGAATTACTTTTTGGGTCTTCAAATCAAACAATTACCAACTGGTATTTTTATATCACAAGGTAAATACATAAATGACATGTTGAAAAAGTTTGATATGACTTCATGTTCTTCAATTTCTACCCCAATGGCTGCTCGAACAACCATTAATACTGATACAAATGGGAAACCATTTGACCAAAAGAGATATAGAAGTATGATTGGTTCATTGTTGTACCTAACAGCATCTCGCCCAGATATAATGTTTGCAACATGTATGTGTGCTAGATATCAAGCTGCTCCAACTGATTTACATTATCAAGCTGTGAAACGAATCTTTCGTTATCTGAAGGGTACACCCGATTTAGGTCTCTGGTATCCAAGGGATACTGGATTCAATCTAACTGCTTATTCAGATGCAGATCATGCAGGTTGTAAACTTGATCGCAAGAGCACTTCCGGTACTTTACAATTTTTAGGAGATAAAATTGTGAGTTGGTCTTCCAAGAAACAGAACTGTGTTTCACTATCAACGGCTGAAGCAGAATATGTGGCTGCGGCTAGTTGTTGTGCTCAAGTCTTATGGATGAAGACACAACTGACTGATTATGGTCTTACGTATGATCATATTCCTATCTATTGTGATTCTCAGAGTGCCATTGCCATTGCAGTCAACTCAGTAAACCACTCTCGATCAAAGCATATTGATGTTAGATATCATTTTCTCAAAGATCATATTGAGAAAGGTGACATCGAACTCTACTTTGTGGGAACTGAATTTCAACTTGCAGATTTGTTCACAAAACCGTTGGACGAAAAGAGGTTTAATTTTCTGATCTCCAAGCTTGGTATGTTAAATCTTAAACCTTAATTTTTTTTCATTTGAAGGAATTCTTGAAACATTTCAGAAAACAAAATACAAAATTGAAAAATTACAAAAATTAACAAAAAGATTTTTTTAATGGCTTGCATATACTATGTATGTAACCCGTTCTTAAATGATATATTTATTTTTAATGGCTTGCATATACTATGTATGTAACCCGTTCTTAAATGATATATTTATTGTTAAACACATTGTTATTATACATATAAATTGATATAAGAAAACAAGGAATCGAACGCCTTTGTGTACTCCCTAGCTATCTTACTACCAACATTGTTGTTGAAGCAAAACTTTGTGTTTCTTTTTGATTTCGCAAAAACAATTTTTGCTCCACCTTTCTATGAAAACCATTTTTGATATATTCTTGCATAGATTAAGGAGGAGTTTGTGATTTCAAAAATTCTCAAACTTCAAATGTGTTTCAAACCTTTTCATTCACACATTTGATGTTTTTCCAATGATTTTTAATCAAATGGAGTTCGGTGATTAGTTTGCACAATGAGCGATAGGTATTTCTCAAAATTTACTCCATGAATTTCATCATCGCCGATGAGTTCTAACCCCGGAGTATTCACTTCTTTCATTAGATAGTGAGGGTATTTTGAGTGATGTTGATTTCGTGCAACTAGAATGGAGGGAGTAAAGTCGAAAAGTGAGAGGTTAAGGTGATTTGTTGTGAGAAAAGGGATAAAAGAAATGATACCCTTCCCAAAATTCTCAAAAGCCGGGTAAAACACGTTTCTATCAGATGTCATTTGTTGATATCTTGATATTGAAGAAGTCTTCATGGACCCAGTGAAGCAATGCACATCTTTACCTAACCACTCAAGTGTTTCTTAACAAATACTTGTTTTATTCTCACGGAGATTTTCACACTTCTATTGACTCTTCTTTTGGAAGATGTTGATATTGAAAAAGGGCGACATTCTGCTCCAGTCCCCGACTTCATTTGATCACGATGTGTCTAGAGCTAATTTGATTGATCATTGATTTGATTATCATTCATTCTTTTAGAACACACTAGCGTCATATCTTTGTGATATAATTGCTTATCTTTGTGATATAGCCGGAACATTCGTAGTGATATCTTAATTGATATTCCATCTTGATTATTCTTCACTTTAGGACACATTCGAGTCATATCTTTGTGGTATAATTGCTTATCTTTGTGATATAATTGCTTATCTTTGTGATATAATTGCTTATCTTTGTGATATAATTGCTTATCTTTGTGATATAATTGCTTATCTTTGTGATATAATTGCTTATCTTTGTGATATAATTGCTTATCTTTGTGATATAATTGCTTATCTTTGTGATATAATTGCTTATCTTTGTGATATAATTGCTTATCTTTGTGATATAATTGCTTATCTTTGTGATATAATTGCTTATCTTTGTGATATAATTGCTTATCTTTGTGATATAATTGCTTATCTTTGTGATATAATTGCTTATCTTTGTGATCTAGAGCTATTTGATTGATCATTGATTTGATTATTCTTCTTTAGGAACACATATCTTTGTGATATAATTGCTTATCTTTGTGATATAGCCGGAACATTCGTAGTGATATCTGCAATGATATTCCACGATGATCGAATGGAAATCCTACCAATGCTAACATCTTTTCCAACGTTGAACGTAGGTCTCATAATTACATTTATGTGATTATTGAGCTAACGAGAAGTCTAAGTGACCTCGGTTTTCCCTAAAAGTCTTTAAGGATAAAATTGTGGTTATCAAATGCTTCGGTAGTGTTAACCGTGATTTATATTCTTTGAAGCAATCTAGTGGTTGAAAAGCCGCAGACCGAACTATGTTAGAGACTTGTTTTGTGCATATCTCAATGATACATAGGAAATCCGAAAAATGTTATACATTTCTATCGGTCATTTCATTAATCCTTTTGATTTTTGAACATGCAAACGGATCATTCTTATCCGGTTTCATTTCTCTTCACACAAACACAGAAACCACCAACACCATGATATAATGTTTGTCCCAACAACTTCAATCTTACATTTTAGTCACCCATAGGATCTCTTGGGTTGGGCTACTAGTTTGGGTTGATGTTTTGATGGTTGACATTTCTCCATGTCTTCTTATTCCTTGTGACACTTAATCAATCTCATATGTGCATAATGACATTGATTCCCAATTTTGTCATTATGAGGGGGAGAAAATATTATGATTGATTCATATTGTCATTATGAGGGGGAGAAAATATTATGATTGATTCATAGTCTTTATCAACTGAGCTTTTGCTTCGGAGATGAATTGGAATAAGAGTCTGTGTTCCATCAATATTCGTCTTCTGAAAGTACCTTCTCTTTATCCTTTTCAAAGGCATAGTTGATGATAAAAATGGAATGAGAGTCTATGTTGAGAAATTTTTTATTTGGGTGTTTCAAATGGGAAAAGGCTTATCAAAGTTTGTGTATAGGGAGAGAAAATTGTTCATGATGAGTCAATAGTTTCAGATTTTCACTAGACTTTAGTTGATTAAGATTTTGATTTCAAAAAGGGGGAATCTGAATTGACTTTAGAGATAAGAATGAAACCGAAGATGAAAAGATTTTCACTCAAGACACTTCAACAATTCAAAGATGCTCCAAAAGATGTATACTCATGGATTGAGGGGGAGCATGATTAATTCATAAGAATTTCATCTAAACTTCATTCAATTGCTAACTCTCCAAAGTGTTCGAGTTGATGTGACAAAGATCAAAGCTTCAAAAAGGTTGAAAGATTTGTTAGAAGATTCAAGTCAAAGAAGTAAAGCTTCAAACGAGTCTTCATCAAACACACTTCATTCAAGATCTTCAAGTCATACAACAACATTTTATCAAGAAACTCCAATGCATAAATCAAGGGGGAGAGTTCATATTCATGAAACTTCATTTCAAAAAGATGAGATTCGTTCAAGAATTAAAACTGAAGAATCGAAAAGTTGAATTTCACTCAAGAATCGAAGATTGAAGAATCAAAACCAAGATTCATCTCTTCTGCATTTCAAAAGACAACTCTGATTCATGATTCATCAATTCTCGAAGATTCAAGCCAAACATGCTTTCATCATTCTCTGTTCAAAAAGAACATTGAGAATCTTCATATGATTTAACTTCAAGAAGTCCAAGATCAAGACTGAATCAAGTTCTCCAAAGACAAAAGAGAAAGCTTTGAAGACTTGTTTCAACATCCCAATTGTCTTCACCACCGGGCTCATCAATTTCATTCCTTCAAGACAAGATAACACGTACTTCATTCATTACAATAAATCACTAAGGGGGAGAATGTTAGAAATCCAAAAATAGTGATAAATTGTAATTAAGATTAGAAGACATTCTTGTTGTTAAGTCATAGATAGATGATTACTAAGGTTGAGGGGCTAATTGTGATAATTAGCATAGTTGTATTGTTAGACTATGTCAAAGAAGTAAAGCTTCAAACGAGTCTTCATCAAACACACACACACACACACACACACACACACACACATACACACACACACACACACACACACACACACACACACACACACACACACACACACACACACACACACACACACACACACACACACACACACACACACAACACACACACACACACACACACACACACACACACACACACACACACACACACACACACACACACACACACACACACACACACACACACACACACACACACACACACACACACACACACACACACACACACACACACACACACACACACACACACACACACACACACACACACACACACACACACACACACACACACACACACACACACACACACACACACACACACACACACACACACACACACACACACACACACACACACACACACACACACACACACACACACACACACACACACACACACACACACACACACACACACACACACACACACACACACACACACACACACACACACACACACACACACACACACACACACACACACACACACACACACACACACACACACACACACACACACACACACACACACACACACACACACACACACACACACACACACACACACACACACACACACACACACACACACACACACACACACACACACACACACACACACACACACACACACACACACACACACACACACACACACACACACACACACACACACACACACACACACACACACACACACACACACACACACACACACACACACACACACACACACACACACACACACACACACACACACACACACACACACACACACACACACACACACACACACACACACACACACACACACACACACACACACACACACACACACACACACACACACACACACACACACACACACACACACACACACACACACACACACACACACACACACACACACACACACACACACACACACACACACACGCACACACACACACACACACACACAGACACACACACACACACACACACACACGGTGTGGACTCGTCCGAGGATGCCGACCCAGGGACCAACCCATTGGGTACCCTCTTACAAACAGCACTATTCACTTGCTGGCGTCATCATGACGTCAGCAATTTTGTCTTTTTTATAAAGAAAAAAAAAAAAAAAAAAAAAAAAAAAAAAAAAAAAAAAAAAAAAAAAAAAAAAAAAAAAAAAAAAAAAAAAAAAAAAAAAAAAAAAAAAAAAAAAAAAAAAAAAAAAAAAAAAAAAAAAAAAAAAAAAAAAAAAAAAAAAAAAAAAAAAAAAAAAAAAAAAAAAAAAAAAAAAAAAAAAAAAAAAAAAAAAAAAAAAAAAAAAAAAAAAAAAAAAAAAAAAAAAAAAAAAAAAAAAAAAAAAAAAAAAAAAAAAAAAAAAAAAAAAAAAAAAAAAAAAAAAAAAAAAAAAAAAAAAAAAAAAAAAAAAAAAAAAAAAAAAAAAAAAAAAAAAAAAAAAAAAAAAAAAAAAAAAAAAAAAAAAAAAAAAAAAAAAAAAAAAAAAAAAAAAAAAAAAAAAAAAAAAAAAAAAAAAAAAAAAAAAAAAAAAAAAAAAAAAAAAAAAAAAAAAAAAAAAAAAAAAAAAAAAAAAAAAAAAAAAAAAAAAAAAAAAAAAAAAAAAAAAAAAAAAAAAAAAAAAAAAAAAAAAAAAAAAAAAAAAAAAAAAAAAAAAAAAAAAAAAAAAAAAAAAAAAAAAAAAAAAAAAAAAAAAAAAAAAAAAAAAAAAAAAAAAAAAAAAAAAAAAAAAAAAAAAAAAAAAAAAAAAAAAAAAAAAAAAAAAAAAAAAAAAAAAAAAAAAAAAAAAAAAAAAAAAAAAAAAAAAAAAAAAAAAAAAAAAAAAAAAAAAAAAAAAAAAAAAAAAAAAAAAAAAAAAAAAAAAAAAAAAAAAAAAAAAAAAAAAAAAAAAAAAAAAAAAAAAAAAAAAAAAAAAAAAAAAAAAAAAAAAAAAAAAAAAAAAAAAAAAAAAAAAAAAAAAAAAAAAAAAAAAAAAAAAAAAAAAAAAAAAAAAAAAAAAAAAAAAAAAAAAAAAAAAAAAAAAAAAAAAAAAAAAAAAAAAAAAAAAAAAAAAAAAAAAAAAAAAAAAAAAAAAAAAAAAAAAAAAAAAAAAAAAAAAAAAAAAAAAAAAAAAAAAAAAAAAAAAAAAAAAAAAAAAAAAAAAAAAAAAAAAAAAAAAAAAAAAAAAAAAAAAAAAAAAAAAAAAAAAAAAAAAAAAAAAAAAAAAAAAAAAAAAAAAAAAAAAAAAAAAAAAAAAAAAAAAAAAAAAAAAAAAAAAAAAAAAAAAAAAAAAAAAAAAAAAAAAAAAAAAAAAAAAAAAAAAAAAAAAAAAAAAAAAAAAAAAAAAAAAAAAAAAAAAAAAAAAAAAAAAAAAAAAAAAAAAAAAAAAAAAAAAAAAAAAAAAAAAAAAAAAAAAAAAAAAAAAAAAAAAAAAAAAAAAAAAAAAAAAAAAAAAAAAAAAAAAAAAAAAAAAAAAAAAAAAAAAAAAAAAAAAAAAAAAAAAAAAAAAAAAAAAAAAAAAAAAAAAAAAAAAAAAAAAAAAAAAAAAAAAAAAAAAAAAAAAAAAAAAAAAAAAAAAAAAAAAAAAAAAAAAAAAAAAAAAAAAAAAAAAAAAAAAAAAAAAAAAAAAAAAAAAAAAAAAAAAAAAAAAAAAAAAAAAAAAAAAAAAAAAAAAAAAAAAAAAAAAAAAAAAAAAAAAAAAAAAAAAAAAAAAAAAAAAAAAAAAAAAAAAAAAAAAAAAAAAAAAAAAAAAAAAAAAAAAAAAAAAAAAAAAAAAAAAAAAAAAAAAAAAAAAAAAAAAAAAAAAAAAAAAAAAAAAAAAAAAAAAAAAAAAAAAAAAAAAAAAAAAAAAAAAAAAAAAAAAAAAAAAAAAAAAAAAAAAAAAAAAAAAAAAAAAAAAAAAAAAAAAAAAAAAAAAAAAAAAAAAAAAAAAAAAAAAAAAAAAAAAAAAAAAAAAAAAAAAAAAAAAAAAAAAAAATTTGATTTACAGTAAGCACAGTTGTCTAACAATTCATTCGTTCATATATGTATTTAATTAAAATGACTTTAATGGTTACTTTTGAAATTTGCTCGTTCTTAGATCCATTCTTGGTAGGTATTTCTTAGATCCACTCTTAGATCCATTCTTAGAACATTCTTGATCCATTCTTAGATCCATTCTTAGATCATTCTTAGATCCATTCTTAGATCCATTCTTAGATCCATTCTTAGATCCATTCTTAGATCCATTCTTAGATCCATTCTTAGATCCATTCTTAGATCCATTCTTAGATCCATTCTTAGATCCATTCTTAGATCCATTCTTAGATCCATTCTTAGATCCATTCTTAGATCCATTCTTAGATCCATTCTTAGATCCATTCTTAGATCCATTCTTAGATCCATTCTTAGATCCATTCTTAGATCCATTCTTAGATCCATTCTTAGATCATTCTTAGATCCATTCTTAGATCCATTCTTAGATCCATTCTTAGATCCATTCTTAGATCCATTCTTAGATCCATTCTTAGATCCATTCTTAGATCCATTCTTAGATCCATTCTTAGATCCATTCTTAGATCCATTCTTAGATCCATTCTTAGATCCATTCTTAGATCCATTCTTAGATCCATTCTTAGATCCATTCTTAGATCCATTCTTAGATCCATTCTTAGATCCATTCTTAGATCCATTCTTAGATCCATTCTTAGATCCATTCTTAGATCCATTCTTAGATCCATTCTTAGATCCATTCTTAGATCCATTCTTAGATCCATTCTTAGATCCATTCTTAGATCCATTCTTAGATCCATTCTTAGATCCATTCTTAGATCCATTCTTAGATCCATTCTTAGATCCATTCTTAGATCCATTCTTAGATCATTCTTAGATCCATTCTTAGATCCATTCTTAGATCCATTCTTAGATCCATTCTTAGATCCATTCTTAGATCCATTCTTAGATCCATTCTTAGATCCATTCTTAGATCCATTCTTAGATCCATTCTTAGATCCATTCTTAGATCCATTCTTAGATCCATTCTTAGATCATTCTTAGATCCATTCTTAGATCCATTCTTAGATCCATTCTTAGATCCATTCTTAGATCCATTCTTAGATCCATTCTTAGATCCATTCTTAGATCCATTCTTAGATCCATTCTTAGATCCATTCTTAGATCCATTCTTAGATCCATTCTTAGATCCATTCTTAGATCCATTCTTAGATCATTCTTAGATCCATTCTTAGATCCATTCTTAGATCCATTCTTAGATCCATTCTTAGATCCATTCTTAGATCCATTCTTAGATCCATTCTTAGATCCATTCTTAGATCCATTCTTAGATCCATTCTTAGATCCATTCTTAGATCCATTCTTAGATCCATTCTTAGATCCATTCTTAGATCCATTCTTAGATCCATTCTTAGATCCATTCTTAGATCCATTCTTAGATCCATTCTTAGATCCATTCTTAGATCCATTCTTAGATCCATTCTTAGATCCATTCTTAGATCCATTCTTAGATCCATTCTTAGATCCATTCTTAGATCCATTCTTAGATCCATTCTTAGATCCATTCTTAGATCATTCTTAGATCCATTCTTAGATCCATTCTTAGATCCATTCTTAGATCCATTCTTAGATCCATTCTTAGATCCATTCTTAGATCCATTCTTAGATCCATTCTTAGATCCATTCTTAGATCATTCTTAGATCCATTCTTAGATCCATTCTTAGATCCATTCTTAGATCCATTCTTAGATCCATTCTTAGATCCATTCTTAGATCATTCTTAGATCCATTCTTAGATCCATTCTTAGATCCATTCTTAGATCCATTCTTAGATCCATTCTTAGATCCATTCTTAGATCCATTCTTAGATCATTCTTAGATCCATTCTTAGATCCATTCTTAGATCCATTCTTAGATCCATTCTTAGATCATTCTTAGATCCATTCTTAGATCCATTCTTAGATCATTCTTAGATCCATTCTTAGATCATTCTTAGATCCATTCTTAGATCCTTCTTAGATCCGGAGAACTTGATTCAAAATGGTGTTTCAGTTGAATTAATCAAGAAAGTTTTTAAATCTGTGTGTGATATGGTACATACTATAATCTGTACTTACTTTTTTAATAACTTGTAACATCACCATCATCTAATTTTAAAGCTCAAAATTTATGTCATAGATCGTTAAGAAGATCGAAGAATCAGCTGTAAAGATGGAGGATTCAAAGATGAAACGCGCACTATCTACATTTTATGCCACACAACTCCAGAAAGAGCTGTTCCCCTCAGAACCTTCTCGGAAACATATGGCAAAGATTATGGTTGGTGCTGTCCATGCTTCAGGATATGATTATGAGTATGTTGGTCCGTTTCATGCAATTTTAAGTGAATATGAAGATGGGTACAACTCGATGGGAATAATAAAGGTACATGCCTGTTTAACACAATCTTGTTTTTTCCTTGTTTTTAATTATTTTTGATTTTCCAAATATGTAATATAATTTGTGTGATTTGTATGCTTACTGTAAAACTTAAAGAATATTAGGGTATGATTCTATGATGTTAAATTGTATATAAAGTACTATATAACTTATATATATTATAGGTAAATGATCTGATCGTATAATGTTTAGAGATAGTTGTCGTGAAAGATTGAAGAGTTGGAAAACAAACAGTTTTTGTGTTTGCAAAAAGACTTGCATGTCACCCCTCACTCAAACAACAAACATGAAACATCACATTAGATTGTTCACAATACAACTGATAGAACTGTTATGAGAATGCAATGTTTTTTGATTATGTAATTCATATGCATCATTTACGTTTTCTTTTCTCTAGGTTTCTGGTGGTTGTGTCGATGACTCCTTTTTTGTAGAAGGTATCGCGTTTAAACCACGTGTTGATGGTTTTAATGAGCTGAAAGTGGTTAATCCGAAGATCCTGCTCTTCAACATCAAGCCTGCTCAAAATATCGATGAGAGGTAGATATGGTTTTTATCAATTTGTCTTGCTTATTATATTTCTTCATTGGATTTTAACCCTATATTCCTTCGCATTAACAGGGTTGACGTAAACATAGAGGATATACTAAATGAGACACGGAAGAATCATGTGAAGGATCATTCCATCGTCGTTTTATCATGTCAAGCTCTTGATGGGGATGCAAAAAAGGTGGTTAACATCAATTCTTTCATGCCAATGAAACCCATTTATTCAGTGTTGTAAATAACGGCCTTAACGGCCGTTATAACGGTAACGGAGGTCCAACGTTACGTTAAGGGGGTTGGAGGGTAAATTTAAAGGTCCGAGTCAATAAAGGTCAAATAACGGATTTAACGGCCTAGATAACGGGATTTAACGGTCAAATAACGGATTTAATAGAATTTAACGGAGCTTAACTGTCAAATAACGGTCAAAAGACATCATTTTTGACTAATTTTGTTAGGATATTGCTAATATATATATTTTTTATATAAATCCCTTTATATTTTATATATATACGTTATAATATATATATATATATATATATATATATATATATATATATATATATATATATATATATATATATATATATATATATATATATATATATATATATATATATATATATATATATATATATATATATATATATATATATATATATATATATATATATATATATATATATATATATATATATATATATATATATATATATATATATATATATATATATATATATATATATATATATATATATATATATATATATATATATATATATATATATATATATATATATATATATATATATATATATATATATATATATATATATATATATATATATATATATATATATATATATATATATATATATATATATATATATATATATATATATATATATATATATATATATATATATATATATATATATATATATATATATATATATATATATATATATATATATAGGAACACACATTAGTTGATGGTCATGCATTATATGTATGTTTTCTGTACTTATTAGAAAGTGATCACAAACTTGCTAATTTTTATGGTTTAATGATTCTTTTATTATTATTATTTAAATTATTATTATTATTATTATTATTATTATTATTATTATTATTATTATTATTATTATTATTATTATTATTATTATTATTATTATTATTATTATTATTATTATTATTATTATTATTATTATTATTATTATTATTATTATTATTATTATTATTATTATTATTATTATTATTATTATTATTATTATTATTATTATTATTATTATTATTATTATTATTATTATTATTATTATTATTATTATTATTATTATTATTATTATTATTATTATTATTATTATTATTATTATTATTATTATTATTATTATTATTATTATTATTATTATTATTATTATTATTATTATTATTATTATTATTATTATTATTATTATTATTATTATTATTATTATTATTATTATTATTATTATTATTATTATTATTATTATTATTATTATTATTATTATTATTATTATTATTATTATTATTATTATTATTATTATTATTATTATTATTATTATTATTATTATTATTATTATTATTATTATTATTATTATTATTATTATTATTATTATTATTATTATTATTATTATTATTATTATTATTATTATTATTATTATTATTATTATTATTATTATTATTATTATTATTATTATTATTATTATTATTATTATTATTATTATTATTATTATTATTATTATTATTATTATTATTATTATTATTATTATTATTATTATTATTATTATTATTATTATTATTATTATTATTATTATTATTATTATTATTATTATTATTATTATTATTATTATTATTATTATTATTATTATTATTATTATTATTATTATTATTATTATTATTATTATTATTATTATTATTATTATTATTATTATTATTATTATTATTATTATTATTATTATTATTATTATTATTATTATTATTATTATTATTATTATTATTATTATTATTATTATTATTATTATTATTATTATTATTATTATTATTATTATTATTATTATTATTATTATTATTATTATTATTATTATTATTATTATTATTATTATTATTATTATTATTATTATTATTATTATTATTATTATTATTATTATTATTATTATTATTATTATTATTATTATTATTATTATTATTATTATTATTATTATTATTATTATTATTATTATTATTATTATTATTATTATTATTATTATTATTATTATTATTATTATTATTATTATTATTATTATTATTATTATTATTATTATTATTATTATTATTATTATTATTATTATTATTATTATTATTATTATTATTATTATTATTATTATTATTATTATTATTATTATTATTATTATTATTATTATTATTATTATTATTATTATTATTATTATTATTATTATTATTATTATTATTATTATTATTATTATTATTATTATTATTATTATTATTATTATTATTATTATTATTATTATTATTATTATTATTATTATTATTATTATTATTATTATTATTATTATTATTATTATTATTATTATTATTATTATTATTATTATTATTATTATTATTATTATTATTATTATTATTATTATTATTATTATTATTATTATTATTATTATTATTATTATTATTATTATTATTATTATTATTATTATTATTATTATTATTATTATTATTATTATTATTATTATTATTATTATTATTATTATTATTATTATTATTATTATTATTATTATTATTATTATTATTATTATTATTATTATTATTATTATTATTATTATTATTATTATTATTATTATTAGTTATTATTATTATTATTATTATTATTATTATTATTATTATTATTATTATTATTATTATTATTATTATTATTATTATTATTATTATTATTTCTTCATGAGTTTGGGAGCAACGATCTCACTTCGATTATTATTATTATTATTATTATTATTATTATTCCAATTTTAAGATAAGTGACTGGCTACATTTTATCTTCTAGCAAGGTTTTGTAAATGTTTTCATTGTGTCACTTATGTTGTGATAAACAGGTGAGCGTGCCATTGTGTGGGAGCCACCATCCTTCAAGGTAATACTTGTATGTGTTTTTTCTTTGCTAATAATGTTGGAGAGTTTCCTTACTTGATGATCATTGATACAGATTGCTGCCATTCGTCTTGCTACTCGTGAAGTTTGCAATCATTTAAAATCCCCAAAATAGGTAATGCGACCTTTTGTATTTCGACTTGTCAGTTTAGTTTTGAACTTAATAATATGCATTTGGTCAAAAGATTTAATTGAAAAAGAAAGAAGTCAAGTTGTAAGGGAATAGTGAATACATAAGACCTACATTGCTTTGTAAACGGATTTTTAAAAATCCGTTTTCTACCTGTGCCTGTTATCCAGCTCGTCTATTATCTCCACCAAGTTTTGGTACTGATGCTTCAATGCTGTTTGAATTGCAGATGATGGAGCGACAAGTTGACAAGTTCGAAACGGAAGACATAACAAGAAAGAGGAAATGATGTTAAGCTGTTTTGAAGATACTATTGTGAAATTGTTTGTGTGCTTATAACTATATTTATCATGTTGACTTTGACAGAATACCTACTTAATCACTTTCTTGTGGTCTTCTAAGCACAATTTCGTTTTATGCTTATTATGTAGTATTTGCCTTTTGAAGCATTTTGTCATGGGAATTATGTGAAATAGAAGAGGACGTGTTTTAAAAAGTGCTTTTGGAATCTGTTCATTAAAATTTGATCAACAATACCAATATCTATATCTATCTATAAATATAAATCTTATATCTGGTTGTACGTTGCTTATTGAGCTTGGAAAGGGCCAGTGTTAGCCCAAAAGAATTAAATCTCTTGTTAAAGAAGTAGTTGAGAAAGTGAAAAATGGGTCAACATTGCCAGATTGGTCATCAGTCGCTTTTTGGCTCCTGAAGGGGTGCTTGAAATTTTACTTATGGCTCGGTTGTGATTCGAAGACGAGTTTAATGTTGATGGTTTTCTCATCCACAATTGCATTAGTTTGATGGATTGTCAAAAATAAATAAGTTATAATCACCATCATCCACAATCAAAAAACAAATAAGCTACCAAAGTAAGTGGATTTCTATCAGACATATATTCACACTAATGTCCCAATTTTGCCTTTTAACAAAAATCACCATCATCCATCATCCACATCCACAATCACCATCATCCACAATCAAAAAACAAAAAACAAATAAGACATATCCACAATCAAAAAACAAATAAGCTACCAAAGTAAGTGGATTTCTATCAGACATATATTCACACTAATGTCCCAATTTTGCCTTTTAACAAAAATTGAGACTAAAAATCCGTGTTACCTATTCTTCTGTGGGGAAAAAGTAATTAGCTGTCATGTGATAATGGATATTAATGTTTTCTCATTCTGACCAAATATCATGTTCTTATATTGTAACACCCCAACAAGGCGGAATCATGGGGTATCACAAGAAAAGCACATCATTACATGGAAATTAAATAGAGACAATACTACATGCAAATAAGGATTTGACAATCCATAAATTAGGTTCAAATACGAGTACAAATGTAACGAAAAGGGATCATAAGTGCATACGGAGTACATATCCATCAAATACTACAAAGAAACAATCCGAAAAGATAGTCATTTATCCTAAGCAAAACCCGTCAAAGGGATCAATGAATCACGGATCCAATAGTCAAGCCCAAATCCTAGCAAAGTCATGCATTCATCCATTTCGTCCTTGATTAACTTGATTACCTGAAAATTGTACTAAAATGGGTAAACATAAAGTTGGTGAGTTCGTAGGTTTAAACGTTAAAAGCATAGTGTCGGGATAACAACCGTTTAGGATATTCAAGGATGGTGTACTTACGTCATCATCCATACGTTCACAATCCAACATATCAACATTTCATTACAACTAAACATTTCATACACAACATACACGTTAAACAATATCGTTTACAACAACGTTATGGTACAAATGTGGACTTACTCGTTATGCCATCAACATGGACTTTTACGTTATGCCACTAAGCGTGGACTTACTCGTTAGGCCATCAACATGGACTTTACGTTATGCCACAAATCGTGGACTTACTCGTTATCACAATCATTCATCACAACAAACATTCATAAATACGTTCATGGAAAACAAGGCATTTATGTTCAACAAGTCATCATTTATTATCAAATCATTTCAAGAAATTCGTTAGAACGTTTAAGTAAAACAAGTACACTTTTCACCCAAAATATAAGAGAAAACGGGGCTACGAAACTCACCTTGGCTTTAGATGTTTTTAGTAGGTGACTAAGCGAGTAAGCGGGGAGCACAACGATCACAAACCTATTACATCAACATCAAATCATCACGTTATCGTCTACATTACGTTACAATTCATCCTAGGCCAAACCGAGACACCCCACAGAGGATTAAGTAAACACACGAATGAAAAAGTGAAGTAACAGGAAACATGATTATTGATTCATCCAAAAAGGATAGCACTATAAGAAACTAGACTTTCATACGATTCCAACGATAGGTCATACGTCTAAAATGGACTTACGGATCAAAAGTTATTAACGTTTGAAAACTGACGCGAAATCTGACGGAAATCGCGACGCGAAGCACAAACTCGCAACGCGAGTAGTGCAGGCGGCTCGCGGCGCGAGAAAATCCTCTGGACACGAACTAGAGCTGGAACGCGTGACTCGCGGCACGAAGGAGCAGCTCGCGGCGCGAAAGAGTGCAGGTCTGCAGATTTTTCATGCCAAACACGAACCAAACTCAACCCAAATACCATTTTTGACTACCAAATCGACTTAGGAGGTTCCAAGACTCATTTTGAAGCTTAAACAAACATATTCCAACATAAATAAACATAACCCATTGTATAAATTCGACTTATAACAACACATCAAACTTGAATTCATTTTTGACCCAAATGAAACACTAAAGAAACCCTAAGTTGCCCAAATCCGTTTTGACCCAAAATCGA
>CM067169.1:65393749-65407176 GCA_034093135.1 Erigeron breviscapus
TGTCTCATATTTGAGGAAGTGCTTGGCGGAGGAATCTAGTGTCATACCTATTGAAGATGTGAGTGTGGATCCGACGAAAAGAATGGTAGAGGAACCGATAGCTATTCTTGGAAGGAAACAAAAGAAGTTACGCCGAAAGATGATTGATCTAGTCTTGGTCAAATGGAGACATAATCATGATGCTGAAAGTTTCTCCTTGGAAAGGAGTAATTCGGTTTGGTAAGAAAGGAAAGTTGAGTCCAAGATTCATTGGACCGTTTAAAGTGTTAAAACGTATTAAGGATGTGGCTTATCAACTAGAATTGCCTCCGGAATTGGATGGAATCCATAACACATTTCATGTCTCATATTTGAGGAAGTGCTTGGCGGAGGAATCTAGTGTCATACCTATTGAAGATGTGAGTGTGGATCCGACGAAAAGAATGGTAGAGGAACCAATAGCTATTCTTGGAAGGAAACAAAAGAAGTTACGCCGAAAGATGATTGATCTAGTCTTGGTCAAATGGAGACATAATCATGATGCTGAAAGTTTCTCCTTGGAAAGGAGTGATTCGGTTTGGTAAGAAAGGAAAGTTGAGTCCAAGATTCATTGGACCGTTTAAAGTGTTAAAACGTATTAAGGATGTGGCTTATCAACTAGAATTGCCTCCGGAATTGGATGGAATCCATAACACATTTCATGTCTCATATTTGAGGAAGTGCTTGGCGGAGGAATCTAGTGTCATACCTATTGAAGATGTGAGTGTGGATCCGACGAAAAGAATGGTAGAGGAACCGATAGCTATTCTTGGAAGGAAACAAAAGAAGTTACGCCGAAAGATGATTGATCTAGTCTTGGTCAAATGGAGACATAATCATGATGCTGAAAGTTTCTCCTTGGAAAGGAGTAATTCGGTTTGGTAAGAAAGGAAAGTTGAGTCCAAGATTCATTGGACCGTTTAAAGTGTTAAAACGTATTAAGGATGTGGCTTATCAACTAGAATTGCCTCCGGAATTGGATGGAATCCATAACACATTTCATGTCTCATATTTGAGGAAGTGCTTGGCGGAGGAATCTAGTGTCATACCTATTGAAGATGTGAGTGTGGATCCGACGAAAAGAATGGTAGAGGAACCAATAGCTATTCTTGGAAGGAAACAAAAGAAGTTACGCCGAAAGATGATTGATCTAGTCTTGGTCAAATGGAGACATAATCATGGTGAAAGCCTTACTTGGGAAACCGAAGCGGTAATGAAAGAGAAGTATCCCGAGTTGTTTCTTGCTGATGAGATTCCGGGGACGGAATCCTCTTAAGGGGGAGGTATTTGTAACATCCCGAACTTTTTATTTAACAGTTGACTTGTGCCGTTAAGTCAACATAACGTGTCGTTAAGTCTATTTTAGATTTAATGCTTATATGTGGTCTAAGTGTTTTATATATGAGACTTGAAAGTCTTAATGCATGATATGAAAATATGTTTATGAAGTACCTATATGCCTATTAGGAGGGATTAATGAAGTATTTAGGTAGTATATGGTCCTTAGAGGAGTTTTTGACTAGTATTGAGCTATATGGAAGCCTAGGGACCAAATTTGACACATGGTGAAACTCAAAAACGGGTTTAGGGTCTCAAGAGGAGTCAATTGAGTGTCATTATCAGATCTATTAGTTTCTCTCAAGCCCTAACCCACCCCCTTTCATCCCTAATCAATTCTTGAGCAAAAAGGCGATCAAAAGTGCGTTTCGGGAGTGTTTAATCTAGCTTTTCTCATTCCTATTGTGATCTACAGGTATTAGAGGTATATTGATGTTGATTTTATGTCTTTTGGTCATATGAGTCATTAGAAATCAGATCTAGACCATTGGAGGGTCGATTGATGTCGAGATAACGATTGTTTTAATAATGCAAATCATGTGTGGTTTAATAAAGGAGTTGATTGCATTATAATGGTTTGAAAATGAAGGATTTTGATGTATTAAGGTCTGACTTTTGATTTGGAATCGTTTGGTGTTGGTTTGGGGTTTAATCGATCGACCTAGTGCAGAATCGCAACGAGTTGCGGCGCAACTCAATTACAGACAGATAAGTTACGGCGGAATGATCTTCATTGCGGCACAACAAGCGGCTTGAGCTGCGGCGCAACTCAGCTGTTTTCAGCAAAAGTTATAGTTTTGAATCGTAATCTCGTTTTGACGCGTAGCTTACTCCTGAAATCTAGAGGGTGTTATTAGATGTGTAATTTCAGCTTATAGTCTAAATGTCTAGTGTATTAATGGCCGTTTACTAATTATAGGTAGACGAGTGTTGTTGCCTTGTTCGGTAACTTAGCTATCCTTTATTGCGTGCAACTTCGAGGTAAGATACACTACTTTGACACGCTGAGGGATACAACAAAAGATGGTTTTCAGAACATAACTTCTCTACTTACATCTTGTATACTTAATGGTATTCGGGTTATATGGGAGGTTATCTGGGATATGTATTTGACTTATGAGACCTGAAATGCATTTCCCTTTATATGCAATGCAAAGTTATGTTATGAAATGATATGCAATGTAATGAAATGTGATGCAAGTATATGTTGATATTGATGTGCATGTATTTGTGGCTTGATCATCTAGTTCACTAGACTTTATAAGTTGCCATGACACGTGCACGTTTAAGGGCCCAAACGTAAAAGATGATTATATGTTATGTTTAGGTAACTTTGTCACCTAAACTATATGTGATGAAATCGAGCTCGTATTTAAGATGAAGTGTTAAGCTTAACCCGTATTCACCTTAGCCGGGTGGGTGCGTAGATGTTGTTGCTTGGGTGGCTCCTTGCAACGTAATGACGTGGTTTGAGTATCTCCGGGTGGAGTGATTACCCACCAATGTCTTGAACATACGGACTACTCCGGGATTGGCTTGCCATTCCTTAACGACATTTGATGGACCGTCTTATGGCTCATCCATCTAGTCGGGTGTGAGGTTCCCGTTAGGTCTTATGACCGCCTACACACAAACCTATACCTTTATGATATGCGTGACGGAAGTCACACCTTATATGATGATATGTGATGATATGAAATGATGAAACGATGGATAGGCACAATTAGGATGATTAATCCTAATATGATATGATGTTGATGATATGATACATGTGCCTCTAATATGAAAAGCTGCTTTACCAAGTTTTAATGGGACAATTGATTTATTACCTTAGTGTTATCTTACTTAGCTAATTCGTTAGCTAACACTTGTTTCTTGAAATATGTTGTCCCCTCAGGTTTAGCAAGCTAGATGAAGTTAATGGAGAATAAAGAGCGAGATGGGTAGATTGTATGAAGATGCTTTAGTCACCCATAGACGCTGCTCATTTTAGACATTTGTCTCTTTATGACATTTATGTTTTGTTATGACTTGTATACGGTTGTTTTGTGTTGGGCAACCGTAGGATTTCCATTTATTCTATTTCTATGATATGATAAGTAACACCACCTTTTTATGAACAAATCAAACTAGATTTTATGGTTTGAACTTTTGAAATGTTTTCCGCATTCTTTAACACCGTTAGGTGAAAAGTTTTGGAAATCCGTATTTTTTAAATGACGGGTGTTACAGATACGCTACCGGGCCAATTCGCTCTAGAATCTTAAATGGGCCAATGTATCTTGGACCCAATTTACCACGTTTCACAAAACAGACTACGCCCTTCCACGGTGACACTTTAAGCAAAACATAATCACCCACTTCGAATTCCAAAGGTCGTCGCCTCATGTTAGCATATTTCAATTTTCTTTCTCGGGCTACTCTCAACTTCTCTTTGATTTGTGAGACCACCTTTGTCGTTTCAGCAACATTTTCGGGTCCAATGAGTTGGCTTTCACCAACCTCCGCCCAAGCTACCGGTGATCTACACTTTCTCCCATATAAGGCTTTAAACGGCGCTATTTGGATGCTAGCATGATAACTGTTATTATAGGAGAACTCGACTAATGGTAAATGCACATCCCAATTTCCACCAAATTCGATGGCACAAGCCCACAGCATATCTTCGAGTGTTTGAATCGTCCTCTCACTTTGGCCATCGGTCTGAGGGTGAAATGCCGTACTCATGTTAAGTTGAGTACCCATTGCCTTTTGGAACGCCTTCCAAAACTTTTAAGTAAATGGGGCATCCCGATCGGTTAAGATGGAAACCGGCACCCCATGCTTGGATACTACTTCTTTTATGTACAATCGTGCCATGGTATCAAATTTGTCGTCCTCCCGGATGGCTAAGAAGTGTGCCGACTTAGTCAACCGGTCAATAATCACCCAAATGGTGTCTCGACCACTACTCGTTCTAGGTAACTTCGGGATGAAGTTCATAGCGAAGTCTTCCCATTTCCACACTGGTGTTGCCGGTTCAACACTTTGGTCAAAAATGTGTTGAAGGCTTTTGTGATCGGTATAGATCACACTTTTGGTGCCGTACAAGTAATGTTTCCAACACTTTAAGGCAAACACAACCGCTCCCAACTCTAAATCATGGGTCGGGTAGTTCTTCTCGTGCACCTTTAATTGTCTAGATGCATAAGCAATCACCTTTCCCCGTTACATCAAGACACAAACCAATCCTTGCCCGGATGCATCACAATAGACTACGAAATCATCGGCTCCCTCGGGCAAGCTTAAAATAGGTGCATCACACAACTTTTCCTTCAACAATTGGAATGCTTGCTCTTGTTTCTCGCCCCATTCAAACCTCCTTTCTCATTGAGTTAACAAGCTTAAAGGTTGGGCGATCTTGGAAAAGCCCTCGATGAATCTTCTATAATAGCCCGCCAAACCAAGAAAAAACAGATCTCGGTTGGCGTCTCGGGCCTTCTCCAATTCTTTACCGCTTCAATCTTACTCGGATCGACGTGTATACCATCCTTGCTCACTACATGCCCAAGGAAGTGGACTTCTTCCAACCAAAAATTCACACTTGGAAAATCTGGCATATAATTTCTCTTTTCGAAGCAACTCCAAGACTTTCTTCAAATATTCGGCGTGATCTTCTTTAGTCTTGGAATAGATAAGGATGTCATCAATGAAGACGATGACAAACTCATCCAAGTAGGGCCGACACACCCGGTTCATCAGTCCATGAACACCGCCGGTGGATTGGTCAACCCAAAGGGCATAACCGTAAATTCAAAGTGCCCATACCGAGATCGAAAGGCCGTTTTCGGAATATCATCTTCGTGTACCCGCAATTGATGGTAAACGGACCGCAAATCAATCTTTGAGAAGTATCTAACACCTTGTAGTTGATCAAACAAATCATCAATTCTAGGAAGAGGATAACGATTCTTCACCGTTAGCTTGTTCAATACTCTATAATCGATGCACATTCGAAAAGACCCGTCTTTCTTTTTGACAAATAAGACCGGTGCTCCCCACGGTGATTGACTAGGGCGGATGAAACCCTTTTCTTGAAGTTCTTTGAGTTGGGTGACCAACTCTTGCATTTCGGTCATAGCTAGGCGATACGGTACCTTGGCCACGGGGGAAGCATTAGGAACGAGATCAATACAAAAATCGAGTTGGCGGGAGGGAGGCAAACCCAGTAGGTCATCCGTAAAAACATCCGCAAACCCGTTGACTACGGGAACGGTCTTCAATTCAACCTTAGTGACGTTAACACTATACACTTTACTTTCCCAAGACTCGGACTTTTCACCTTGAACCACTAATTCTTCACCATTTTCTAACGGTATTCTAACTACTTTATTACCACAATTAATTACCGCGTTAACGGACGACATCCAATCCATACCAACGATTACGTCAAAACTACCAATATCAAAAGGGACCAAATCTACGTAAAACGGGTGGTCGTTCAAATCTAGGATGCAATCACGTACAACTTGACTAACTCTAGACAAACCACCATTTACCATCTCGAGTTCAAAGTAATACATAAACGGTCTAAGGTTAGCATTTATCAACGGAATAAAATCATTGGATATGAGGCTAAAATCGGCCCTAGAATCAAATAACACAATGGCATATTGGTCGTTGAGAAGAAAAGTACGTGCCACAACGTTTGGATCAACATGAGCCTCGACCGCATTCACGGCAAATGCTCTACCACGGGGGGCTAATTGTTGACGAGGAGCTTGAGGAAGTTGTTGTTGTTGTCCTTGGAGTCCCCGGTTTTGATTTGGACCGACGATTTGTAGTTGGCTCGGGTGCACGGTCACTTGAACTTGTTCGCCGATGAGATTTGGGCATGTGTTTCGGTAGTGCTCTTGACTACCACATTCATAGAAATTGCCCCGAGCCGGAAAGCGAGCATTAGGAGGAACAATATTCAATGGTGCACCCCTAGGATTGGTGAGACACATCTTGGCCATATGACCCGGTTGGTTGCAATAGAAACACGGTTCACAACGGTATTGAGGCCGGTGATGACGGTTACACTTAGAACACAAAGGAGCCGTCCCGGCATAACCTTCCTTAACCGGCATAGTCGCCACAAACACCTTTCCACCTCTACTAGGCTTCTTGTTGTGATACCTCTCTACCTTCTTAGTACCACTAGATTCGGTTACCTCCTTTCTCTTGTTATCACCTTTACTCAACTTACCGCCCCTTATAAGCTCCAAAGTCACACTAGCGGTGCGGTTGATTTCCTCTTTAATTGTCAAAGGCATGGTGGGGTGAGCAACAAGCATTCTCACCTCATGAGGCAACTCCGCTACATATTTCTCTACTTTCACATTGTCGGGCCTCACATAATGAGGAATGAGCCTAGAGAGTTGGCCAAAACGACGAGTGTAACTCTCATAGTCTCCTCCCTTCATGGTAAGTTTGGAGAATTCTTCTTGCAAGTTTCTCATCTCGTGTGGCGGACAATACTTAGCAATTATCATCTCTTTGAAATCTCCCCATATCAAGTTGTTAGCCCCATCAATTCCCAATTCATCCACTTCCAAGTTCCATCATTCAAGGGCATCACCCTTCTACATACCGGTAGCATAAGTGATTCTTTGAGCAAAGGAACAACCACTACGAGCAATAATCGACTCAATCCTTTCTAACCACTCTAAACATCCCGTGGCACCACCTTCTCCACCAAACTCCGGAGCTCCATACGCCTTGAAGTCCTTAAAAAAACACCCATGTTGGTAAGCATCATACCCTCAATGTTGGACAAAACCTCATCCTCCATTCTCACCATCACCCACATTCACCTCTTGCTCTTCATTCTCATTCTCAACATTGACAGCTTCATTTTCTGGCCCTTCTTGATCATTTCTAGCTTGCATGGCCGCCACAATTCGAGCCACAAGATCCGACATTAGTTCATTTAGAGCTTGAGTAATGACCTCGGTTGTTACCGGGGGATTGGCACCACCTCGGCCACCTCGGCCACCACGGCCTCCACGGCCTCCACGGGCTCATCTACCACCTCTACCTCCCCGACCTCCTACAACTTCTTCTTCTTCTTGAGCACGAGGGCGGCGGACAACTCTCCTAGGTCTAACCATCTTCCTGAGCACACCTGTTAGATTAGCAAGTTAGTCCTCACAATTCACACACGAGTTATCCCAAATAAGTCATCACAAAACAAACATTACATATCTAAAATTCTTATCATGCATAACTCTATGGGGCTTTATCATGGCAATAATCTAAGGCTTCATCATTTCATACAATTCGTAATCAACATCACAATCACAAGTCAATTTAACACCATTATAAAGGGGTCAAGTCATGACAGCGTGGGTAAAGCATAGTCCGAACCTTAACTTCAACATTCGACACATTAAAAGTATTTGTATATAGGGTGTACCATCGGCTAACCCTCCACAACGTTAATATATTGAATGGATGTCAAAACTCGGTTCCGTTATGCCCTCTAAGTATTGGCCGGGTATGTATACAGGGTGTACCAGCGGCTAACCCTCCACCTAGCCAACACTCATTAAGCATACCGGGTTACTTACTATACTTCATCCACCATGCGCAATCCACGAGTTCATTAACTTTGTATGACATAGGGAAACCATAGATTTGTTGATCAGGCGCCTCTAGGGTTACCGAGTGTCATACTCAGTCAATGCCATCATTTCATTTTGCTAGGGTTTAAACAATAACATCATAAGCACATACATCAACATTTATTCGGTAACCCACGGTGTATCCCGACACTAACACATGCATAAATCAAACCATCTTATAACAATCAAGTCAACAATCCTGAAAGAATCCTACGAACTCCGTTTTAAAACAAGTTTCATGCATCATACAATTCACGTTGCACACAAAGTTTCATATCATGCATGCTAATATGAAATGTGGGTGCAATGGCTATATGCTAGGTCAAACTACCTAATTCTCTACAACCATGGCTTTGATACCATTCTGTAACACCCCAACAAGGCGGAATCATGGGGTATCATAAGAAAAGCACAGCATGACATGGAAATTAAGTAGAGACAACACTACATGCAAATAAGGATTTGACAATCCATAAATAAGGTTCAAATACGAGTACAAATGTAACGAAAAGGGATCACAAGTGCATACGGAGTACATATCCATCAAATACTACAAAGAAACAATCCAAAAAGATAGTCATTTATCCTAAGCAAAACCCGTCAAAGGGATCAATGAATCACGGATCCAATACTCAAGCCCAAATCCTAGCAAAGTCATGCATTCATCCATTTCGTCCTTGATTAACTTGATTACCTGAAAAGTGTACTAAAACGGGTCAACATAAAGTTGGTAAGTTCGTACTGTGAAAACACGTTTAGAACGTGTGTCGATCGTAAATCGTGATCTATCCTAAACTAGACGTGCGAAATCCATCTAGATTAGTTATTAGGGTTCTTGAACAATACAAAGATAAGAAAGCAATTACAATGGGAGAAATAATAAACATTATCATTAGTCATATGATTACAATACAAAACGAATTCGTATGATTACATCTTGAAGACTACGAATCACAATCAACAAGATGACTAACAATAATGAATATGGTGGACTTATGACTGAAGGTTTGCGCGATCCTTCAGCCGGCCTTGGACGAATTACATAGCTAAAAAAACATCACCGAAATCTGAAACCTAAATCCTATATTTATAGGTACAAATGGGCTGGGCTGTCAAATTCGTACATAATGAGCTGGGCCTTACGAACTTATTAGTTCTTACGAACTTAAAGTTCGTAAGGCATATATGCACGAACTTATTAGTTCTTACGAACTTTAAGTTCGTAAGGCATATATGTACGAATTTCTCAGCCTTTTAGAATTATTGCATCGGACAACAATTTGTGCACTTAATGTGCTTCAACAAACTCCCCCTTGGCCGGTGCAATAAAACTTGTTATGAACTTTTGCACAACAAAAAGCCCAATTTACAAAATGTTGAGCCGTTTGGTGTTCCTTGTACTTTTCTTAAAGTACTTCCTCAGGGAAAATTTGATCCTAAATCTGAGGAGGGTTTCTTTTTAGGTTATATACCTAGTACACCAATTCGGCGTGTGTACAATCAGAAAACTGGCAAAGTTAATTTTGGTACAAATGTGGTAATTGTCAGTCATAAACCTGCTGTACACATTGGTCCTGCTAATGACTTCGATTATGATGGTGTCTTCACCTCTTTTCGTGGTCCTGTTTCTTTTACAGGTGTTCCGATTGTGGAAGATGTAGTTACTCTTCATGATCCACTTGAAGGTGGACCTGTTCCTGTTTCTTCTCCGGTTTCCTCACCACTCATTAAGCCTGCTTCCAAATCTGGAGAATCAAGTGGGACCAAAGAAGCAGATTCTACCTTAGAGACTGCTCCTAAAGATCCTACTGATCCTTTACATATACCTCTACCTGATGATCCTTTCTATGATACTGACGACACGGAAGGTGAAAATCAGGAGGAGCCTAAAACTCCAGAGCAACATGTGCAGACTAACTTGGGAAATGATCTTACAGTCGACACGGTTCCTCAAACAAGAGTCAACAAGGATCATCCAGTAGAGCAAATCATTGGTGATGCTTCTTCCTCTGTTCGCACGAGAAATCAGAATAGGAAAAATTTGTCAAGTATGTTTGCTGAAGTTAAGGATTCTGGGGCAATTACTTGGTACTTGTACTTTTGCTTCATCTCTCAGGTTGAGCCTAAAAATGTTGGAATGGCTCTTAAAGATCCGTCATGGGTTGAGGCGATGCAAGAAGAATTGGCTCAGTTTAGGAAGCTTGATGTATGGAAGTTAGTTGACTTACCTCATGGTGAATCTCCTTTATCTACGCGATGGGTTTTTCGTTGTAAAAAGGATGACAAAGGTGTAGTCACTCGCAATAAGGCTCGGTTGGTGGTTAGAGGATTTGAGCAACAAGAAGGCTTTGATTACGATGAGACTTTTGCACCTGTAGCTAGACTAGAAGCTATTCGATTATTTCTGGCATTTGCTAGTTATAAAGGTATAAAGGTGTATCAACTTGACGTTAAGAGTGCCTTTTTGTATGGAGAAATTAGAGAAGAAGTGTATGTAGATCAACCTCAAGGATTTGAGCAACAAGAAGGCTTTGATTACGATGAGACTTTTGCACCTGTAGCTAGACTAGAAGCTATTCGATTATTTCTGGCATTTGCTAGTTATAAAGGTATAAAGGTGTATCAACTTGACGTTAAGAGTGCCTTTTTGTATGGAGAAATTAGAGAAGAAGTGTATGTAGATCAACCTCAGGGGTTTGAGGATCCAGATTTCCCTAATAGAGTATATCGTCTTGATAAGGCTCTATATGGTTTACATCAGGCTCCTCGATCATGGTATGAAAAACTGTCTACTCATCTGCATGAAAATGGTTTTACTAGAGGTTCTATTGACAGCACGTTGTTTATCAAATGGAAAGGGAAGGACTATTTGCTTGTACAGGTTTACGTCGATGATATTATTTTTGGTTCATCTGATGAAAATATGTGCAAGGAATTTGAGCATAGCATGAAGGCTAAGTTCGAAATGAGTGCTATGGGGGAATTAACTTTCTTCCTTGGACTACAGGTGGATCAACTGAAGGATGGGTTCTTTATTCATCAGAGCAAGTATGTTCAAGATCTTCTTACCAGGTTTCGAATGACCGATGCTAAAGATGCAATTACTCCCATTCAGACTAATCATGGGCTGTGTCCTGATAAGACTAATGATCCAGAAGTTGATGCAACTCAATATCGGGCTATCATTGGTTCCTTGATGTATCTGACGGCTTCACGTCCAGACATTACCTTTGCTGTTTGTATGTGTGCTAGATATCAGGCTAATCCGAAAGAGTCACATTTGAAAGCTGCGAAAAGGATTCTTCGTTATGTGAAGGCCAAGCCTCGTCTAGGGCTTTGGTATCCCATGCATGGTTCCTTTGAATTCAAAGCTTATACTGATTCGGATTATGGTGGCTGCAGTTCGGATAGGAAATCAACGTCAGGTGGATGTCAGCTTTTAGGGGGGAGAATTATATCGTGGCAGTGCAAAAAGCAGACATCTGTTGCACAGTCTACCTGTGAAGCAGAGTACATAGCTGCTGGTCAATGCTGTTCTCAGGTACTTTGGATACAGCAACAATTGCGCGACTATGGTATGGATATCTCAGACTCTCCTATTTGTATTGATAATAAGTCTGCCATAGATATTACTAAGAATCCGAAAAACTTTAAAGTCACCAAGCACATAGATATAAAGCATCATTTTTTACGTGACTGTTTTGAGAAAAAGCTTATTCATTTAGAAAAGGTTATTACTGATGATAACCTTGCTGATCTTTATACTAAAGCTTTTGATAGACCTCGTCATGAGTTGTTATATCAACTCAATGGTATGAAGAATGCCGAGTAGTTTCTCTCAAAGAACTTAAATTTTCTTTTCGCGTCTTAGTAGTTTAAGTCGTATATAGATAGTGTCAATAAAAAAATAAAAAAAAAAAATAAAAAAATAAAAAAAAAAAAATAAAAAAATAAAATAATAAAAAAATAAAAAAATAAAAAAATAAAAAAATAAAAAAATTAGTCAGAGTAAAAGTAGCTCACAAAAAAAAAGAGAATAAAAGAATTGAAAAAAAAAAAAAAAAAAAAATAAAAAAATAGTCAGAGTAAAAGTAGCTCACAAAAAAAAAGGAATAAAAGAATTGAAAAACAAAAAAAGAAAAAGAAAAAAAAAAGAAAAAAATAAAAAAATAAAAAAATAAAAAATAAAAAAATAAAAAAATAAAAAAATAAAAAAATAAAAAAAAAAAAAATAAAAAAATAAAGAGAATACCAATTAGTCAGAGTAAAAGTAGCTCACAAAAAAAAAGAGAATAAAAGAATTGAAAAACAGAAAAAAAAAAAAATAAAAAATAAAAAAAATAAAAAGAATACCAATTAGTCAGAGTAAAAGTAGCTCACAAAAAAAAAGAGAATAAAAGAATTGAAAAAAGAAAAAAAAAAAAAAATAAAAAAATAAAAAAATAAAGAGAATACCAATTAGTCAGAGTAAAAGTAGCTCACAAAAAAAAAGAGAATAAAAGAATTGAAAAACAGAAAAAAAAAAAAAAATAAAAAAATAAAAAAAAAAAAGAATACCAATTAGTCAGAGTAAAAGTAGCTCACAAAAAAAAAGAGAATAAAAGAATTGAAAAACAGAAAAAAATAAAATAAAAAATAAAAAAAATAAAAAAATAAAAGATAAAAAGAATAAAAAAATAAAAAAATAAAAAAATAAAAAGAATAAAAAAATAAAAAAATAAAAAAATAAAAAAATAAAAAAATAAAAAAATAAAAAAATAAAAAAATAAAAAAATAAAAAAATAAAAAGAATAAAAAAATAAAAAAATAAAAAAATAAAAAAATAAAAAAATAAAAAAATAAAAAAATAAAAAAATAAAAAAATAAAAAAATAAAAAAATAAAAAAATAAAAAAATAAAAAAATAAAAAAATAAAAAAATAAAAAAATAAAAAAAAAAAAAAAAAAAAATAAAGAGAATACCAATTAGTCAGAGTAAAAGTAGCTCACAAAAAAAAAGAGAATAAAAGAATTGAAAAACAGAAAAAAAAAAAAATAAAAAATAAAAAAAATAAAAAGAATACCAATTAGTCAGAGTAAAAGTAGCTCACAAAAAAAAAGAGAATAAAAGAATTGAAAAAAGAAAAAAAAAAAAAAATAAAAAAATAAAAAAATAAAGAGAATACCAATTAGTCAGAGTAAAAGTAGCTCACAAAAAAAAAGAGAATAAAAGAATTGAAAAACAGAAAAAAAAAAAAAAATAAAAAAATAAAAAAAATAAGAGAATACCAATTAGTCAGAGTAAAAGTAGCTCACAAAAAAAAAGAGAATAAAAGAATTGAAAAACAGAAAAAAAAAAAAAAATAAAAAAATAAAAAAATAAAAAATAAAAAAATAAAAAAATAAAAAAATAAAAAAATAAAAAAATAAAAAATAAAAAAATAAA
>CM067169.1:65408176-65430676 GCA_034093135.1 Erigeron breviscapus
TATGACAATATTTTCGAAAGATTTTTGATTTAAGCATTCAAGAAAATAAGAGATCTTTTAAAATAATATAATGTATCAGATATCAATAGAGCATTGCTAGCGAAGAACGATTAAAAACATGTAAGATAATTTATCAAATACTTCCGTGTACAGATTTGCAACACCGAAGAGGAAAAATCACCATAAAGTTACATATATAGATAGGAATTTTACCGGCAAATCATAGGTAAGAACGGTGTTGCTCCTCTCAGTTCAGATATATATATAACATATATATATATATATATATATATATATATATATATATATATATATATATATATATATATATATATATATATATATATATATATATATATATATATATATATATATATATATATATATATATATATATATATATATATATATATATATATATATATATATATATATATATATATATATATATATATATATATATATATATATATATATATATATATATATATATATATATATATATATATATATATATATATATATATATATATATATATATATATATATATATATATATATATATATATATATATATATATATATATATATATATATATATATATATATATATATATATATATATATATATATATATATATATATATATATATATATATATATATATATATATATATATATATATATATATATATATATATATATATATATATATATATATATATATATATATATATATATATATATATATATATATATATATATATATATATATATATATATATATATATATATATATATATATATATATATATATATATATATATATATATATATATATATATATATATATATATATATATATATATATATATATATATATATATATATATATATATATATATATATATATATATATATATATATATATATATATATATATATATATATATATATATATATATATATATATATATATATATATATATATATATATATATATATATATATATATATATATATATATATATATATATATATATATATATATATATATATATATATATATATATATATATATATATATATATATATATATATATATATATATATATATATATATATATATATATATATATATATATATATATATATATATATATATATATATATATATATATATATATATATATATATATATATATATATATATATATATATATATATATATATATATATATATATATATATATATATATATATATATATATATATATATATATATATATATATATATATATATATATATATATATATATATATATATATATATATATATATATATATATATATATATATATATATATATATATATATATATATATATATATATATATATATATATATATATATATATATATATATATATATATATATATATATATATATATATATATATATATATATATATATATATATATATATATATATATATATATATATATATATATATATATATATATATATATATATATATATATATATATATATATATATATATATATATATATATATATATATATATATATATATATATATATATATATATATATATATATATATATATATATATATATATATATATATATATATATATATATATATATATATATATATATATATATATATATATATATATATATATATATATATATATATATATATATATATATATATATATATATATATATATATATATATATATATATATATATATATATATATATATATATATATATATATATATATATATATATATATATATATATATATATATATATATATATATATATATATATATATATATATATATATATATATATATATATATATATATATATATATATATATATATATATATATATATATATATATATATATATATATATATATATATATATATATATATATATATATATATATATATATATATATATATATATATATATATATATATATATATATATATATATATATATATATATATATATATATATATATATATATATATATATATATATATATATATATATATATTTTTATTTTTTTTTATTTTTTATTTTTTTTTTTTTTATTGACACTATCTATATACGACTTAAACTACTAAGACGCGAAAAGAAAATTTAAGTTCTTTGAGAGAAACTACTCGGCATTCTTCATACCATTGAGTTGATATAACAACTCATGACGAGGTCTATCAAAAGCTTTAGTATAAAGATCAGCAAGGTTATCATCAGTAATAACCTTTTCTAAATGAATAAGCTTTTTCTCAAAACAGTCACGTAAAAAGTGATGCTTTATATCTATGTGCTTGGTGACTTTAAAGTTTTTCGGATTCTTAGTAATATCTATGGCAGACTTATTATCAATACAAATAGGAGAGTCTGAGATATCCATACCATAGTCGCGCAATTGTTGCTGTATCCAAAGTACCTGAGAACAGCATTGACCAGCAGCTATGTATTCTGCTTCACAGGTAGACTGTGCAACAGATGTCTGCTTTTTGCACTGCCACGATATAATTCTCCCCCCTAAAAGCTGACATCCACCTGACGTTGATTTCCTATCCGAACTGCAGCCACCATAATCCGAATCAGTATAAGCTTTGAATTCAAAGGAACCATGCATGGGATACCAAAGCCCTAGACGAGGCTTGGCCTTCACATAACGAAGAATCCTTTTCGCAGCTTTCAATGTGACTCTTTCGGATTAGCCTGATATCTAGCACACATACAAACAGCAAAGGTAATGTCTGGACGTGAAGCCGTCAGATACATCAAGGAACCAATGATAGCCCGATATTGAGTTGCATCAACTTCTGGATCATTAGTCTTATCAGGACACAGCCCATGATTAGTCTGAATGGGAGTAATTGCATCTTTAGCATCGGTCATTCGAAACCTAGTAAGAAGATCTTGAACATACTTGCTCTGATGAATAAAGAACCCATCCTTCAGTTGATCCACCTGTAGTCCAAGGAAGAAAGTTAATTCCCCCATAGCACTCATTTCGAACTTAGCCTTCATGCTATGCTCAAATTCCTTGCACATATTCTTATCAGATGAACCAAAAATAATATCATCGACGTAAACCTGTACAAGCAAGTAGTCCTTCCCTTTCCATTTGATAAACAACGTGCTGTCAATAGAACCTCTAGTAAAACCATTTTCATGCAGATGAGTAGACAGTTTTTCATACCATGATCGAGGAGCCTGATGTAAACCATATAGAGCCTTATCAAGACGATATACTCTATTAGGGAAATCTGGATCCTCAAACCCCTGAGGTTGATCTACATACACTTCTTCTCTAATTTCTCCATACAAAAAGGCACTCTTAACGTCAAGTTGATACACCTTTATACCTTTATAACTAGCAAATGCCAGAAATAATCGAATAGCTTCTAGTCTAGCTACAGGTGCAAAGTCTCATCGTAATCAAAGCCTTCTTGTTGCTCAAATCCTCTAACCACCAACCGAGCCTTATTGCGAGTGACTACACCTTTGTCATCCTTTTTACAACGAAAAACCCATCGCGTAGATAAAGGAGATTCACCATGAGGTAAGTCAACTAACTTCCATACATCAAGCTTCCTAAACTGAGCCAATTCTTCTTGCATCGCCTCAACCCATGACGGATCTTTAAGAGCCATTCCAACATTTTTAGGCTCAACCTGAGAGATGAAGCAAAAGTACAAGTACCAAGTAATTGCCCCAGAATCCTTAACTTCAGCAAACATACTTGACAAATTTTTCCTATTCTGATTTCTCGTGCGAACAGAGGCAGAAGCATCACCAATGATTTGCTCTACTGGATGATCCTTGTTGACTCTTGTTTGAGGAACCGTGTCTACTGTAAGATCATTTCCCAAGTTAGTCTGCACATGTTGCTCTGGAGTTTTAGGCTCCTCCTGATTTTCACCTTCCGTGTCGTCAGTATCATAGAAAGGATCATCAGGTAGAGGTATATGTAAAGGATCAGTAGGATCTTTAGGAGCAGTCTCTAAGGTAGAATCTGCTTCTTTGGTCCCACTTGATTCTCCAGATTTGGAAGCAGGCTCAATGAATGGTGAGGAAACCGGAGAAGAAACAGGAACAGGTCCACCTTCAAGTGGATCATGAAGAGTAACTACATCTTCCACAATCGGAACACCTGTAAAAGAAACAGGACCACGAAAAGAGGTGAAGACACCATCATAATCGAAGTCATTAGCAGGACCAATGTGTACAGCAGGTTTATGACTGACAATTACCACATTTGTACCAAAATTAACTTTGCCAGTTTTCTGATTGTACACACGCCGAATTGGTGTACTAGGTATATAACCTAAAAAGAAACCCTCCTCAGATTTAGGATCAAATTTTCCCTGAGGAAGTACTTTAAGAAAAGTACAAGGAACACCAAACGGCTCAACATTTTGTAAATTGGGCTTTTGTTGTGCAAAAGTTCATAACAATTGATTGCACCGGATTTTGAAGAATTGATTGCACCGGCCAAGGGGGAGTTTGTTGAAGCACATTAAGTGCACAAATTGTTGTCCGATGCAATAATTCTAAAAGGCTGAGAAATTCGTACATATATGCCTTACGAACTTTAAGTTCGTAAGAACTAATAAGTTCGTGCATATATGCCTTACGAACTTTAAGTTCGTAAGAACTAATAAGTTCGTAAGGCCCAGCTCATTATGTACGAATTTGACAGCCCAGCCCATTTGTACCTATAAATATAGGATTTAGGTTTCAGATTTCGGTGATGTTTTTTTAGCTATGTAATTCGTCCAAGGCCGGCTGAAGGATCGCGCAAACCTTCAGTCATAAGTCCACCATATTCATTATTGTTAGTCATCTTATTGATTGTGATTCGTAGTCTTCAAGATGTAATCATACGAATTCGTTTTGTATTGTAATCATATGACTAATGATAATGTTTATTATTTCTCCCATTGTAATTGCTTTCTTATCTTTGTATTGTTCAAGAACCCTAATAACTAATCTAGATGGATTTCGCACGTCTAGTTTAGGATAGATCACGATTTACGATCGACACACGTTCTAAACGTGTTTTCACAGTACGAACTTACCAACTTTATGTTGACCCGTTTTAGTACACTTTTCAGGTAATCAAGTTAATCAAGGACGAAATGGATGAATGCATGACTTTGCTAGGATTTGGGCTTGAGTATTGGATCCGTGATTCATTGATCCCTTTGACGGGTTTTGCTTAGGATAAATGACTATCTTTTTGGATTGTTTCTTTGTAGTATTTGATGGATATGTACTCCGTATGCACTTGTGATCCCTTTTCGTTACATTTGTACTCGTATTTGAACCTTATTTATGGATTGTCAAATCCTTATTTGCATGTAGTGTTGTCTCTACTTAATTTCCATGTCATGCTGTGCTTTTCTTATGATACCCCATGATTCCGCCTTGTTGGGGTGTTACAGAATGGTATCAAAGCCGTGGTTGTAGAGAATTAGGTGGTTTGACCTAGCATATAGCCATTGCACCCACATTTCATATTAGCATGCATGATATGAAACTTTGTGTGCAACGTGAATTGTATGATGCATGAAACTTGTTTTAAAACGGAGTTCGTAGGATTCTTTCAGGATTGTTGACTTGATTGTTATAAGATGGTTTGATTTATGCATGTGTTAGTGTCGGGATACACCGTGGGTTACCGAATAAATGTTGATGTATGTGCTTATGATGTTATTGTTTAAACCCTAGCAAAATGAAATGATGGCATTGACTGAGTATGACACTCGGTAACCCTAGAGGCGCCTGATCAACAAATCTATGGTTTCCCTATGTCATACAAAGTTAATGAACTCGTGGATTGCGCATGGTGGATGAAGTATAGTAAGTAACCCGGTATGCTTAATGAGTGTTGGCTAGGTGGAGGGTTAGCCGCTGGTACACCCTGTATACATACCCGGCCAATACTTAGAGGGCATAACGGAACCGAGTTTTGACATCCATTCAATATATTAACGTTGTGGAGGGTTAGCCGATGGTACACCCTATATACAAATACTTTTAATGTGTCGAATGTTGAAGTTAAGGTTCGGACTATGCTTTACCCACGCTGTCATGACTTGACCCCTTTATAATGGTGTTAAATTGACTTGTGATTGTGATGTTGATTACGAATTGTATGAAATGATGAAGCCTTAGATTATTGCCATGATAAAGCCCCATAGAGTTATGCATGATAAGAATTTTAGATATGTAATGTTTGTTTTGTGATGACTTATTTGGGATAACTCGTGTGTGAATTGTGAGGACTAACTTGCTAATCTAACAGGTGTGCTCAGGAAGATGGTTAGACCTAGGAGAGTTGTCCGCCGCCCTCGTGCTCAAGAAGAAGAAGAAGTTGTAGGAGGTCGGGGAGGTAGAGGTGGTAGATGAGCCCGTGGAGGCCGTGGAGGCCGTGGTGGCCGAGGTGGCCGAGGTGGTGCCAATCCCCCGGTAACAACCGAGGTCATTACTCAAGCTCTAAATGAACTAATGTCGGATCTTGTGGCTCGAATTGTGGCGGCCATGCAAGCTAGAAATGATCAAGAAGGGCCAGAAAATGAAGCTGTCAATGTTGAGAATGAGAATGAAGAGCAAGAGGTGAATGTGGGTGATGGTGAGAATGGAGGATGAGGTTTTGTCCAACATTGAGGGTATGATGCTTACCAACATGGGTGTTTTTTTAAGGACTTCAAGGCGTATGGAGCTCCGGAGTTTGGTGGAGAAGGTGGTGCCACGGGATGTTTAGAGTGGTTAGAAAGGATTGAGTCGATTATTGCTCGTAGTGGTTGTTCCTTTGCTCAAAGAATCACTTATGCTACCGGTATGTAGAAGGGTGATGCCCTTGAATGATGGAACTTGGAAGTGGATGAATTGGGAATTGATGGGGCTAACAACTTGATATGGGGAGATTTCAAAGAGATGATAATTGCTAAGTATTGTCCGCCACACGAGATGAGAAACTTGCAAGAAGAATTCTCCAAACTTACCATGAAGGGAGGAGACTATGAGAGTTACACTCGTCGTTTTGGCCAACTCTCTAGGCTCATTCCTCATTATGTGAGGCCCGACAATGTGAAAGTAGAGAAATATGTAGCGGAGTTGCCTCATGAGGTGAGAATGCTTGTTGCTCACCCCACCATGCCTTTGACAATTAAAGAGGAAATCAACCGCACCGCTAGTGTGACTTTGGAGCTTATAAGGGGCGGTAAGTTGAGTAAAGGTGATAACAAGAGAAAGGAGGTAGCCGAATCTAGTGGTACTAAGAAGGTAGAGAGGTATCACAACAAGAAGCCTAGTAGAGGTGGAAAGGTGTTTGTGGCGACTATGCCGGTTAAGGAAGGTTATGCCGGGACGGCTCCTTTGTGTTCTAAGTGTAACCGTCATCACCGGCCTCAATACCGTTGTGAACCGTGTTTCTATTGCAACCAACCGGGTCATATGGCCAAGATGTGTCTCACCAATCCTAGGGGTGCACCATTGAATATTGTTCCTCTTAATGCTCGCTTTCCGGCTCGGGGCAATTTCTATGAATGTGGTAGTCAAGAGCACTACCGAAACACATGCCCAAATCTCATCGGCGAACAAGTTCAAGTGACCGTGCACCCGAGCCAACTACAAATCGTCGGTCCAAATCAAAACCGGGGACTCCAAGGACAACAACAACAACTTCCTCAAGCTCCTCGTCAACAATTAGCCCCCCGTGGTAGAGCATTTGCCGTGAATGCGGTCGAGGCTCATGTTGATCCAAACGTTGTGGCACGTACTTTTCTTCTCAACGACCAATATGCCATTGTGTTATTTGATTCTAGGGCCGATTTTAGCCTCATATCCAATGATTTTATTCCGTTGATAAATGCTAACCTTAGACCGTTTATGTATTACTTTGAACTCGAGATGGTAAATGGTGGTTTGTCTAGAGTTAGTCAAGTTGTACGTGATTGCATCCTAGATTTGAACGACCACCCGTTTTACGTAGATTTGGTCCCTTTTGATATTGGTAGTTTTGACGTAATCGTTGGTATGGATTGGATGTCGTCCGTTAACGCGGTAATTAATTGTGGTAATAAAGTAGTTAGAATACCGTTAGAAAATGGTGAAGAATTAGTGGTTCAAGGTGAAAAGTCCGAGTCTTGGGAAAGTAAAGTGTATAGTGTTAACGTCACTAAGGTTGAATTGAAGACCGTTCCCGTAGTCAACGGGTTTGCGGATGTTTTTACGGATGACCTACTGGGTTTGCCTCCCTCCCGCCAACTCGATTTTTGTATTGATCTCGTTCCTAATGCTTCCCCCGTGGCCAAGGTACCGTATCGCCTAGCTATGACCGAAATGCAAGAGTTGGTCACCCAACTCAAAGAACTTCAAGAAAAGGGTTTCATCCGCCCTAGTCAATCACCGTGGGGAGCACCGGTCTTATTTGTCAAAAAGAAAGACGGGTCTTTTCGAATGTGCATCGATTATAGAGTATTGAACAAGCTAACGGTGAAGAATCGTTATCCTCTTCCTAGAATTGATGATTTGTTTGATCAACTACAAGGTGTTAGATACTTCTCAAAGATTGATTTGCGGTCCGTTTACCATCAATTGCGGGTACACGAAGATGATATTCCGAAAACGGCCTTTCGATCTCGGTATGGGCACTTTGAATTTACGGTTATGCCCTTTGGGTTGACCAATCCACCGGCGGTGTTCATGGACTGATGAACCGGGTGTGTCGGCCCTACTTGGATGAGTTTGTCATCGTCTTCATTGATGACATCCTTATCTATTCCAAGACTAAAGAAGATCACGCCGAATATTTGAAGAAAGTCTTGGAGTTGCTTCGAAAAGAGAAATTATATGCCAGATTTTCCAAGTGTGAATTTTTGGTTGGAAGAAGTCCACTACCTTGGGCATGTAGTGAGCAAGGATGGTATACACGTCGATCCGAGTAAGATTGAAGCGGTAAAGAATTGGAGAAGGCCCGAGACGCCAACCGAGATCTGTTTTTTCTTGGTTTGGCGGGCTATTATAGAAGATTCATCGAGGGCTTTTCCAAGATCGCCCAACCTTTAAGCTTGTTAACTCAATGAGAAAGGAGGTTTGAATGGGGCGAGAAACAAGAGCAAGCATTCCAATTGTTGAAGGAAAAGTTGTGTGATGCACCTATTTTAAGCTTGCCCGAGGGAGCCGATGATTTCGTAGTCTATTGTGATGCATCCGGGCAAGGATTGGTTTGTGTCTTGATGTAACGGGGAAAGGTGATTGCTTATGCATCTAGACAATTAAAGGTGCACGAGAAGAACTACCCGACCCATGATTTAGAGTTGGGAGCGGTTGTGTTTGCCTTAAAGTGTTGGAAACATTACTTGTACGGCACCAAAAGTGTGATCTATACCGATCACAAAAGCCTTCAACACATTTTTGACCAAAGTGTTGAACCGGCAACACCAGTGTGGAAATGGGAAGACTTCGCTATGAACTTCATCCCGAAGTTACCTAGAACGAGTAGTGGTCGAGACACCATTTGGGTGATTATTGACCGGTTGACTAAGTCGGCACACTTCTTAGCCATCCGGGAGGACGACAAATTTGATACCATGGCACGATTGTACATAAAAGAAGTAGTATCCAAGCATGGGGTGCCGGTTTCCATCTTAACCGATCGGGATGCCCCATTTACTTAAAAGTTTTGGAAGGCGTTCCAAAAGGCAATGGGTACTCAACTTAACATGAGTACGGCATTTCACCCTCAGACCGATGGCCAAAGTGAGAGGACGATTCAAACACTCGAAGATATGCTGTGGGCTTGTGCCATCGAATTTGGTGGAAATTGGGATGTGCATTTACCATTAGTCGAGTTCTCCTATAATAACAGTTATCATGCTAGCATCCAAATAGCGCCGTTTAAAGCCTTATATGGGAGAAAGTGTAGATCACCGGTAGCTTGGGCGGAGGTTGGTGAAAGCCAACTCATTGGACCCGAAAATGTTGCTGAAACGACAAAGGTGGTCTCACAAATCAAAGAGAAGTTGAGAGTAGCCCGAGAAAGAAAATTGAAATATGCTAACATGAGGCGACGACCTTTGGAATTCGAAGTGGGTGATTATGTTTGCTTAAAGTGTCACCGTGGAAGGGCGTAGTCTGTTTTGTGAAACGTGGTAAATTGGGTCCAAGATACATTGGCCCATTTAAGATTCTAGAGCGAATTGGCCCGGTAGCGTATCTGTAACACCCGTCATTTAAAAAATACGGATTTCCAAAACTTTTCACTTAACGGTGTTAAAGAATGCGGAAAACATTTCAAAAGTTCAAACCATAAAATCTAGTTTGATTTGTTCATAAAAAGGTGGTGTTACTTATCATATCATAGAAATAGAATAAATGGAAATCCTACGGTTGCCCAACACAAAACAACCGTATACAAGTCATAACAAAACATAAATGTCATAAAGAGACAAATGTCTAAAATGAGCAGCGTCTATGGGTGACTAAAGCATCTTCATACAATCTACCCATCTCGCTCTTTATTCTCCATTAACTTCATCTAGCTTGCTAAACCTGAGGGGACAACATATTTCAAGAAACAAGTGTTAGCTAACGAATTAGCTAAGTAAGATAACACTAAGGTAATAAATCAATTGTCCCATTAAAACTTGGTAAAGCAGCTTTTCATATTAGAGGCACATGTATCATATCATCAACATCATATCATATTAGGATTAATCATCCTAATTGTGCCTATCCATCGTTTCATCATTTCATATCATCACATATCATCATATAAGGTGTGACTTCCGTCACGCATATCATAAAGGTATAGGTTTGTGTGTAGGCGGTCATAAGACCTAACGGGAACCTCACACCCGACTAGATGGATGAGCCATAAGACGGTCCATCAAATGTCGTTAAGGAATGGCAAACCAATCCCGAAGTAGTCCGTATGTTCAAGACATTGGTGGGTAATCACTCCACCCGGAGATACTCAAACCACGTCATTACGTTGCAAGGAGCCACCCAAGCAACAACATCTACGCACCCACCCGGCTAAGGTGAATACGGGTTAAGCTTAACACTTCATCTTAAATACGAGCTCGATTTCATCACATATAGTTTAGGTGACAAAGTTACCTAAACATAACATATAATCATCTTTTACGTTTGGGCCCTTAAACGTGCACGTGTCATGGCAACTTATAAAGTCTAGTGAACTAGATGATCAAGCCACAAATACATGCACATCAATATCAACATACACTTGCATCACATTTCATTACATTGCATATCATTTCATAACATAACTTTGCATTGCATGTAAAGGGAAATGCATTTCAGGTCTCATAAGTCAAATACATATCCCAGATAACCTCCCATATAACCCGAATACCATTAAGTATACAAGATGTAAGTAGAGAAGTTATGTTCTGAAAACCATCTTTTGTTGTATCCCTCAGCGTGTCAAAGTAGTGTATCTTACCTCGAAGTTGCACGCAATAAAGGATAGCTAAGTTACCGAACAAGGCAACAACACTCGTCTACCTATAATTAGTAAACGGCCATTAATACACTAGACATTTAGACTATAAGCTGAAATTACACATCTAATAACACCCTCTAGATTTCAGGAGTAAGCTACGCGTCAAAAACGAGATTACGATTCAAAACTATAACTTTTGCTGAAAATAGCTGAGTTGCGCCGCAGCTCAAGCCCCTTATTGCGCCGCAATGAAGATCATTCCGCCGCAACTTATCTGTCTGTAATTGAGTTGCGCCGCAACTCGTTGCGATTCTGCACTAGGTCGATCGATTAAACCCCAAACCAACACCAAACGATTCCAAATCAAAAGTCAGACCTTAATACATCAAAATCCTTCATTTTCAAACCATTATAATGCAATCAACTCCTTTATTAAACCACACATGATTTGCATTATTAAAACAATCGTTATCTCGACATCAATCGACCCTCCAATGGTCTAGATCTGATTTCTAATGACTCATATGACCAAAAGACATAAAATCAACATCAATATACCTCTAATACCTGTAGATCACAATAGGAATGAGAAAAGCTAGATTAAACACTCCCGAAACGCACTTTTGATCGCCTTTTTGCTCAAGAATTGATTAGGGATGAAAGGGGGTGGGTTAGGGCTTGAGAGAAACTAATAGATCTGATAATGACACTCAATTGACTCCTCTTGAGACCCTAAACCCGTTTTTGAGTTTCACCATGTGTCAAATTTGGTCCCTAGGCTTCCATATAGCTCAATACTAGTCAAAAACTCCATTAAGGACCATATACTACCTAAATACTTCATTAATCCCTCTTAATAGGCATATAGGTACTTCATAAACATATTTTCATATCATGCATTAAGACTTTCAAGTCTCATATATAAAACACTTAGACCACATATAAGCATTAAATCTAAAATAGACTTAACGACACGTTATGTTGACTTAACGGCACAAGTCAACTGTTAAATAAAAAGTTCGGGATGTTACAAATACGTCCCCCTTAAGAGGATTCCGTCCCCGGAATCTCAACAGCAAGAAACAACTCGGGATACTTCTCTTTCATTACCGCTTCGGTTTCCCAAGTAAGGCTTTCACCATGATTATGTCTCCATTTGACCAAGACTAGATCAATCATCTTTCGGCGTAACTTCTTTGTTTCCTTCCAAGAATAGCTATTGGTTCCTCTACCATTCTTTTCGTCGGATCCACACTCACATCTTCAACAGGTATGACACTAGATTCCTCCGCCAAGCACTTCCTTAAATATGAGACATGAAATGTGTTATGGATTCCATCCAATTCCGGAGGCAATTCTAGTTGATAAGCCACATCCTTAATACGTTTTAACACTTTAAACGGTCCAATGAATCTTGGACTCAACTTTCCTTTCTTACCAAACCGAATTACTCCTTTCCAAGGAGAAACTTTCAGCATCACTAAGTCACCAACTTCAAACACAACCGGTCTCCTTTTCTTATCGGCATAGGTTTTCTGTCTTTCTCTAGCTACTCGAAGTGCTTCCTTTGCAATATTCACTTTCTCGGCTGTGATTTCTACAATTTCCGGACCAGTAATTTGCTTTTCACCGGGTTCCATCCAACAACTTGGAGTCCTACACCTTCTACCATAAAGCATTTCAAAAGGTGGCATTCCAATACTTGCATGGTAGCTATTGTTATACGAAAACTCTATCAACTTCAAGTGATCATCCCAAGCTCCACCATACTCTAAGACACAAGTCCTTAACATATCTTCCAATGTTTGAATGGTTCTTTCACTTTGACCATCGGTTTGAGGATGATAAGCCGTGCTTAAATTCACTCTAGTACCTAACTCTCGTTGTAGGCCTTTCCAAAAGCTAGATACAAATCTCGTGTCTTGATCCGAAACTATAGATAATGGAACTCCATGCTTCGAGACAACTTCATCAATATACATCTTCGCCATCTTAGTCAAAGGCACATCTTGACGAGTTGCTAAGAAATGAGCACTCTTGGTCAACCTGTCAACAATTACCCATACCATGTCATTTCCTTTCGGTGTTCTAGGTAACTTTGTAACAAAATCCATAGTGATGTGATCCCATTTCCACTCTGGAATCTCTAACTGTTGCAGCAATCCATAAGGCTTTCGATGATCCGTTTTCACACGAGCACAAGTCAAGCATCTTTCAACAAAGTGTGCTACCTCACCTTTGATATCCGGCCACCAATAAATAGGCTTTAAATCTGCATACATTTTAGTGACACCAGGATGAACCGAATATCTACTTCTATGGGCTTCCTCAAAGATCAATTCACGATTACCACCAAGCAATGGTACCCATATTCAACCCTTGTAAGTCTTAAACCCACGACTATTTGTCTCCATCACAAGGCATTTCTTTTTCCCAATGCTTTCATTATCAATGTTATCCTTCATTAAAGCCCTCACTAGGAGTTGCGCCGCAACTCGTTGCGATTCTGCACTAGGTCGATCGATTAAACCCCAAACCAACACCAAACGATTCCAAATCAAAAGTCAGACCTTAATACATCAAAATCCTTCATTTTCAAACCATTATAATGCAGTCAACTCCTTTATTAAACCACGCATGATTTGCATTATTAAAACAATCGTTATCTCGACATCAATCGACCCTCCAATGGTCTAGATCTGATTTCTAATGACTCATATGACCAAAAGACATAAAATCAACATCAATATACCTCTAATACCTGTAGATCACAATAGGAATGAGAAAAGCTAGATTAAACACTCCCGAAACGCACTTTTGATCGCCTTTTTGCTCAAGAATTGATTAGGGATGAAAGGGGGTGGGTTAGGGCTTGAGAGAAACTAATAGATCTGATAATGACACTCAATTGACTCCTCTTGAGACCCTAAACCCGTTTTTGAGTTTCACCATGTGTCAAATTTGGTCCCTAGGCTTCCATGCATATAGCTCAATACTAGTCAAAAACTCCTCTAAGGACCATATACTACCTAAATACTTCATTAATCCCTCCTAATAGGCATATAGGTACTTCATAAACATATTTTCATATCATGCATTAAGACTTTCAAGTCTCATATATAAAACACTTAGACCACATATAAGCATTAAATCTAAAATAGACTTAACGACACGTTATGTTGACTTAACGGCACAAGTCAACTGTTAAATAAAAAGTTCGGGATGTTACAGTATCGTTTGGAACTTCCTCAAGACTTGAGTGGAGTCCATAATGTTTTTCACGTTTGTAATTTATGAAAGTGTCTAGCGGACCCAACGTTTCATGTGCCTTTAGAAGAGATCTGAGTCGATAAAACGTTGAAATTTGTGGAGGAGCCGGTAGAGATCTTGGATCGCCAAACTAAGAAGTTAAAGAATACTTGGTATGCCATTGTTAAAGTTAGATGGCAAGCGAGGCGTGGACCCGAGTTCACTTGGGAACGTGAAGACACCATGAAGGCCAAGTATCCCCATTTGTTTAACGAGTCTAGTTAGATTAGAATTTCGGGACGAAATTCCTTTAACCGGGGAATAATGTAACATTCGTGATTTTTGACTTAGTTGACTTGTGATTAAATGCAACTATGTGTTAATGAAATTTCATGAATTTATATGAATTATGAAGTGTTTTGTTGAGTATTGACGTGACGTCGTGTTTAAATGTGTTTACGGTTTGTTTTAGCGTTTAAACGTGTAAGAAATAGCTATTTGTCAAATTTAGCGGAGCGGGAGCCCTCATTAAATCCCCCCTAGGCCGGGCCCCTTCACCCAACACCCCCACTCATTTTCCATTCTCCCATCTTTTACCTTATCTCTCTCTCTCTCTCACTCTCACCTTCACTACTTCTTCTCTTCTAATTTCATCTACCTTAAATCATCACTATAAACTCATAATAATACTTGGATTGTTGTAAAAATCAAATAAATAAATACAACTATACTAATAATAAGCTTTTTGGTGCAAGAAATTTGGGTATTTTAGTGTTCTATCTCTTCAAAAGCTCCAAACTCGAATTTTAAGTCTTGAGGTGTTGTGGTAAGTGTAACTTGACTTGATTCCCTTCATTTTATGTTATTGAACATGTTTCTTGGTCGAATCATTTGAATCCTTGGTCGATTTTGGGTCAAAACGGATTTGGGCAACTTAGGGTTTCTTTAGTGTTTCATTTGGGTCAAAAATGAATTCAAGTTTGATGTGTTGTTATAAGTCGAATTTATACAATGGGTTATGTTTATTTATGTTGGAATATGTTTGTTTAAGCTTCAAAATGAGTCTTGGAACCTCCTAAGTCGATTTGGTAGTCAAAAATGGTATTTGGGTTGAGTTTGGTTCGTGTTTGGCATGAAAAATCTGCAGACCTGCACTCTTTCGCGCCGCGAGCTGCTCCTTCGTGCCGCGAGTCACGCGTTCCAGCTCTAGTTCGTGTCCAGAGGATTTTCTCGCGCCGCGAGCCGCCTGCACTACTCGCGTTGCGAGTTTGTGCTTCGCGTCGCGATTTCCGTCAGATTTCGCGTCAGTTTTCAAACGTTAATAACTTTTGATCCGTAAGTCCATTTTAGACGTATGACCTATCGTTGGAATCGTATGAAAGTCTAGTTTCTTATAGTGCTATCCTTTTTGGATGAATCAATAATCATGTTTCCTGTTACTTCACTTTTTCATTCGTGTGTTTACTTAATCCTCTGTGGGGTGTCTCGGTTTGGCCTAGGATGAATTGTAACGTAATGTAGACGATAACGTGATGATTTGATGTTGATGTAATAGGTTTGTGATCGTTGTGCTCCCCGCTTACTCGCTTAGTCACCTACTAAAAACATCTAAAGCCAAGGTGAGTTTCGTAGCCCCGTTTTCTCTTATATTTTGGGTGAAAAGTGTACTTGTTTTACTTAAACGTTCTAACGAATTTCTTGAAATGATTTGATAATAAATGATGACTTGTTGAACATAAATGCCTTGTTTTCCATGAACGTATTTATGAATGTTTGTTGTGATGAATGATTGTGATAACGAGTAAGTCCACGATTTGTGGCATAACGTAAAGTCCATGTTGATGGCCTAACGAGTAAGTCCACGCTTAGTGGCATAACGTAAAAGTCCATGTTGATGGCATAACGAGTAAGTCCACATTTGTACCATAACGTTGTTGTAAACGATATTGTTTAACGTGTATGTTGTGTATGAAATGTTTAGTTGTAATGAAATGTTGATATGTTGGATTGTGAACGTATGGATGATGACGTAAGTACACCATCCTTGAATATCCTAAACGGTTGTTATCCCGACACTATGCTTTTAACGTTTAAACCTACGAACTCACCAACTTTATGTTTACCCATTTTAGTACAATTTTCAGGTAATCAAGTTAATCAAGGACGAAATGGATGAATGCATGACTTTGCTAGGATTTGGGCTTGACTATTGGATCCGTGATTCATTGATCCCTTTGACGGGTTTTGCTTAGGATAAATGACTATCTTTTCGGATTGTTTCTTTGTAGTATTTGATGGATATGTACTCCGTATGCACTTATGATCCCTTTTCGTTACATTTGTACTCGTATTTGAACCTAATTTATGGATTGTCAAATCCTTATTTGCATGTAGTATTGTCTCTATTTAATTTCCATGTAATGTTGTGCTTTTCTTGTGATACCCCATGATTCCGCCTTGTTGGGGTGTTACAATATAAGAACATGATATTTGGTCAGAATGAGAAAACATTAATATCCATTATCACATGACAGCTAATTACTTTTTCCCCACAGAAGAATAGGTAACACGGATTTTTAGTCTCAATTTTTGTTAAAAGGCAAAATTGGGACATTAGTGTGAATATATGTCTGATAGAAATCCACTTACTTTGGTAGCTTATTTGTTTTTTGATTGTGGATGATGGTGATTATATATTTATTTATTTTTGATTGTGGATGATGGTGATTGTGGATGTGGATGATGGATGATGGTGATTTTTGTTAAAAGGCAAAATTGGGACATTAGTGTGAATATATGTCTGATAGAAATCCACTTACTTTGGTAGCTTATTTGTTTTTTGATTGTGGATGATGGTGATTATAACTTATTTATTTTTGACAATCCATCAAACTAATGCAATTGTGGATGAGAAAACCATCAACATTAAACTCGTCTTCGAATCACAACCGAGCCATAAGTAAAATTTCAAGCACCCCTTCAGGAGCCAAAAAGCGACTGATGACCAATCTGGCAATGTTGACCCATTTTTCACTTTCTCAACTACTTCTTTAACAAGAGATTTAATTCTTTTGGGCTAACACTGGCCCTTTCCAAGCTCAATAAGCAACGTACAACCAGATATAAGATTTATATTTATAGATAGATATAGATATTGGTATTGTTGATCAAATTTTAATGAACAGATTCCAAAAGCACTTTTTAAAACACGTCCTCTTCTATTTCACATAATTCCCATGACAAAATGCTTCAAAAGGCAAATACTACATAATAAGCATAAAACGAAATTGTGCTTAGAAGACCACAAGAAAGTGATTAAGTAGGTATTCTGTCAAAGTCAACATGATAAATATAGTTATAAGCACACAAACAATTTCACAATAGTATCTTCAAAACAGCTTAACATCATTTCCTCTTTCTTGTTATGTCTTCCGTTTCGAACTTGTCAACTTGTCGCTCCATCATCTGCAATTCAAACAGCATTGAAGCATCAGTACCAAAACTTGGTGGAGATAATAGACGAGCTGGATAACAGGCACAGGTAGAAAACGGATTTTTAAAAATCCGTTTACAAAGCAATGTAGGTCTTATGTATTCACTATTCCCTTACAACTTGACTTCTTTCTTTTTCAATTAAATCTTTTGACCAAATGCATATTATTAAGTTCAAAACTAAACTGACAAGTCGAAATACAAAAGGTCGCATTACCTATTTTGGGGATTTTAAATGATTGCAAACTTCACGAGTAGCAAGACGAATGGCAGCAATCTGTATCAATGATCATCAAGTAAGGAAACTCTCCAACATTATTAGCAAAGAAAAAACACATACAAGTATTACCTTGAAGGATGGTGGCTCCCACACAATGGCACGCTCACCTGTTTATCACAACATAAGTGACACAATGAAAACATTTACAAAACCTTGCTAGAAGATAAAATGTAGCCAGTCACTTATCTTAAAATTGGATCAATTTTGGTTGTGTTTTCTCACAAGCACATAAGATATGGATAAACAGAAAAAGAAAATATGGTTCAAAACATTGTATTATAACAATGATTATGTAGGCTATTTATGCGTTTATACTTTGCGACTTTCGATTGGTTAGACCCACATTAAAATTAAATTGACTTTTGACAAGTTACGAAATTTTGAATTCCAATTCTATACAAAATATATTGAAAATATTATTAGTAGTGATTTTTACTGTATAACATTAATGGATATTGTTGCACTAGCAAGTTCTATTTAAGTTGTGGGTTTCTAACTATCTATAACTAAATTAAGAAATTGAAAATTAAACTAGTAGTGCATAAGACACACCGGGAGCAACTGCATTACATCCAACATTATCTCGTGTTTTGTCTGAAACGGCCTGTTCAACATACCAACATCATATTCAATTGGTTCCATTCACAATGAACAAAAATTAGTATCCCAAAAGAAAAAAAAAAAAAAAAAAAAAAAAAAAAAAAAAAAAAAAAAAAAAAAAAAAAAAAAAAAAAAAAAAAAAAAAAAAAAAAAAAAAAAAAAAAAAAAAAAAAAAAAAAAAAAAAAAAAAAAAAAAAAAAAAAAAAAAAAAAAAAAAAAAAAAAAAAAAAAAAAAAAAAAAAAAAAAAAAAAAAAAAAAAAAAAAAAAAAAAAAAAAAAAAAAAAAAAAAAAAAAAAAAAAAAAAAAAAAAAAAAAAAAAAAAAAAAAAAAAAAAAAAAAAAAAAAAAAAAAAAAAAAAAAAAAAAAAAAAAAAAAAAAAAAAAAAAAAAAAAAAAAAAAAAAAAAAAAAAAAAAAAAAAAAAAAAAAAAAAAAAAAAAAAAAAAAAAAAAAAAAAAAAAAAAAAAAAAAAAAAAAAAAAAAAAAAAAAAAAAAAAAAAAAAAAAAAAAAAAAAAAAAAAAAAAAAAAAAAAAAAAAAAAAAAAAAAAAAAAAAAAAAAAAAAAAAAAAAAAAAAAAAAAAAAAAAAAAAAAAAAAAAAAAAAAAAAAAAAAAAAAAAAAAAAAAAAAAAAAAAAAAAAAAAAAAAAAAAAAAAAAAAAAAAAAAAAAAAAAAAAAAAAAAAAAAAAAAAAAAAAAAAAAAAAAAAAAAAAAAAAAAAAAAAAAAAAAAAAAAAAAAAAAAAAAAAAAAAAAAAAAAAAAAAAAAAAAAAAAAAAAAAAAAAAAAAAAAAAAAAAAAAAAAAAAAAAAAAAAAAAAAAAAAAAAAAAAAAAAAAAAAAAAAAAAAAAAAAAAAAAAAAAAAAAAAAAAAAAAAAAAAAAAAAAAAAAAAAAAAAAAAAAAAAAAAAAAAAAAAAAAAAAAAAAAAAAAAAAAAAAAAAAAAAAAAAAAAAAAAAAAAAAAAAAAAAAAAAAAAAAAAAAAAAAAAAAAAAAAAAAAAAAAAAAAAAAAAAAGAATTAAAAGTACATTATAAATTTCAGATAACTTATTCATAGAAAAAACATGCAAATAACAAGGATATCAATAAACATATAGTTTTATTAGATAGAAGAGGATTACTATGCTTAGTAGGTAGTCACTGCTGTTTGATATGATAATAGCACAAGTTGCTTCTGCAATACGATGTAGATCATCTTCAGAAACTAGATCTGCAAAATAAATATGTCTGCTTGCCAATACCTGATGATAAAAAAAAGATAGAAAAGTTAAATATAATAAAGCAAGGTTGTAAATAACGCTCGGCGGTCACTCGGCGGTCGACCACCTTTAAGGTTAAATCTCATTTCGCGGAGTTATAACGGCGTTATAACGGAGACTATAAAATATAAAGGAATTTATATAAAAAATATATATATTAGCAATATCCTAACAAAATTAGTCAAAAAGGATGTCTTTTGACCGTTATTTGACAGTTAAGCTCCGTTAAATTCTATTAAATCCGTTATTTGACCGTTAAATCCCGTTATCTAGGCCGTTAAATCCGTTATTTGACCTTTATTGACTCGGACCTTTAAATTTACCCTCCAACCCCCTTAACGTAACGTTGGACCTCCGTTACCGTTATAACGGCCGTTAAGGCCGTTATTTACAACACTGAATAAATGGGTTTCATTGGCATGAAAGAATTGATGTTAACCACCTTTTTTGCATCCCCATCAAGAGCTTGACATGATAAAACGACGATGGAATGATCCTTCACATGATTCTTCCGTGTCTCATTTAGTATATCCTCTATGTTTACGTCAACCCTGTTAATGCGAAGGAATATAGGGTTAAAATCCAATGAAGAAATATAATAAGCAAGACAAATTGATAAAAACCATATCTACCTCTCATCGATATTTTGAGCAGGCTTGATGTTGAAGAGCAGGATCTTCGGATTAACCACTTTCAGCTCATTAAAACCATCAACACGTGGTTTAAACGCGATACCTTCTACAAAAAAGGAGTCATCGACACAACCACCAGAAACCTAGAGAAAAGAAAACGTAAATGATGCATATGAATTACATAATCAAAAAACATTGCATTCTCATAACAGTTCTATCAGTTGTATTGTGAACAATCTAATGTGATGTTTCATGTTTGTTGTTTGAGTGAGGGGTGACATGCAAGTCTTTTTGCAAACACAAAAACTGTTTGTTTTCCAACTCTTCAATCTTTCACGACAACTATCTCTAAACATTATACGATCAGATCATTTACCTATAATATATATAAGTTATATAGTACTTTATATACAATTTAACATCATAGAATCATACCCTAATATTCTTTAAGTTTTACAGTAAGCATACAAATCACACAAATTATATTACATATTTAAAAAATCAAAAATAATTAAAAACAAGGAAAAAACAAGATTGTGTTAAACAGGCATGTACCTTTATTATTCCCATCGAGTTGTACCCATTTTCAAATTCACTTAAAATTGCACGAAACGGACCAACATAGTCATAATCATATCCTGAAGCATGGACAGCACCAACCATAATCTTTGCCATATGTTTCCGAGAAGGTTCTGAGGGGAACAGCTCTTTCTGGAGTTGTGTGGCATAAAATGTAGATAGTGCGCGTTTCATCTTTGAATCCTCCATCTTTACAGCTGATTCTTCGATCTTCTTAACGATCTATGACATAAATTTTGAGCTTTAAAATTAGATGATGGTGATGTTACAAGTTATTAAAAAAGTAAGTACAGATTATTGTATGTACCATATCACACACAGATTTAAAAACTTTCTTGATTAATTCAACTGAAACACCATTTTGAATCAAGTCTCCGGCACCTTTTGTAAGCTCTGACCTAAGAATAGGTCTTAAAACATCCTGCCAATCATATGAGATAATATGAATGTTGTATGAATGCATATTAATTAGCATACAATCTTTTATTAAAGTTAACGAAAACAGAGAAATGAGAAAAAAAAAATGTCATGTACCTCATCAGAAAACAAAGCAGTGTAATGCTTTTGCAGTTGTTCAAACTGATGGAACAATGTTCAAATAGCACCAAAGTCAATAAAAAAACATAACTAAGAATTATAAACACTACCAAGTGAGTGAGTGAGAGATAATGATACGAGGCTAAATTTAAAAACGGATTACCATAAACATCGCCATTATCGATCGATGAGAAAGGAAAAAACTAATGATGGGCTGTGTCCTGCTTTCCTTCCTTTGCAGCAATCTTCATAAACACAACAGTTAAAATATAAAACACACTTTAAAGCAACTGCTATTATACATACAGAAATTATAATAAATAAAAAGAATTGTGTATAAA
>CM067169.1:65435676-65447376 GCA_034093135.1 Erigeron breviscapus
TAGCTCAATAATCACATAAATGTAATTATGAGACCTACGTTCAACGTTGGAAAAGATGTTAGCATTGGTAGGATTTCCATTTGATTAAAAATCATTGGAAAAACATCAAATGTGTGAATGAAAAGGTTTGAAACACATTTGAAGTTTGAGAATTTTTGAAATCACAAACTCCTCCTTAATCTATGCAAGAATATATCAAAAATGGTTTTCATAGAAAGGTGGAGCAAAAATTGTTTTTGCGAAATCAAAAAGAAACACAAAGTTTTGCTTCAACAACAATGTTGGTAGTAAGATAGCTAGGGAGTACACAAAGGCGTTCGATTCCTTGTTTTCTTATATCAATTTATATGTATAATAACAATGTGTTTAACAATAAATATATCATTTAAGAACGGGTTACATACATAGTATATGCAAGCCATTAAAAAATCTTTTTGTTAATTTTTGTAATTTTTCAATTTTGTATTTTGTTTTCTGAAATGTTTCAAGAATTCCTTCAAATGAAAAAAAATTAAGGTTTAAGATTTAACATACCAAGCTTGGAGATCAGAAAATTAAACCTCTTTTCGTCCAACGGTTTTGTGAACAAATCTGCAAGTTGAAATTCAGTTCCCACAAAGTAGAGTTCGATGTCACCTTTCTCAATATGATCTTTGAGAAAATGATATCTAACATCAATATGCTTTGATCGAGAGTGGTTTACTGAGTTGACTGCAATGGCAATGGCACTCTGAGAATCACAATAGATAGGAATATGATCATACGTAAGACCATAATCAGTCAGTTGTGTCTTCATCCATAAGACTTGAGCACAACAACTAGCCGCAGCCACATATTCTGCTTCAGCCGTTGATAGTGAAACACAGTTCTGTTTCTTGGAAGACCAACTCACAATTTTATCTCCTAAAAATTGTAAAGTACCGGAAGTGCTCTTGCGATCAAGTTTACAACCTGCATGATCTGCATCTGAATAAGCAGTTAGATTGAATCCAGTATCCCTTGGATACCAGAGACCTAAATCGGGTGTACCCTTCAGATAACGAAAGATTCGTTTCACAGCTTGATAATGTAAATCAGTTGGAGCAGCTTGATATCTAGCACACATACATGTTGCAAACATTATATCTGGGCGAGATGCTGTTAGGTACAACAATGAACCAATCATACTTCTATATCTCTTTTGGTCAAATGGTTTCCCATTTGTATCAGTATTAATGGTTGTTCGAGCAGCCATTGGGGTAGAAATTGAAGAACATGAAGTCATATCAAACTTTTTCAACATGTCATTTATGTATTTACCTTGTGATATAAAAATACCAGTTGGTAATTGTTTGATTTGAAGACCCAAAAAGTAATTCATTTCCCCAATCATGCTCATTTCAAAATGATTGACCATTAGAGATGAAAAGTTTCGGCAAAATGTTTGACTGGTCGACCCAAATATAATGTCATCAACATATATTTGAACTAGTAGAACATGCTTACCTTGTTTGCGAATGAACAGGGTAGGGTCAATTATGCCTTTGGTAAATCCACCTTTAAGTAAGAAAGTAGTTAAGGAATCATACCATGCTCGGGGTGCTTGCTTAAGACCATAGAGAGCCTTGTCTAACCTGTAGACATGGTTTGGTCTTTGAGGATCAACAAAACCTTCAGGTTGATCAACGTAAACTTCTTCTTTGAGATCACCATTCAGAAAAGCAGTTTTCACATCCATTTGAAACACAGTGAAGTTTCGGAATGCGGCATAAGCTAAGAAAATTCGAATGGCCTCCATTCTTGCTACTGGAGCAAAAGTTTCGTCGAAATCAACACCAGGTTGTTGGCAATAACCCTTAGCAACAAGTCGAGCTTTATTCCTTACTACCACTCCATTCTCATCCTTTTTGTTTTTGAATATCCACTTCGTTCCGATTGGATCAGCTTTTCTAGGATTTGGAACTAACCTCCATACCTTCAGTCTTTCAAATTGAGCGAGTTCATCTTGCATTGCCTTAACCCACTCTGGATCTTGAAGAGCTTCAGATACCGTTTTGGGTTCAATATTGCTAAGAGAAAGTGCAACAAGACACTCATTTACTGAGGTACGAGTAGTTACTCCTGCTTGTGGATCTCCAATTATTTGATCAGTAGGATGATCTTTCTGCATGCGAATCCACTTGTGAGCATGAGGAAGAGGATCTTGTTGTTGAAGATCAACATCACCATCATTGAAACTTGAAGTTTGGTGAGAGATGGAATCATAACTTGGTATAACCCTTTCCTCATATGCTGGATGATCAAAGTCAAGTGGTACATACACATTTGGAGTGTTCAGGGGATTTGTTGTCTGAGTGAATTGAGAAGGTTTTCTTGAACATTGAAGTTTCGGAATGCGGCATAAGCTAAGAAAATTCGAATGGCCTCCATTCTTGCTACTGGAGCAAAAGTTTCGTCGAAATCAACACCAGGTTGTTGGCAATAACCCTTAGCAACAAGTCGAGCTTTATTCCTTACTACCACTCCATTCTCATCCTTTTTGTTTTTGAATATCCACTTCGTTCCGATTGGATCAGCTTTTCTAGGATTTGGAACTAACCTCCATACCTTCAGTCTTTCAAATTGAGCGAGTTCATCTTGCATTGCCTTAACCCACTCTGGATCTTGAAGAGCTTCAGATACCGTTTTGGGTTCAATATTGCTAAGAGAAAGTGCAACAAGACACTCATTTACTGAGGTACGAGTAGTTACTCCTGCTTGTGGATCTCCAATTATTTGATCAGTAGGATGATCTTTCTGCATGCGAATCCACTTGTGAGCATGAGGAAGAGGATCTTGTTGTTGAAGATCAACATCACCATCATTGAAACTTGAAGTTTGGTGAGAGATGGAATCATAACTTGGTATAACCCTTTCCTCATATGCTGGATGATCAAAGTCAAGTGGTACATACACATTTGGAGTGTTCAGGGGATTTGTTGTCTGAGTGAATTGAGAAGGTTGTTCTTGAACATTCATTTGAGTAGGATTCTCAGGAGAGGATGATGGAATAGAATCATTTGAAGATGATATTTGCTCAGAAGAACTTGATGATGATTCATGAGTGTTGTTAGGAACTGGATCGTGGTTATGAAGAGGTTCATTGTTTGGAATTGGTTCAACGATGATCTGAGGTTCTTGATCATGAACCGGTTTTGAATTATAGAATTCTTCAAAAAGAATATCTAATTCATCACTGGTTGGAGTTGGAAATTTCTTGAATTTAGAAGCTAAGGTAGTATTCCTTGTAGAAGGACTTGAAGCACTTGAATCCATACTTGTTGGTAGCAAGCTTTCTTGCTCAAAAATCATGCCTGACATCTCATCGAACCAAACATTCATCGTCTCTTGAATTGTGTTTGTTCGACGATTATAGATTCGGTAGGCTATAGATGTTTTGGAATAACCAACAAAATATCCTTCATCACCTTTCTTCTCGAATTTTCCAAGATTCTCCCGATCATTCAACGTGTAACAAACACACCCAAATATGTGGAAGTAGTTGATGTTGGGTTTCCGTTTGTTAACAACCTCATAAGGAGTCTTTTCGAACCGCTGATTGATAATGGACCGATTCTGAGTGTGACAAGCAGTGTCAACAGCTTCAGCCCACATATTGGATGGCAATTTGGAATAAGCAAGCATTGTCCTTGCTGCTTCCACCAGCGATCGATTTCTCCTTTCAACAACACCGTTTTGTTGTGGGGTGCGAACTGCTGAGAATTGATGAGTAATACCTTTGGATTTGCAGAATTCATCAAAAACAGCATTCTTGAATTCAGTACCGTTATCCGAACGGATGTAACGAACTGGAAGTTGAAGATTTACTTGAGTAATGGTGATGAAATCTATCAACATCTGAGTTGTTTCATCTTTGGATGCTAGGAACTTAACCCAAGTATATCTTGAATAATCATCAACAATAACCAGGATGTATTTCTTCCCATTTCGGCTTTGAACTTTCATCGGCCCACAAAGATCCATGTGAAGCAAATGAAGAGGTGCTAAAGAATTTGGAGATTTCTTCGGTTTATGAGAAACTCTCTTAATTTTCCCAACAGCACAAGAAGGACAGACATGCTCACTTTCATACTTATAGTCAGGTAAGCCTTCAACAAGATGCTTATTGACTAAAGTATTGATTGTTTGGAATTGGTTCAACGATGATCTGAGGTTCTTGATCATGAACCGGTTTTGAATTATAGAATTCTTCAAAAAGAATATCTAATTCATCACTGGTTGGAGTTGGAAATTTCTTGAATTTAGAAGCTAAGGTAGTATTCCTTGTAGAAGGACTTGAAGCACTTGAATCCATACTTGTTGGTAGCAAGCTTTCTTGCTCAAAAATCATGCCTGACATCTCATCGAACCAAACATTCATCGTCTCTTGAATTGTGTTTGTTCGACGATTATAGATTCGGTAGGCTATAGATGTTTTGGAATAACCAACAAAATATCCTTCATCACCTTTCTTCTCGAATTTTCCAAGATTCTCCCGATCATTCAACGTGTAACAAACACACCCAAATATGTGGAAGTAGTTGATGTTGGGTTTCCGTTTGTTAACAACCTCATAAGGAGTCTTTTCGAACCGCTGATTGATAATGGACCGATTCTGAGTGTGACAAGCAGTGTCAACAGCTTCAGCCCACATATTGGATGGCAATTTGGAATAAGCAAGCATTGTCCTTGCTGCTTCCACCAGCGATCGATTTCTCCTTTCAACAACACCGTTTTGTTGTGGGGTGCGAACTGCTGAGAATTGATGAGTAATACCTTTGGATTTGCAGAATTCATCAAAAACAGCATTCTTGAATTCAGTACCGTTATCCGAACGGATGTAACGAACTGGAAGTTGAAGATTTACTTGAGTAATGGTGATGAAATCTATCAACATCTGAGTTGTTTCATCTTTGGATGCTAGGAACTTAACCCAAGTATATCTTGAATAATCATCAACAATAACCAGGATGTATTTCTTCCCATTTCGGCTTTGAACTTTCATCGGCCCACAAAGATCCATGTGAAGCAAATGAAGAGGTGCTAAAGAATTTGGAGATTTCTTCGGTTTATGAGAAACTCTCTTAATTTTCCCAACAGCACAAGAAGGACAGACATGCTCACTTTCATACTTATAGTCAGGTAAGCCTTCAACAAGATGCTTATTGACTAAAGTATTGATTGTTTGGAAATTCAGATGAGAGAGCCTTCTATGCCATAACCAAGAATTCTTTGAAGTAGCCTTTGAAATGAGACAGATATTATCGGTTGGTTGGTTATCATCGAGATTGACGGTAAAAAGGTTATCGTCACGATCGCCACAAAGAATATCAACTCCATCTAAGGTTTGGACTTTGCAAAGAGATTTTCGAAAAAGAACTTGAAGATTGTTATCACAGAATTGTCCAACACTGAACAAGTTGTGACTTAAACCTTCAACATAGTGAACTTTCTTGATTATAATCCCATTTCGTTCAATGTCCCCATAACCTAAGATAGGAGCGAAATTGTTGTTTCCAAAGCGAACAGTTCCCATGAATCTTTCAACAAAATTCTTCAGCAAAGATTTATTTCCAGTCATGTGCTTCGAACACCCGGAATCGAGTATCCAAACACAGATGGTTATTTCCTGCAATCAAAGAAATTTAACCGTTTTTAGGTACCCACTTGAAAACGGGTCCTTTTTGGTTAGATAAAACAGGCAGGGTATATAACTTAGGATGCGCATTCAAACATGTTATTGAATCAACATAAGCATCAACAAGCATATTATCAACAAACATATTTGAATAAAATGTACGAACATTCACACAAGAATTAAAAGTAACATGTCTACAAGCATTCATATCCACCACACAGGAATTAAAATTGTTTACAAGCTCACAAGGCCTTGCCTTGGCACATTCAACATTTATTAACAAATCAGAATTGTTTTGTTTAACAGGAACACCTTTCCACCGATTAACAGCTTTTCTCCTCCTTCTTTTCTTCTTTTTCTCAACCTCTTTCTGATTACTAGTGATCTTAGGTACTAATGACTTAGCAACCCATTTAGCATCACTACTTAAGCTCTTTCCACCTGTTGAATTGAAGCTACAAAGATTAGAACGAGGGGTTTTAAAAACTTTCATCTTTTTGGAATCTTTTGGTGGTGAGGAAACTTCTTGCTTCTTTGGTTTATCATGAGAAAACCACCCATATCTATCTCTATATCTAGTTGAACCATTTGATGTATCTTTAGTTAGCGAAACTGAGCTAGACTTAGACACCTTAGGTATAAAGCTAGATTGAGAGCTAGATTTAGAAGCATTAGGATAGTCTTTCGGAAGTTTCACTTTGGTGTACTTTGTTGTGTGTGGGGTTTCAGCTTGTTCCTTTTTGACATGTTTCACAGGTGTAGCAATGGTCTTTGGTTCAGTCTTGACGAGTTTGGTCTTAACTCGTTTCTTTGAGTAATATGAAGTTGGAGCTTTGGACGATGGTTTTTGAGATTCCATTTCTGTTTCCACTTTGATTTTGGTAGATTCAATCTTTTTCTCAGTTTCTGAATCAAAAATATATTCTCCCTCCATGAATTTATCAAAATCAACCTTCGTGAAATCTTTTGAAAAAGAAAATTTCAATGGAGATTGATTAATTTTAGATTTATTTGAAAATTTTGAGAAATCAGGAATCTTGGTGTCCAACTTCACATTATGGGTAGTCTCAGAAATTAGGTCAACTTGAACTGACACATCTTTGGTCTCACAAGAAAATTGAGTAGACGTATCAACACCTATACTAGCACTAGGCTTAGGGTGAACAACTAACTCATCAACAGCGTTGCATGTGAAAAACCTATAGAAGTACCATATCAAAACTAAACTATGTGCAAGTTCTTCATCAGAAAGATCAGATTGCACACAATCATCAGCTATAAAAGTAGCAGTATTTTGACAAGTACATTCAAGAGAATCAGTCAAGGTCTGGGTAGAGGTATTGGTAGATGAATCACAAGTAGTTTGGGTAGAATTTTCTACTGAGTCACTTTGGTCAGTTTGAGTAGAAACATTCTCACAAACTTTCTTAGTATTAACAACAATACATTTATCCTCTAGATTCGGACTTTGAGACTTGAGATGATTGATAACTGTTTGTTGAGATTCCACCTTTTGTTGTAAATCTTCTATTTGCTTTTCCAAAAATGTGGTTGGAAAATACATTTTAGTTGATTTAGGTGAAGTACCAACAGATTCTTGGTTTTGAAAATTTGATTCAATTTCTTCCAATTTGAAAATTGAAGATTGTTTTGTTTTGTATGAATCATTGATTGCATCATAATTAACCAAAAAATCTTGATTAGGTATTCTCTCAACTTCATCAGTCTCAAATTCGTCATCCAATGGACGAATAAATTGTTGTATCATACCAAGGCGAAGAAATTTTTCATCATACAGGGGTTCGATTTCCTCTTTGGCCTTTTTTAATGGTGTGATATTCTCAAATCCCAACCCGAGAAGAAGTTCTGTTTTGTCAATTTTTGACTTGTTGAAATAGGCAGTGAAATTCAAGAGAGGATTTTGTTCAACTTTATATAGCTTTTCTTGATAGAAAAGTATATTCTTTTTAAATTCCTCAACTTGTTTTTCAAGATTCTCAATTTCAATGCCTTTAAGAAAACAATTATGATTTAAATCAGAAATCTTCCTTTCGAGTTCAACATTGTTTGGTTTGGCTTCTTGGAGCTTCTTATTGAGAATATCAACGTCCATTTGTCTCGCATTTGCCCGAAGCCATTCATTGGTCTTTTGAATTTCAAGATCTTGATTGGCTTTTTCAAGATCATGAATGGTCTTCTCAAGATTTTGACATCTTTGTAATAACTTAGAATCAGGAGTGACATTCATCTCACATTCTTTAACCAACATTTTGTCTTTGTATGCTTGAAAATCTTGTTTAATAGTATCATGTTCAAAAAGTAATTTTGAGTGTTCTTCAAGAAGATTTGAAAATTCACTTTTTGAAAATGAAATACTATTTTTCAATTTTTTGTTTTTGTTGGCTAAAGAATTGATATGATTTGTTAATTTAGATAAAGCTAATCTAAAATCAATGCCAAAGGATCAGAAGATACAACTTCTGGCATTTTGTTCGATGAAGCTTTGCTTAGAACTTGGTTTTCATTGAGCTTGAAGGATTCATATAGAGTATGAATGGTGAACTTGGTCAGGTTTTGATGTTGCTTGATTTGGGTTCCAAAATCTTCCCATTCTTGACCAAGTGCTTTGATGAACTTGATGTTTAACTCAATCTCAGTTTTCTTGACATTGTTCTTTCTCAGTTCATTTATGACATTGCAGAATCTGTAATAAACTGCCTCAAGAGATTCATTTGGCATTTTGGAGAAGTTGTCAAACTCAGTCAAAATGTTGGTCAATCTGATTGTCGAAGTCACGTCAGCTCCTTCCATCTGTCTTGCCACCTCATCCCATATCTCTTTTGCTGTATCATAAGAATCAACAGACCCATAGATTTCATCCGGTAGAGCTCTGTATAAACATGACCTTGCTCTGTTATCTGCAGCTGTTCGATCCTTTTGCTCAGCATTCAAAAGTTCATGAGTTAGAATAACTGCACCAGTAGTGGGATGGAGATGAACAGCAAGTCCATTCAGAATGGAATCTTTCATCATATGACCATTTGTTTGACTTTCCACATAGTCCATGAATCGTTTCTTCCATAGTCCGTAAGAACCACGGTAGAGAACTGGAGGTCTTGTATCAGAACCTAATGCCAATGCTTCACGAGAAGCCATTTGAGATTGATTTGAATTGAAAGAGCAAATGAAACGATCTTGATTGAAGATCGTCTTGTTTTCTTTCTTCAAAACTTCTAAGTGTATGAAACGACCAAACCAATCCTTTTGGATTAATTAGCCAGAATCAACACTACCACAACACACTCTTAGCTAAAACGATCTTGTGAGGATCGTCTTAACAAACCACAAATCACTGAACTTAAAACGATCTTAGGCAGATCGTCTTGGTTATCTTCTTCATCTGAACACATTTCCAGAAAAACTCCATTATCAACTTTTTAAAACTTCGATTTCTTATGAATTACTAGGAGTTAGATCACGAAATCACTTCCAAACTGTTTTAATTCACGTCCGCAACACGATTATGAACAAAATTCAACATAAAACACAACAGATTCAAATCCCTGAAATTACGCGCCAAAACTCAAAATTCAATCTCGAGATTTGGATTGAATTGGAACTTGAAAATTGACAGGATTATGTTATCAATAGCCACGAATCTATTGATGAACAAACAACTGTGATTTTATGAGATTTGATGTGTGAATTTTGAAGAACCAGTAGGTGAGATATTACGAACAGAATTTGAGATTAAACTTGATTTTGATGAAATTGTGATCGAATTCAGTTATGGATCGTCATCAGATTGATGTTTCTCTCTGATACCACTTGTTATAACACGATTTTAGCTCTGAATTCAATCTAACAATGGCGGTTTGCTAGTGTGTGTTCTTGGTGTGTGTGTGTGTGTGTGTGTGTGTGTGTGTGTGTGTGTGTGTGTGTGTGTGTGTGTGTGTGTGTGTGTGTGTGTGTGTGGGTGTGTGTGTGTGTGTGTGTGTGTGTGTGTGTGTGTGTGTGTGTGTGTGTGTGTGTGTGTGTGTGTGTGTGTGTGTGTGTGTGTGTGTGTGTTGTGTGTGTGTGTGTGTGTGTGTGTGTGAGTGTGTGTGTGTGTGTGTGTGTGTGTGTGTGTGTGCGGTTTGCTAGTGTGTGTTCTTGGTGTGTGTGTGTGTGTGTTTTGAGAGAGAAAGATCGATTAAACTGAAAGATTGGAATTAATTGTGTAAGGAATGAATTGTTTGTTATGTCCTTGTTATGATTTCTAAGGTATGAGGGCTATATATAGTCTAACAATACAACTATGCTAATTATCACAATTAGCCCCTCAACCTTAGTAATCATCTATCTATGACTTAACAACAAGAATGTCTTCTAATCTTAATTACAATTTATCACTTTTTAAAACTTCGATTTCTTATGAATTACTAGGAGTTAGATCACGAAATCACTTCCAAACTGTTTTAATTCACGTCCGCAACACGATTATGAACAAAATTCAACATAAAACACAACAGATTCAAATCCCTGAAATTACGCGCCAAAACTCAAAATTCAATCTCGAGATTTGGATTGAATTGGAACTTGAAAATTGACAGGATTATGTTATCAATAGCCACGAATCTATTGATGAACAAACAACTGTGATTTTATGAGATTTGATGTGTGAATTTTGAAGAACCAGTAGGTGAGATATTACGAACAGAATTTGAGATTAAACTTGATTTTGATGAAATTGTGATCGAATTCAGTTATGGATCGTCATCAGATTGATGTTTCTCTCTGATACCACTTGTTATAACACGATTTTAGCTCTGAATTCAATCTAACAATGGCGGTTTGCTAGTGTGTGTTCTTGGTGTGTGTGTGTGTGTGTGTGTGTGTGTGTGTGTGTGTGTGTGTGTGTGTGTGTGTGTGTGTGTGTGTGTGTGTGTGTGTGGGTGTGTGTGTGTGTGTGTGTGTGTGTGTGTGTGTGTGTGTGTGTGTGTGTGTGTGTGTGTGTGTGTGTGTGTGTGTCTGTGTGTGTGTGTGTGTGTGTGTGTGTGTGTGTGTGTGTGTGTGTGTGTGTGTGTGTGTGTGTGTGTGTGTGTGTGTGTGTGTGTGTGTGTGTGTGTGTGTGTGTGTGTGTGTGTGTGTGTGTGTGTGTGTGTGTGTGTGTGTGTGTGTGTGTGTGTGTGTGTGTGTGTGTGTGTGTGTGTGTGTGTGTGTGTGTGTGTGTGTGTGTGTGTGTGTGTGTGTGTGTGTGTGTGTGTGTGTGTGTGTGTGTGTGTGTGTGTGTGTGTGTGTGTGTGTGTGTGTGTGTGTGTGTGTGTGTGTGTGTGTGTGTGTGTGTGTGTGTGTGTGTGTGTGTGTGTGTGTGTGTGTGTGTGTGTGTGTGTGTGTGTGTGTGTGTGTGTGTGTGTGTGTGTGTGTGTGTGTGTGTGTGTGTGTGTGTGTGTGTGTGTGTGTGTGTGTGTGTGTGTGTGTGTGTGTGTGTGTGTGTGTGTGTGTGTGTGTGTGTGTGTGTGTGTGTGTGTGTGTGTGTGTGTGTGTGTGTGTGTGTGTGTGTGTGTGTGTGTGTGTGTGTGTGTGTGTGTGTGTGTGTGTGTGTGTGTGTGTGTGTGTGTGTGTGTGTGTGTGTGTGTGTGTGTGTGTGTGTGTGTGTGTGTGTGTGTGTGTGTGTGTGTGTGTGTGTGTGTGTGTGTGTGTGTGTGTGTGTGTGTGTGTGTGTGTGTGTGTGTGTGTGTGTGTGTGTGTGTGTGTGTGTGTGTGTGTGTGTGTGTGTGTGTGTGTGTGTGTGTGTGTGTGTGTGTGTGTGTGTGTGTGTGTGTGTGTGTGTGTGTGTGTGTGTGTGTGTGTGTGTGTGTGTGTGTGTGTGTGTGTGTGTGTGTGTGTGTGTGTGTGTGTGTGTGTGTGTGTGTGTGTGTGTGTGTGTGTGTGTGTGTGTGTGTGTGTGTGTGTGTGTGTGTGTGTGTGTGTGTGTGTGTGTGTGTGTGTGTGTGTGTGTGTGTGTGTGTGTGTGTGTGTGTGTGTGTGTGTGTGTGTGTGTGTGTGTGTGTGTGTGTGTGTGT
>CM067169.1:65448376-65544318 GCA_034093135.1 Erigeron breviscapus
TTACCACACGTTTAACCACATAATTGCTTTCTACATTGACTGCTTTACTACGTATTAACTGCTTTACTACATTAACTGCTTTACTACGTTATTAACTGCGTTAATGTGTAACATAAGTTACACCCGACTAATGACAAACCCCACACGGTTGTACATCAAGCGTCGTTAAGGAATGGCAAGCCAATCCAAGAGTAATCCGTATGGAGGTTGGTCAAACCCCTCGTATTACTCGCCCTGCATTATAAAGGACCATGTTGCAAGGAGCCACCCAAGCAACAACTACGTCAACGCACTTAGCCGGGCTAGGGCAAGTACGGGTTAAGCTTAACACTTCCTGCATCAAAGTTTAACGAGCTCGATCCTGCATTATTTAGTTTAGGTGACTGCATTACCTAAACATTTACTACGTTTACTGCTTTTACGTTTTGGGCCCTTAAACGTGCACGTGTCATGGCAACTTAACGAGTCTAGTGTACTAGTTGAGTAAACCATACAATCATGCACATATCAACAACCAACAACATACACTACACCTCAACGCATCACAAGCTACTTCGTAATACTACATAAACTGCATAATAATATACTACATTAAACAATACTTCATTTCACTACGTTAGGGTCTGCATTTCAGGTCTCATGGTCAACTACATATCCCATAATACCTCCCGTGTAACCCGAGATACCCACATTTATTATAAGTTACCGTTATGGAAGTTATAAGTATGAAACCTTTGCTTGTTGAACCCTCAGCGTGACAAAAGTAGTGTATCTTACCTCGATACGGTTTAACAACAAGCTACAAGCACAATACAATGATGACTAGGTGTCTCCAATAACCTAGAACAAGTATATGATCGAAATGTAAGCTAAACGACACATTTGTGAAATCTGGGCATATGGTGCGCCGCACTTCCCATGTGGTGCGTCGCACCAATCTTCCAGGGAATTTTTATCAATAAAGGGTGCGCCGCACCTACCCTTTGGTGCGTCGCACAAATCCTCCAGGAGTTTAGATTAAAGACAGGTGCGCCGCACCAGCCCTTGGTGCGTCGCATATCGGGGTGTACCAAAAACCAAACTGGCCAGTGGTGCGCCGCACCTCTCACCTTGTGCGTCGCACCAACTCTCCAGAAACTTCATTTCCATAACGGGTGCGCCGCACCATCCCTTTGGTGCGTCGCACCAGGGGTGCAGACCAGCAACTAACTTTTACACTTTGATTAAACGAACTCCATACGAACCCATACCCCAAATCCAACCTGAGGACTTAAAATTAATCCTTTTAATTGCACTTTCATCATCTTTAACCATATTATAATCCTTTAATCATTAACATCATAAACCAACCATTTAATCATTCGAATAACATCAAATTGATGAACGTTTAATCAAATAACCCAACCCACACCCTTATGGCCTGGATTAAGACTAATATAAGACTCACACAATCATTTCTCAACTGAGGAATACCTATATTACCTGTATTTGGTGATAACGATTCAAAATCTACGCAATACACGATCGATTCGGCTCCAAAACGAACAAGATCTAGAGAGAAACTAGAGAGGGAAGGGAGGGATCAACTAGGGCTTATTTGAGGGTAAGAAAATCTGCATAAAGTTCTTAATGACAACCCTTAAACCTCTAAGCCCGTTTTTGACTTTGCACACATGTCAAAACTAACCCCTAAGCTTCCTAATCCTTCATTATTGGTCACAAACTACTCTATTGACCACATACAACATTAATCCTTCATTAAATGTCACTACATAGACGTTAACCTTCATATTACTCACATTTATACTACATTAACATTTAGGCTTACAAGCCTCACACATATCACACATTAACTTCATATAAGCATTAAATCTACAATAGACTTAACGACACACACGATGTTGACTTAACGGCATTAGTCAAATAGTAAAGATAAGTTTGGGATGTTACATTTATAGGTGTCAACATGGATGGGTTGTGGATTGGGTAAGTAGTCAACAAGTAAAATTCATGTGCGCCGGGCTGGCTTTTAAATAAACTTTTAACCCATTTCATCACTTCCATTCCACAAATTTGGACAATCTTGGAATGCAGTGATGGTTTTTGCAAGTTTTTCTAATTTTGGACAATAAAGACTAGATGTTTTGAACACTTGCTTAAAGTAAACATTGTCTGTAGCATCATTATTCTGTAGTGTTCATTAACTAATAAAAGAGCGAAAACCATGAATATCAGACAATACTTGAGATAAATGATATGAGATTGTCAATAAATTCATTTCATATCATATAAAATAATTTCTGTTTGAAATTATAAACTTTGACGCCACCAAATGTATCTCTAAGATTGACTTTTAATATAGACAAGTATGAACTTTTTAATCGGACCAAAACGCTTCATCCCCGACTTGATGTATGTATTCCTAGAATTTTATCACAATTTTCAGAGGAAAGTCCTCACTCCTGAGCCAAAATATGAAATCAATAACAAAAACAATCAAATCAATTCAAATATCTTTTAAAACATTGTTATAAAATTCCTTCGACAAAACAACAATATGCCAACTGGACCAACTAAACGTCTAAACCCATAGCATCAACAAGACAAAAAGTAATGAAATACTCTTTCTGTTTCCAGGCTCCTTTGACAAGTTCAAACTCGCCCCTTTCATTCGCAGAGGCTCTTGAACACATCTCGTATTGGCAGGAGTGTCATTTCTTTTCTCTTTGCATCTGCAGGTACACTTTTCGGTACTTGTAAAGCTTCATCTGAATAGATAAAATTATGATACAACAAGTAGACAAATTCACAAACATTGGAACCCACCATTATTGACAGGAAGAAGAATTATCATTAACGGTGAATAAAATGGTGAACAAAAACCCATGAAAAACAAAAAAAATAAAATAAGCAAAGATGGGAGATTTGGGTTGGGAGACTGGGAGAGTGATGTATGATAAGAATATTCATTTTAATGGTTTAGCTATTTAAATTAATCATGAACATAAATGATAGAGAGATTCATGGGATTTTTTTATTTAACTGTTAAATATATTAATTAATATTACAAAATTACAATACTATCCCTACATATAATAATGAAATAAGAGTTCTCGTAGTTCTCCATCTTTTTGGTTCTCATTTTATCTTTTTACTATATATATATATATATATATATACTTGTATAATCTATCAATATGTATTTGGTGGCTTAGTATTAGAAAAACTATTAAGGAAATGGATAATGGGTCAGTATTAAATATATATATATATATATATATATATATATATATATATATATATATATATATATATATATATATATATATATATATATATATATATATATATATATATATATATATATATATATATATATATATATATATATATATATATATATATATATATATATATATATATATATATATATATATATATATATATATATATATATATATATATATATATATATATATATATATATATATATATATATATATATATATATATATATATATATATATATATATATATATATATATATATATATATATATATATATATATATATATATATATATATATATATATATATATATATATATATATATATATATATATATATATATATATATATATATATATATATATATATATATATATATATATATATATATATATATATATATATATATATATATATATATATATATATATATATATATATATATATATATATATATATATATATATATATATATATATATATATATATATATATATATATATATATATATATATATATATATATATATATATATATATATATATATATATATATATATATATATATATATATATATATATATATATATATATATATATATATATATATATATATATATATATATATATATATATATATATATATATATATATATATATATATATATATATATATATATATATATATATATATATATATATATATATATATATATATATATATATATATATATATATATATATATATATATATATATATATATATATATATATATATATATATATATATATATATATATATATATATATATATATATATATATATATATATATATATATATATATATATATATATATATATATATATATATATATATATATATATATATATATATATATATATATATATATATATATATATATATATATATATATATATATATATATATATATATATATATATATATATATATATATATATATATATATATATATATATATATATATATATATATATATATATATATATATATATATATATATATATATATATATATATATATATATATATATATATATATATATATATATATATATATATATATATATATATATATATATATATATATATATATATATATATATATATATATATATATATATATATATATATATATATATATATATATATATATATATATATATATATATATATATATATATATATATATATATATATATATATATATATATATATATATATATATATATATATATATATATATATATATATATATATATATATATATATATATATATATATATATATATATATATATATATATATATATATATATATATATATATATATATATATATATATATATATATATATATATATATATATATATATATATATATATATATATATATATATATATATATATATATATATATATATATATATATATATATATATATATATATATATATATATATATATATATATATATATATATATATATATATATATATATATATATATATATATATATATATATATATATATATATATATATATATATATATATATATATATATATATATATATATATATATATATATATATATATATATATATATATACGTCACTTTTACGAGGTCGTAACTGTGATTGGCCTCGTATTTGTCCCTGCAAATACGGGGTCGTATTACCTATATGATCGACTCGTATTTGTCCCTGCAAATACGGGGTCGCATTACATCTGTATGAATTGCGAGCTCGCAATTCATACTTAGCAGATTTACTATACATTCAATACTTAAACTTAATCTAGTATTCTATGCATAATACTAAGTTCATTAATGACAATCACATTACAAAGACATATAACAATATAAGCCCAAACAATCTAGACTGCTATTGACATAGACGTGCACTTACAGACTCCCCCTTGGCAATAGCTTCTAGACGTTAACATATCTATGTCTTTGTCTTGTCTTTGTCATTAATCTACTTCCTCTGCTTCTTCTTGCTCCTGCTCTGCTCCTTCTCAGTCTCAGTCTCAAAATCAGAATCTGACTCTGACTCTGAAGGAGTATGAGTTAACCCTAACCGTTCTTTCTCTTGATCCCTCAAAGATCCTGGATCATAATAATAATCCGCCATCTCTGCCCTAGCTCTCATATGAGCCTGTGGATCATATCCCAACCTCTTCTCCAGTCTATGCACAATAATTGGATGCAAATCTGACTCGGTAGAAGTATTATTGGTAGAATCGGTCTTGGTAGACTCACTATCCTGAGCACTAGCATTATCAGTATCAAGAACAGCAACAACAGATTGCCCTACCAAATCCTTACCCTTATCTAATCGATCAACGTCTACATCTTCTGTAAGGAGTTTGGTTTGAGGTGCATCAGACTCAACTACCATCTTCAACTCTGTGACAACCAGTTCTTGAGTCTGTGGAGCTTCAGAAACTGCCTTGCCAGCAACACCAGCCTGGCTAGACTCTCCTTGAGTCTCTGTTCTCAAACTAGAACCTTCTCCTAGCTCCTGAGTAGCTCTTGCAGCATCTGGATCTTCATTGTGATCATCATCATGCCTTGCCTTAACTAGCTCATCACCTCTGCAACCTAAGTTATCTCTCTCAGCTCTAACTTTGAGATAGTTATCGATGAGATCATGCAATATTTCTTCAGCGATCTTGACTCCCTTCTTCATTGCATCTTCCATCTTGATAACCTTATCATCTAGAGCCACATACTTCTTATACATCTTGGACACTACCATTTCGGCCTTGCCCAGCTTGTCTTCAAGAAATGTGTTCTTGTCACTAACAACCTTCAAATCATCAGTCAAACGAGTAATCAAACTTCTCATCTCATTCATCTGTCTCTGCAGATCACTAAGATTGGTTTCTTCACTTGTTTGAAACTGTGGCTGTGTAGTCTCAGGAACAACAACCCTTGGCACACTATCAGGCATACCAGCAGCAGCAAAAGTCTCTTGTTCCCTGAAAAGTCTAGTTCTCTTTGGCATAGGCTGCTCTGGCACCCAATCTTCATCTGTTTCTCTCCCTCTTCTTCCTTGAACTGCCTCAGTAGGTTTAGGAACCATCTTAGATCCAACTCTGATGAATGCATGAGATCTATAAGGATCTTCATCACCATCACTGCTAGAATCAGCATCAGAATGGATAGAAGGCTCTCTGTCTGCTTGAACATCAGCAACAGCCTTTCCTCTACCTTCAGCATCTATACCAGATCCACTAGCCTGACCTGCTCTTGACCCACTAGCTTCTTCAGTACCTGACCCACTAGCTCTAACTGCTTCAGAACCAACTGCAGCTTCAGCTACATAATCATCTATGTCTTGGTCAAGGTCCACATCTACTAGGTCATCAACATTGGCATTGTACCTTTGCACTTGAGCAATATCACCATCTGGATCAGCCATTTGCTCTAATAGATCATCTACAATCTCAGGATTAGCTCCAGGTTGGTTTATCACATCATCTTCAACCTGTACAACAACTTCAGGCTCTTCTGGTGCATCTACCTGAACTACTACATCATGTAACTGCTCAACATTCTCTGCAGCTTCATCACCCTCTGCCTGAGGCCCTTCATAAGCTAATATGACCCCATCAGCAGGTGCTATGTAGTTGGCATTTACGATCGCACCAAATAATGCTACATCTTGAGCATTTGGATCATTCGGATACCTGCGGCGAAACTCTTCATAGCCACGTGTGATGATAGAACTCAATTGCTTCACTTCTCCTACAACAGGTAAATTCGGAAGTCTAGCATTGACGATCATCATCACAATCCTAGGATACATCAAAAATCTCCTCTTATCCGTGGCTGTGATCTGTTTCTTCATCTCATTAAAGAAGAATTTCGAGAAACTATACGGCTTATTAAAAACCAAGCCAACCATCTGTGCCTGGGCTTCCTGGTTCAATGTATCGAAACCAGACTTCTTATTGCTCAAACTGACATTCAGAACATGAGCAAGATACCTCCACCTGCCATAAAAACCCTTTTTAAACAGAGTTCTACTTGCCAGGTCACCTGCAAACCCCATTCTTCGGAAAGCACCCTGAATCAAGTCATGACGGAACTTGGTGAGACCTGTAGCACCACCTTCCTGCTCAACTGTACCCAACCAAAGTATAACAATGAGATCTGCAGCTGTAAACTGCATCAGCTGCCCAGCAACAGAGGTATGAAAAATATGTTCGTCCCCAGCACGAACAACATTAGCATTCGCCCAAAAATCTCTTAAATAATCTGTATAAATAACTGGCGAATGTGTCAAAACATGATGAATCCTTGATCTTCGGAAGAAAGCAAATATCTCATGATAATACTCCGTGCCTTCCTGATTATCATTGAAGTTCATCACATAATTATGACCTGCTATGAAATCTCTTGCCATTTCTGTAATCAATAACAAATAATTAATTACCTAAATATGACATCAAAATTCATATGCAGTCATACAATAAACTTTAATTATCCCTGTAATAAAGTTAATTCAACATAAATTATCCCGGTAATTTAGTCAAAATAAATTATCCATGTAATTTATAGTATAACATAAATTATCTCTGTAATTTAGTTATAGATAGGTTAACTCATTTTCAAATTTTTATTAACATAAACTTTTGAAAATCTGTTAAATTAACTTAAATTATCCCTGTAATTAAGTTAAAAATAAAAATTAACTCATTTTCAAATATTTATAAAAATAAACTTTTGAAAATCTGTTAAGTCAAAAACACGAGGTCGTATCCCTGTACGAGGTCGTATTTCAAGGTCAAAATACGGTCAACCAAACTCTAAAATACGAGGTCGTATTTTCCAATTTGGCATCGTATTTGTCTGGGTCGTAAATCGGCATCGTAATCTAGAAGTCAACAATGTCAAAATCAATTGACATTTGCGAGGTCGTAAATATGGGCTAGCAAACCCACTTTTACGAGGTCGCTGTACTGTTCATCTTCATCATCGCGAAAACACGATTTACCCAACCAAAATTCATAAAAGTTGTTTCTATACACTTGTATTCAAACAACAAAAGTACCCCAACCCTTAGTTTTACCCATAAAACATCAAAATCGAAGAAAATATGGAATCCTAATTCGAAAATTTCGAAACCCTTTTTCTTGATTTTCTTGTTGCATGGTTAACTACTGGACGATTAGATTATATACCTAGATTCAGTTTTTCACGAGGAATATAACGATATGCTCAAAAAACACTCGATCTAATTGTATATGTCAAATCTAAAACGGGGTAGCAAAGTGATATTTCGGGGTCGTAAAGCTCTGAAAGTGATTTTAATATATGAGGTCGTATTAGGGTTAAATTGGGTTATATATACCCACTCGACCCGAATGGGCTTGGATCGACCCGGCCCATCCAATTACGAAGTCGTAATAAAACTTGGCCCAATTCGACCAATTGCGAGGTCGGATTCTGCCATCTTCAATTACGAGGTCGCAAATACCTCCTGCACACTTTAAAATCAAATTTTCGTCAAAGTTTCTGAATAATTGATCAATGATTACCACGAACTTTCTGGAAATATGAAAATTTAAAAGATCAAACTTGTAAGCATCAAATTTTCATCTTTTCCACGATCTTCGTCTTAACCTGAAAAGTTAATAAACTTACCGAAATTTTTTAACTTTTCCACGATCAATCTTTCCAAAACCTGCACGAAACAAGTTTTCCCAAATCTGTACCACTTGCAAAATTGATTAATATAAAAAGTTATAAAATTGATTCGTCATTCTTATACCTCCCCCTCAATTTTATGACTAGTAGGTATAACTATGATTAATCAATATAACCACAATCATTCTTATGTACTCCCCCTCAAATTATGACTGGGATACATAACTATGATCAAATAAACAGGGCAATAATCATTCTTATGTACTCCCCCTCAAATTATGACTGAGATACATAACTATGATCAGAGCAATTTATACTAACCTAGAACATTTAGCGTTTCTATTTCTAAGGTTTATGTTCTTTAAAACCTTTCAAATTCAAACGATATATCTATGTCTAAGGCATTGATAATATTTTCTGCCTTTCATATTCACTTAACGTCTATGACTAAGATATTCTTAATCAACTACTGCACCAAAGCTTGTTGTAGTTCTCCCCCTCAATGATAAATCTCTCCGAATTAAGCATATCTCGAGTCCCTGCTCGCCTTGCCTAACCGGCATGTAATAGAGAGGTAAAATTTCCAACAATCAATCCTGAACTAGTTGACTCCCATGAAAACCATAAACTTTGAAATTTGAATCACAAACTTCAGGAACATGGAACCTATTTCAAAAGCAATTCTTTGTCTCTAAGTCTCAATGTCTTGATTTATGGAGACATATATAAATCATTGTGCTTCCTTGTGCTAATACCTGCACAACTAAGCTTAAACAAAACACATAAACGAGATAAAAATGATAATGTTATTCTTCATTATTTCATCACTATAATATACGATAGTAACGACTTAATCTAGAACTACATTATTCAGTTTCTTCTCCAAATTTGTTATTCTTCACTATCATAAGTCATAAACATATGACATTATCTTAGTCTAGAACTACAAATCTTCAAGAACCTTGTCTTATTATTCTACAGATACTTATCACAAATTTAGAATCTTAAGATCTCTGTCTTATTATTCTACGGATACTTATCACAAATTTAGAATCTTAAGATCTCTGTCTTATTATTCTACGGATATTTATCTAGAATCTTAAGACCCCTGTCTTATTATTCTATGGATAACCTAATCTAAGGTCTTCCATCAAAATATCCTTCATTATGCAAATTTATAGATTCAGTTTCCAAAGTCACTTGTCTTTAACTCAGCAAAAACATCTAACTGAAACCTAATCATCTATAATTTTGCATATGAGATCTATCTATATAAGTTTGCATAAGAAAATTTATACCAAATGTAATACTTCTATGATTCCCTCATCATACTAGTATACATCTTGGTTTCTCATTGAGTGACCTATACCATCCCTGTGTATTCGTCTTTCTTGCATTCGTGCTGAGATCTTGCTTGACAACCTACAAAACTAAACATTTGTTTGCTGTCCTGCACATCTCAACAAACAATCATCATATCTTCTCAAAGTAATAACATACAATCTGAAGAAATGAATAGCAAGATAAAAATGAATATACTCAGCAATCTATTATTAACCCAAGTCATTTTAAGGTCAAATAATTCACTGTTGAGCACACTCAGATTTTGCACATGATTGAAAGTGCTTACAAAATCATTTGGAGTCCCTGTTCCAAATCTTTTTGATTAAAAAATCTTTCAAAGATCAAATTCAAAACTATGAACATCTCTGTGTCCATTCTAATGAAAATCTTCTTTCTAAGATATAACATGATTCTTTTAAAGATAAAATTCAAAACTATAAACATCTCTGTGTTCATTCTTAAGAAAATCTTCTTTCTAAAAATCAATGCAAAAGCATTAAAAAGGATGAACATCTCTGTGTTCATTATTGAGTTAATGCTTTAATATCAGTTTATTGAAATCAACAACTCTGTGTTCTTTTCCTTAAACCTATATTTTGTTAATGTGACAAGCTTTCTTTTAGCTTTTGATCACAACACTATTGCTTAACTACCCTACTCGTTTATTCAGTGTTCCATAAGAACGTAGTTGAGTCCTTTTGGAAACTAGATTCTATTCTGACTCTGTCTCTCGTACAATAGGAACTTTTATTTTTACAACAACAACAACAAAAACAATAACAATTAAACATTTCACGAAAAACACAAACACACACACACACAGAACATCAACGAATAACACAGTTACAAGAGCTAAAGTTACTGCTGATTAGATCAGATTAGCATGTTACATAAGCCTACTAGCGAGAAATAATTCTCTTATTATTAGTTATGAACAGTGATCCAAAAACGATTACCAATATATTTGTCCTCTTAAACACTCGGTACTTCCAGTTTCCTTTTTGGTTTGTGGCACTTTCGTATTACTTGAGCCAAGGACAGTCACCATGTAACCTAGTAAGTTACTCATGCCACAATTTCAGTTTGCGAACTTATGTGACCCATATTCAGTACACTCTCACAATCGACACAAGCACTAAGATTAAGACATTTGGTGAATAAAGTGAGAAAGTCTTTAAGAATCAAGTCAGCGGTGACAGGTCGGTGATTCCTCACGCGCAAAGCGACTTAACTTGACTCACGTACGGAAATATACTCAACATTGCATAATGCCAAGTACTTGCATATTTGTGACATTATTTTAAAGCACTTATGAAAACCCGTGACTTTCGATGAGACCCGTGTAGCGAAAATTTCTGACAACCTATCCCAAGTTGGAAGCTTTAGGTAGGCTAGGTATACAAAGACACCCCAAGGACTTACTTGTTCGAATCTCAAAGGCCACATTAGCTTCATATTTTCAACAGATTTAATTTTGATATTTGCATATCTTGTCACAAATATACATCCGAAAAAGCAATACATACACATATATGTACCGAGACCTTCTATATAAAGACCAAATATACATAATTACAATGCAATATCTTTCATAAGATTTAAAGGACTTGTCTATTTTAAGAACAAGCATTCTCAGCCATATATCTGAATACGTTTCCCATAAGAACATTGTATACATTAAGTTCAGATTATAAGGAAACTTTGGTACTTTGTGCCTACCGATACATCATATAATGGTATCACTGAACTGAGCATTTTAAAGTACAATTAAGTAGGCTTAAAACCTAAAGTATCGTCACGTCTAATCATCTTGATGCAGTGACCTTACTTCTTTTATTATTTTCTTTTTCTTTTCTGATTATTCTCATTTTTATTTTGTTTTTCTGATACTATATGCACACATACATTACCACACAATCATTGACTCATTTTACAAAGTTCCTTTTGAGAGACACTGTCACTATAGATTTCTCATTCCAATCAATTGGACTAACAACTCGAAACGAGTTCGGTCGAAAGCCTTAGTGAACAGATCAGCTAAATTAAAGTCATTACAGTGACTATTAACTTCTTTTCAGCATAATCACGTATAAATGAAACCTTATGTCTATGTGCTTAGTCCTACTGTGCTTAACAAGATTATTGGCAATGGAAATAGTGGACTCATTGTCTATTATGAGAGTACAAAGGAAATTCTAACCGTAATCTCCAGAGCCTGTGAACAAGCATTCACTCGCTGTAATGTATTCCGATCTCTCCCCTAAGACTGACATCCACTGATGTCTACTTCCTCAAGAACACCAATTTCTTCATCCCTGTGATTAAACAGTGCACTTCTGGAACAGACATATAACATAACCAACAACCTCAAGATGTGCCATCAAGCTAGTCTCAGCTTCAGCGACATCTTCGTTCTCGGCTCTTACTGGTTCTGATGATTCAGGTTCCTCTTCTACCCTCTGATGAACACTACCATGATCATTGGCACATACCATAGGATCAAATGAATTATCAGCAAGATCGTTCATTTCTTCATCAAGGTCTTGAATTATTGTGCCAAGAATGCATGATTCTGATCATCGGTACTAGTCGAACCCCAATTATATGTACCATCAGATTGAACAACTAAAGCTCTTGAGTTGTCCGTTTCTCCTGAGCTTCGGTTCCAGTATTAGCATATTGATGTCCGGAATTCTGACTCACTATAGAACCACTCTGATTGAAGTTCTGACGGCCTATAGCTGAATTGTTATCCCGTCTTGGCCTCTGACATTCTCTTGCAAAATGTCCAAAACCCATCACAGTTATAACACTTCACCTTGGTCTTGTCAAACCCTACTTTGCCATTCACAACCTTCCTTCCGGTTCTATCTGTGAAACGCTGAACTCTCAATGTTAACATAGCTAATTGCCAGTTCAGATCCATTTCTTCCAAATCATCTGGATCAACTTGCTTGTAATCCTCCCTAACCAAATCAGGATCAGTTAGTTTTCCTCCAATTAACTTCTCATGAGCAGACACAAAGGAAGCAAGCATGCCCAAATGTCCCTCAGCAGATCTTATGCTCATCGGCATCCCTGTGTAACTCGAACTTGGAGAACTACTATTCTGAACCCATTATGCACTATCATGGCCGATTTTGGAGAAATTACATACATCAAGTTGCTGTCAGAATCCATTGACATCTTCATCTTGTTATTCTCTCCACTGTAGAAGGCAGTAATCCTTCCACTTGGAGATTTTCCAGAAGCAATACTAGGCTTATCAAGTTTGGGCGGTGAATTGGCCTTTCCGGTTTCATGATCCATCAGAATTAATTGATTCAGCAAAGCTTGGTAGTTTGCGGGTAATTGAGACGTCATTTTCTTTCGAACTAGCAAAGTTCGCGAACTGTTTACATAATAAACGAGGTCGCAAAAGTTTACGATGTCGCAAAGAAAAATGAGGTCGCAAATTACAAACTCGATGTCGTAATTGAACTGGTGAGGTCTTAAAGAGCTCACGAGGTCGCAAACGAAATACGAGGTCGCAATTGAACTGGCGAGGTCGTAATTAGCTACCCAGGTCGTAAATAGAGCTGGATGAGGTAATACGAGCCCGCGGGGTCGCAAACGATGCTGAAACCTTTAATACTCTTGAATTCGAAACCCTAATTCCCAAAACACCTTCGACGTCATTTCCTTCGACTGAATTCTTAGGCCAAGATAGGGTATAGAAGGTACTCCTGATTTCCCTCCAAATTTTTGCCTATATTTCTTCAGATAACTTTCTTCAACACTGTGATCAAAGTTTTTTGATTAAACAACTTGAAACGCATAAGAAACCTCTTCTAGGTGTGGACTAGAACTGCTGCATCTTACTTGTTCTTTACGAGGTCGCAATTCAAAAACCTATTGCAAGGTCGTAAATTAGATGGCTAATTACGAGGTCGCAATTCTGAAGACCAATTGCGAGGTCGTAATTCTACCAGCACTAATAGAAAAATAGCCTTTAATGACACCAAAATTATGACACACGCATCAACGATGACAAGCAAGAAAAGCCTTTAATGACACCAAAATTATGACACACGCATCAACGATGACAAGCAAAAATGTGTGTCGTAAAAAAACTGTCATAACTTGTAAAATCTGAAAGGTTATGACAAGCAATTTTTGGTGTCATAAAAAATGTAGTGTAACGCGGAGTACACCTACATTTGCGTGTCATCCTAAAGGGTCGTTTTATAATTTTTGTTTGACAAAGCTTATATTCCCTCCATCCCCAAAAAAACCCCAAAAAAACCCTAAATCTCCAAAATAAAAAAAAACTCAAAAAGTATGTATGCAATCCAAATCCAAATCCAAATCCAAAGTAATAATGCTAGAAGAAAAAGCTCTGTCAATCCGGATCCAACACCGATGAAGAAGAAGAAACCGATAACCAACACCACCACTTCACAGACGAATCCAAAACCAACAAAAAACACCACTCTTTCTCATTCCCAATCCGGATCTGTTATTTCCTTCGATCTCGCGACTTGTTATGTGTTTCTTCTGTTTCCTCTTTCGATCGCCTCGCCAGAAATTGGTTTTTCAGATTCCGATTTCGGTTCCCTAGGTGTTCCGTGGTGTAAGCTCATTTCACCTTTTCTTTTTACCCTTTTTTTATATGTTTTTGGATCTGTTGTTATATCGAAAAGTAATCGTTTTTAAATCGAGCTTCTTGATTTCTTATTATCTGTTAATTAGTGATACTTACTGTCACATTTTGGTTTGTTTGGTTTCAGGTCTTCTTTGTAGATACCAAAAAGGTATATATACATCTATATCTTTATAATATATATATATATATGTGTGTGTGTGTGTGTCTATATACATTATGTTGCCTGTTGTTGTAGTTGTTTGTATTGAAACATGATATATTTATATGTTGATTTGATTGAAAAGATGATTTGTATTATTTTTTAGTACAATGTACAATGTGTTTATAAGTTTATATATGTGAATGGATATAATTGGATCGTAATGAAGCTTCTGGCATAAAAATGAGTTATTATGTACTTACGTTGTAGATTGATGTTTTGGTGTATTCCAGATTGTGTTTTAGGCAATGAATCTAGTCGTAAAATATTAAAGAATGCAAATGATTAACGAGAATTTGATATACTTGTGAATCGGAAGTTTAGGCTGGTTTAAAATGCAGGGGAGTTGACTGACTCTGTTATGATTGATATTTTTTAATTTGTTTACTTGGAAATGTGATTTTGCATCTAGTGATTAGTCTTTACATTTTGAATGTGTAATGCTCGATATTTATGGAGCCACATGGTCACGTAACATTCCTTTTGCCGTTCAACTTTGGAATTTTGCTAAATCGTAACGCATAGTATCTTATTCATATTACTACTGTATATCAGATCCTATAAGTCATTAATTATCATTTTATAGTGAGTCCCATCTAATTAAATTTCTTACCATTTTAGTATTGATAGTCGTATTCTAAGTTCAGCGTGGATGTACATGTGATGTGGACTCTTTAACCAACCCTATGCCACTTAAGCATATACGCTTGTTGACGTGGCAGTGCATCCTGTGTAAGTCATCACTAAAGAAAACCACATTACCACAAGTAAGTTGGTCAGTCGATCGGATAGTTTATTTGACGCCCCCAACTGCATTATTAACATGAATTTAGCTTTGTCATTTGTTTCAACCATGTATGGTACTGTTTTACCTATTGGCTGTGCGCCTGCTTGTGCAAATTGCCGAGTCTCAGTTTGGTACATTTCTGTTGCAGCTGACAACCTATGTCGATGGACATTGATGTGCTGGCTTTCTAGTATGCAAGTTCTATGTTAAAAATGTATTGCAATCATCTGGGTATACGGTAAGATTATCACTTATTTTATTATTGTTCTTTGACAATTTGTTTCCCGACAGACTTTGACACTTTGTTTCCCCACAGACTACTTTTAAGCCTGTATCAGCCATGAAAGGTAGCCGGGAGAAACGAGGAGCTACCCCATCTCAAAAGCTGGCTGTGAGGTGGTCACCTGACGTCTATGATCCAGTTCCAACTTCAGTTTCACATGTGGTAACAAACAACAAGCCTCAAAAGCAGAGTTAGAAGAACTCCAAGTCCAAGCAGAAGAAGGGAAGCAAGTCATCACACAAAAATAAGTACAAAGACAAGTTGGCTGGAAAAAAGGAGGCGGCTGATTATTGTGAGCCTCCATATTGCCATGGACATTCGTGTCGGCAATCCAGATCAATTATGTCAGATTTACTTGCTTAAGAGATATGGTAGGAACTTGCAACTCTCCAGTTGCTAAAGCTAGTTGGCCTTTTGGTTATATTAAACCAGGTATGTCGTTCTACTTTAATATTGTAAATAAATGAAATGGTTGAAGCTTTTGTGGATTTGTGTTAAGACTTGGTTTTCTTTAAGAGCATGAGTTTATCATATGGGACTGTTGTATATATCGGTCTAGAGGTGGTTATTAAGAGCCTGTATTATGCATATATCCCAGTATCAAAGTTGTCCAAACTAATCTGACTTGTTTAGGCCTATCAGGCAGGAAACATTTCATGACTCCATATCTGTACTGGATGTTCATTGCTCCTGTTACGCAAGATTGAAATTTATGATATGTTTAATGTTTGACTAGTCCTTGCCTTAAATCATGCAGCTTCCTACTAGCATGAAAGGAGGGAATGAGAAGGTTGCTTATATTGATACTGAGGGAACTTTGTATCCTTGTTGGTTGTTGGCCATCGTATTTCATATTTACCTCTGCTATCTTTTATTCCTTAAAGAAAATGATGCCCTATGCTTGTCATTCCTTAATAAAAATGTTTGCAGCCGACCTGATCGTATTGTACCCATTGCTGAAAGGTTTGGCATGGATGCTGGAGCTGTTCTTGATAATGTAATGATACTTCTTCCTAGTTCACTAATCTATTTTGTGTGGTAACTGATTGCTTTTTCTCCTACATATACTGAAGATAATATATGCACGTGCCTACACCTATGAGCATCAATACAACCTTCTACTTGGCTTGGCAGCAAAGATGGCTGAAGAACCTTTCAGACTTTTACATCAATTATCCAAAGTCTGCTTGGAGGTATTATAATTCTGATTTCGGCATTTATAATTTATCTTCTTACGGTTTTTTGTTGTTGCTGTTAATAATGATTGCAGAACCGAATACAAGCTCGCCTCTGAAAACACGGCTGATGATTTGGATGAAATTTGTGAAGAATGGGCAAATTATGTGGCAAACTTCATTTACGGTTGTAAACTTTTATGGTTAATTTTAGAATTTTAAAATAACTTGTAGTTGTATGAAACGCATTGTTTTGATATATATGAAATGCGCTGTTTTGCTATCTGTGTATTTATTTGTACTATGAGATTAACTGCTATTTAATGTGTGGATATTAGTAATTTTATAAAAAAATTTGAACCATGACACGCAAAAGAGGGGTCATAAAATAGTGTCATAAAAGTTTGTCGTAAAAGGGTGTCATAAAAGCGTGTCATAAATTCATGACGCGCGAAATGCGTGTCATAAAGCTTTATGACGGCTTGATTTATGACACCAAAAAGCGTGTCATCTGACCCCTTTTATGACACGCAATCGGTGTCATTAAAGGCATTTTTTCTAGTAGTGCAGGTAGCAAAACATCCTGATTAGCATCTATTTCGAACGACAACAACTTTTCTTCTCCCAAAACCCTAATTCGTTCCCAATATGAAAAGCCACGAATCTGGGTCTGCCTCAACATGCAAAACTAATCAGATCTTGCTTTCGTCGTTACAAGGCTTTAACACTATAAAGTGTGTAAAGAGGAAAACACAATCTAATATAGTTTCACACGATCAGATCTCAACAATAGAGATTTCGGTCGTAAACTCCATGGAAAAATCACAGCAAGACGACCAGATCTCAAAACAAATGTTTTCGGTCGAGAACTCCGTGAAAGAATCTCGGCTAGACGACCCTAAACAAAACGTTGTCTATCACCAACAAGCTATAACCTTCCGGTATTTAAACCAAGAGGCTCTGATACCAGTTGTAAGTCCCCTGGTACGGATCGTTAATAGCCTGATCCAGTTATCAAGAGGTGCGGAATCCCTCTCTATAACTTGGTGATTCAACAAGAAAGCCCCTAGATCATCTACAGCCTCGTAGATCTTCTTCGGGCTAGCGGAACAACCTTTGACCTATTAACCTGCAATACCTGCTTGATAATTCGACAAATGTTCAACCCTAATCTCTGTTAGGGTTCGGTTTATATAGGTAACACCCGACATGGGCTTCAGCATGTTAGCCTCGCAAACCCAGCCCAGCCCGTCACTTTTACGAGGTCGTAACTGTGATTGACCTCGTATTTGTCCCTGCAAATACGGGGTCGTATTACCTATATGATCGACTCTTATTTGTCCCTGCAAATACGGGGTCGCATTACATCTGTATGAATTGCGAGCTCGCAATTCATACTTAGCAGATTTACTATACATTCAATACTTAAACTTAATCTAGTATTCTATGCATAATATTAAGTTCATTAATGACAATCACATTACAAAGACATATTACAATATAAGCCCAAACAATCTAGACTGCTATTGACATAGACGTGCACTTTCAATATACAAATTAGATATACATATGCACACCCTAAAAATATATTTAAAAAATTAATCACATGTGAACGTGATAAAATTACACGAGTTTAAATGTACACCCAATCGATTGTTACAAATTCATAAAAAAACATGATTTTTTTTCACATATGTACGCACCTAATGTTTACATAATACCATAATTGATCATGTGTACACAACAGAGTAATATAAATAAGATTATACACATGTGAACATAATTCATTTATGATTATACACATGTGAACATGATTAATATATGATCATACACATGTGTACGTTATTAAAAAAATTATTTGTACACATGTGAACATTATTTGTATATGTACTGTGTATTTAGTAGTTTGGTTAGTTTAATGTTAATAATTTTATAACTCAAAGTTTTAAATAAAGTATATTATATAATTAATTTAAAAATATATACGTCCATGTCAACGAAATTTTGTTGTAATGGACAAACAAAACTACAAAACCTATAACTAACATTAAATTAATTGATTAAAAATATTTACAAGAAACGAAAATCCATAATTTGTGCATGAACCGTTTTATTCTATATTCATATTCCTATAATACACTTTTCAATTTTAATTTATTTATAAATTAGTTTTTATTCACAATAATTACATAAATGTCATTAAGTGATTTTAACCTTTGATCTTATGAATCCAATGGATAAGATTAATTCTTTTAGTTCTCGACAAATATTTAGTTCTCGTAGGGAAAAGTTAAATTAGGGACTTCTTATTTTAGGGACCATTAGGGACACTTCTTAATAATTCATTTTTCACCATCTCCGACCACCATCACCACCACCACCACCACCACCATCATCTCCGACCAACACCATGATCCTCCGGCGACGGCGACCACTGCCACCACAACTTACACATGTGTAAGTTAACTTACACATGTGTAAGTTATACAATCACCACCACCACCACCACCACCACCACCATCTCCGACCACCATCATGATTTTCCGACGACGGCGACCACTGCCACCACAACTTACACAGTGTAAGTTACATGTCCCTAATGGTCCCTAATTTAAGGAGTCTCTAATCTAACACACCCCTATATCTATACTTCTATACTTACTTATAAGGAAAATAGTCTTTTTTATTTTTGAAAATGTTGAATGTTACACCATGCAATATTACAAAAATATATATTTTTTTAAATCACCATCTTCTTCATTCAATAATTTAATTATTTTCACTATTTTAATTACACCACCACTCTCTTAACTCTTAAAATAACTACATTGATATCAGTCTCTTCAATAGCCTACACTACTCGTCGTCACCACCACATGTCGTCGCCGTCACTCGTCACCACCGCATTACCCAGCCGCATTGCGTGGGCAACATGCTAGTATATAATATATATATATATGGTTAGTTTGTCATTATTATTCGATCTAACTATATATGTATTATCTATCTTCCGGCAGAAAATAGAAGGGGATAATTTGCGGATAATAGTCAAGTTCTTGTCTCATGAACAATCGAAAGAGAGAGAAGAAGCTGTGTCATTGCTTTATGAGCTCTCGAAGTTGGAGAGTTTATGTGAAAAAATTGGGTCTGTTGATGGAGCAATATTAGTTGGAATGACTAGCAGCAAATCTGAAAATTCATTGACAGTTGAGAAGGCGGATAAAACTTGGGAAAATTTGGAGAATAATGAGAATGCTATGAGGCAAATGGCTGAAAATGGTAGATTGCAAACCTTTGTTAACACTTGTCCTTGAAGGTACTTTAAAATAACTTCTAAACATTTTGATATTTGCTAAGTTAAGTTCATATAACATATCGATATATTATCAATAGAAGGATTGGTATTTGGGGGGACATGAGGTCTTTGAGTTCATATCTTGGTGTAATCAAAATGCTTCTAAGAATGGAGACATGATGGATTTCCTCTGAAATTGAAGTTGGGTATATGAAAAAAGCATGTTGCTGAACCCAAAATTGCTATTCAAAAAAAAGTTCATATAACATGGCAGTGGGTACATTAATCTGTATTTCACTCGAGAGAAACTTAGAAGCACTGATGCTATTTACGAAATACTTGATTGTTGAAAATGTTAACCATTTTGCATTCAGGTTCCCCAGAAACGAAACTGTCCATGGCTTCATACCTTGGCGAGCTGGCTCTCAGCAATGACGTAAAAGCCTTGTGGCTCGAACCAACCTCATGAAAAGTGATTCAGTCTAGAGAAGCACCCTTAATGGCCCTTAATCAAGTTTCATCTTGTGACCTGAGTGCCAAAATCTTGGTTGATGAAGGTATGCTTTCACCTCTAGTCAAAGACCTTTTGGCAGGGCAGAACCATCTCCTGATGCGGCTGAAAGAAATCTCAGCCACAATACTGGCGAATATTGTGACCTCTGATTGTCAATTTGACTTGATCCCGGTGGGTCCCAACCACCAGACCCTTGTGTCCGAAGACATAATTCATAATCTACTCCATTTGATCAGCAACACCGGACCTGCAATGAAATGCAAACTTCTACAAGTCCTTGTTGGACTCACAAGCTCACCAGTTACTTTAATTGGTGTCGTTTCTGCTATTAAAAGCTCTGTCTCCATTAACAGTTTGGTTCAGTTTATTGAGGCCCCACAACAAGATCTTCGTTTAGCTTCGATAAAACTTCTACAAAATCTATCTTCATACATGGGACAAGAACTAGCAAGTTCTTTACGTGGGAGTGCGGGTCAGCTTGGCGGGTTAACTAAAGTAATTGCAGAAAATATTGGGAGTACTGAAGAACAAGCAGCCGCAGTTGGACTTCTAGCCGAACTTCATGAACAAGACATGGGCCTTACCCAACAAATGCTACATGATGAAGGTGTGTTTGAAATAGTGATTTCACGAATCAGAATGATCCAACAAGGTGAAGTAAGAAGAAGCCGTTTTGTAACATCGTATCTAGATGAGCATGTTCGTGTACTTTCGAGAATCACGTTTGTGTTACCGATGAGCCAAAAGCCGTCTCTTTATGTCGTCAGTACGATCTCACAGGCCTATTCACCGAACTCCTTCAATCGGACGTACTTGATAATGTTCAAAAGGTTTCTGCTTTTGCTTTAGAGAAGTTATCCAGAGAATCCAAGAACATGTCTAAACTTCCTGAAATGCCAAGACCAAGCTTTCGTGGGTCAATCTTTTCTTTTTTTCGGAAGCAGCCCGTGTTGACCGGGATGTGTCGGGTTCACCGTGGTGAATGTTGACGTAAAGATACTTTTTGTTTACTAGAAGGGCCAGTGTTAGAGATACTGACCTCTATGTTGAATCACAATAATGATATCATATGGTAGTGCAAGCATCTTTAACTGCATTGTCGACTATATTAGATGACGGTGTTAATATAGAAGGAGGGGCAGCTGTTTTATGTGAGGTAGAAGGAGTAAAACCAATTCTTGATGCTTTACTCCAGAACCGAACAAAGGATTTAAGGACACAAGCAGTTTGGTTAGTGCAAAGACTTTTGAGAACAGAAGATATAGCTTATGAAGTCGCGGGCGATGCAAACGTTATGACAGCACTTGTGGATGCATTCCAGCATGGTGATTTTCGTACAAAACAGATTGCAGAACGTGCCTTGAGACATGTCGATATAATACACAACTTTTCGGATAGAATTGTAAACAAGTCAGATGTAACATCATCTAAAGAAACAAACAAGGGGCTATCATATAGTTTGTTAATAATGTTAGATTTTTGGTAGTCATACGCTATTCTCGTGGGACAAGGAGCCAGTTTTTAGATAACTTTGGCTCCCGGACCTCTTGTAAAATACTGTAAATGAGAACCCTCCGCTCGCATTACGTGATGGGGCTAATAAACGATATAGCTTTTTCTGTAGCGAAAAGCCGAAAATGCAATATAAAACAATATTGTATTTTATATAAGAGATCAATATTCTTGTTAAATCTTGTATTACTTCGATCATGTGGACAAAGGAATCTCGAGTCAACTAATCGGCTAAGAGTATTCTATTCCTTCTAAATTGGCACTCTCTCTGCCAGGTTTATAAATGTTCAAATTGTTACACCAAAAAGATGATACATCTCAAACTATCACTTTCCAAACTCATGAAAAGTTCATAAGATGGTGGAGAAGTACTTAATTTTCTATCGGATAAAATCTAAATATGTGAAAGCTTCAATGTGTTGGTATGTGATCACGTTATAATAAACGCATGTCCGGAAGTAATTTAAGCCTACGGGGTCACACGAAATGACACGGTAACTCTATACTATTAATTAGTATATTAAAGTAATATATTAATTAATTTGATCACGAAATGATTAATTAAACTAAATTAAAGGGTTAATTGTATTTAATTAATTAAAAAGGAGGATTAAATGTGAAATTAGGAAATTAGTGTTGGACTCTAATTCCTAAAGGATTTCCTAATCCCACTCTAATTAGAAAACCCTCTTGTATAAGCCTATAAATAGAGACATAGGCTTAACGGTTTTTCACATTCATACACATAAGTAATACTCCTCTTTTCCTCCTTATTTTGGTTCGGCCGAAACCACAGCTAAAGGGTTTTGGTTTTGTGACTATCGAAATCCATATAATACATACATATAATTAATGCTTGGCATTAATTTATGGGGTTTTGGTTTTAGTCGATTACTATAGGTTTCGATTAATGGGTTATCGACATAGGGGAGTTACACAAAGGGTTGTGAAGTTCGTGATCGGGGTACTAGCATACGGTATAAGGGTGTCTAGTGTGCGATCGTAGAGGGGTTTTACTTTAAACCCTATAATAATAATAATCTTATTATTATTTATTTTATTGGAAGCTTTGCATAAGGTACACGTTTCAATTCCTCTCTTTGTTAATTAATTAGATTACATATACGTTTCTTTCCGCTGCGTACTCGTGAATTGTTACATGTTTATGTGCTCATATTCTAACAGTGGTATCACGAGCCACATATGTGATCTATTAATTACAAAGATCAAAACTTGAAGGGGGGTTTAAGGGTTGGTTGATTTTAATTAATTGTTAAATAATTAAAAGGGTTTTCTTATTTTTTTTAATTAAAAATCGAATTATATTAAATAAAAATAAGAGTTTTTTGTTTAATTAAGTTTAACCTAATTCAATGGAGATTGAAACCCTCATGGCAAGTTTTGAATTTGTGAATTGACATGATTTATGTGATATAAATTGCATGATGTGTATTTTTTTATATTTAAAGTGGTTAAATAAAAGGTATAATTACAAGGAATTCATGCAAGATTACTTGTGATTATTACCATTATATAGAGATATAAATTGCAAAGCTTGATAGTCTAATAATTAGGGTTTATTGTGTGACTATATGAATTTTTCGTGTGATTTTCCTGGTTTGCAACAGTTTACTAAAAAGATCATATCTTTTAATCTGTAATGAGTTAGAAGTCGTGCTTTGGACAGTAGGTACTCCACACATAGGGCTACAACTTTGTAGTTCTGGTCGAAGCTTGATTCCGACCAGAAACAGGGCTAAACAGGTTGTGAAGCTACTGGAAATTTCCAGTCAGAATGTGTTTATGTGAATTAATTGTTAATTAAGTTGTTTAAAGGCTTACGCAATCAAGGAAACTTGATGTATGTGGTCCACTTCTTCGGAAGGGGGAGACAAACATGAACCATAGTGACCATGTTTAGGTGGCCTACCTTAACTTGTTACATGATTAAATAGTTCGGTAATTAGTAAGTTTATTAATTTTTGCTTGTTTATAAGTTGTATAAAGGTGATGCAAAAAATTGTTTTCTTGGAAAAATATAAACTTGACTAAGAACTATCGAAATAGAGATTTCATTAAAATTGGAGTCTTGCAACCTTGAGATACACCGGCTCACCCATTTGAACAAACTCTAAGAGAGGTATAAGTCGGAGTGCGTTAGCCTCCTAAAAGGGCGGGTTTTTAATTGCGTTCATCGCAAACCTTTGTCCTTGCGCTTCTTTGTGCGTTCAAATGGAGCTACCGAGCTCTCTTGTGTTGTTAAGACTATAAAAATGATTTTATTAAACATTATGTTATGAAGATTATGCATGAGTCTTCATACATAAACTTTGATTCACATCAAATGCATTACCCATTTAAAGTTAAGTCATTGCCACCCACTTTGATTAGAACACTTGCCAGTGCTTTTCGCTCCTATGTGAGACCATAGGCGAATTGTATCTCTTCAAGGTAGATTACCACTCCGTTGTGAGACCAGCGGTGGACTATCTACATGTTCTTAATTGGGCGACTTAAAACGAGTTAAGAGGTGAGATCCTTGACCCGTGGCATAAGATGGGACAAAACATGTTTACAAAACACTTAACACCCCTTTACAGTGTTTTTGTAAGTCCCATAACTCTAGGAATTGCATGAATGCAATTATTGATCGTCGATTACCTTTTGAGTGCCGTCATTTCTAGCTGATCAACAGATGAAATGATCGTATGTCAATTGGATCCTAGCCTTAATGAAATTAATTGTTAAAAGAATTTAACAAGGGTAAATTACATTTCTTAAGGATTATTATCGAAAATACCGATAATTGAACTTTTGTCTGTTTTGTAGATGGCAACAACAAATCCTTCTCAAAACATACACCAATCGGCTTTCAGGTCGATGCTAGAAAGGGAAAGACTTTCTGGAACGAACTTCAATGACTAGGTTTTGTTAGCTGAGAGTTGTTCTAAGAGCTGAAAAGAAACATGATGTCATTGATAAACAAACATTGTTGTTCCGGGAGCGAATGCTACAACTAGAGAGTTGGCTGCATACAATGCTCGATACGATAGACACAATGAGGTTGCTTGTTTTATGTTGGGAAGCATGAATGCCTACCTTCAAAAGCAATTTGAAAATTATTTTCCTCGTGATATGATTAACGAGCTCAAGTCTTTGTACGAAAAGCAAGCCGGGGTGGAGTTGTTCGACCTAGTTGACACACTTCATGACTTGTGACACGAGCATGGAACATTGGTTGGTCCTCATGTACTCTAGTTGAAGAGGTACTTTGGGCAATTGGAAGGTTATACTATGCTTATCATCTGCCTATTACTATTGGCATGAACCTAAAAAGGGGATTTTTTAGGAGTTCGTGTGCAATTATAATATGCATAGCTTGAGTAAAACCACAACTAAACTTCATGTCATGATAATTGAGTATGAGAAAGAGCTTCCATGGAAATCTGCTACATTCCCCAAGTTCTAATGATCAAGGGGGGAAAAGGTTCCGAAAGCACAACAACCGTAAGCTAAGGGTAAGAAGTTAGGTAAGAGAAAACAAAGTAGTGTTAAGTCTCAAAACTTTAAAAGACCCTTCAGCAAAAGGAGCATATGGCTAAAGTATCTAGATGAGTTGAAGAAGAAGAAGAAGCAAGCTGGTTCGGCAAGTGCTTCAAGTATCTTCAAAATTGAATTATATGTGTTGTTATACAAATAATAATTCAATAGCAAAGAGTCAAGTTTAACTTGGACTCTACTATCTTTGACATTGTCATCTTGTTTAAATTTTGTCAAGAAACGCATTTAAAGTTAAATGAAGGGATTTTGCAAATGATGAATCATTTGGCAAATGCAGTTCTTAAGGTTTCGGCAAGATGACAAGAATACCTTTTCCGCATAAAACCGGAGAGGGTTAAGGAGCTACTTGGACTAATACACACGGATGTGTGTGGCCCATTTAGGCTTATGTCAGAAAGGTAGCTACTTCATCATTTTTATGAATGATTTCAGTCATTATGGTTATGTTTATTTGCTTAAACATAAACATGAAGTCTTCGAAATATTCAAGGAGTTTAAAAATGAAGTAGGAACTCAACTCGGTAAAACCATCAAGATTCTTCGTTCGGATCGAGGTGGTGAATACTTAAGCCACAAGTTTAAGAATCATCTAAAGTTTGTGGATTTATCCAAGAGCTTACTCCTATATAAGGGTATATTTGAAAGGAGAAATCAAACCTTGTTGAACATGGTGAGAAAAACGATGAACCTTAAGACTTTCCCATTTCGTTTTGGGATTATGCCCTAGAGACTGCTGTTCGCATTCTCAATATGGTTCCAACCAAGAAGGTTGACAAGACATCGCATGAATTGTGGTGTTAAATGCATCTTTGTAGGTTACCCAAAGGAAACAATGGGTTACTACTTCTACTTTCCTACTGGAAACACTGTTAAGGTATCTCGATTTGCTGAGTTCCTTGAAAGGAAACTCATATTTCAAGAAGACAGTGGGAGGATTGTTGAACTTGATGAGGCTCAAGAAGATGTGTCAACTTCTGAAAATACTAGAAATCTTCAACTTGGGGGGGAAAATGTTCAAAGAGATGAATCTCTACATGAACTTCAAGTTGAAGATGAAGCGATTCCAATTCGCAGGTCCTCAAGGACAATACGTGCTCGTGAAAGATTAAATCTTATGATTGAATCTAAAGAACACGTATTAGGAGACTTAAATGAACCTCCTAATTTCAAAGCTGCATTATCAGATCCGGAATCTAAAAAATGGCTTGAAGCTGCGAATGTGGAAATGAAATCCATGAAAGATAATCAAGTATGGAGCTTGGTTGATCTTCCACTAAAGGGTAGAACCGTTGGGTGTAAATGGATCTTCAAGAAGAAGATCGACATGGATGGAAATATACACACCTATAAAGCTCGTCTTGTGGCAAAAGGTTATACTCAACTTTATGGAGTTGATTATGAGGAAACCTTTTCTCCTGTTGCGGACATTAGAGCTATTAGGATCATCTTAGACATAGCAGCGTACTATGACTATGAGATATGGCAAATGGATGTCAAAACCGCATTCTTGAATGGTTGTCTAGACGAGGAAGTCTATATGGTACAACCAGAAGGTTTTGTCGATCCAAAACATCCCGACAAAGTGTGCAAACTTCAAAGGTCCATTTATGGATTGAAGCAAGCATCAAGGAGTTGGAATAAAAGGTTTGATGAGGAGATCAAAAAGTTTGGTTTTGCTCAAATCCTGATGAGCCATGTGTATATCGCAAAGCTAGTGGGAGTAATGTTACTTGGGTTGAAGTAGCATTTATTCTTGGAATCAAGATCTATAGAGATAGAAGTAAAACGGTTGATTGGATTAAGTCAAAGTGCATAAGATCTTGAGGAGATTCAAGATGGAAAATTCTAAGCGCGGTAACTTGTCGATGCAAAAAGGACTTAATTTATCTAGCAAGAAAGGTGCTTCTACACCTGAAGAGGTGGAGCATATGCAAAGAGTTCCTTATGCTTCGGCTGTGGGATCTATCATGTATGCGGTAAGATGCACTAGACCTGATATTGCGTTCGCGCAAAATATTGTTAGCCGTTATCAGCAAAATCCTGGAGAGGATCATTGGACTGCTGTTAAGAATATTCTCAAGTACATGCGGGCTACTAAAGAATTATTCTTGGTGTATGGTTGAAATCCCGATACAGAATTCAAAGTGAATAGATACTGTGATAGATGTTGGATTTCAGGACTGATGGAGATGATTCAAAATATCAGTAAGGATACGTTTTCATTTTAAATGAAGACACGGTGGAATGCTTTGAGCTAAAAGCAAACCATAGTTGCTATGTATGTGACAGAGTCTGAGTATATTGCCGGCTCAGATAAGCCGCCATGAAAGTTGTCTGGATTAGAAAGATTATTTTTGGATTTTAACGTGATGATCCTCAAATAACACACCTATGGATTTATACTGTGATAATAAGGGAGTTATTATCATTGCCAACAAACCCGGAGTTCAGTAAGGTGCCAGACATTATCCTAGACGATATCACTTTGCAAGTGAACAAATCGTACTAGGAGAAATTAAGATACTCAAAGTTCACACAGATTATAACTTAGCTGATCCTTTTACAAAGGCATTGTCAAAGGAAAACTCAATAAGCATGCCAAGGGCAGAGGTCTTAAATTAGCTAGTTATCTCATGTAAATCTGTGATTGGTATTTGGATAAAGGGACGGTTAAACAATTATTATTTCAATAAATGAATTCATATACTGGGTATGAGTGTTTTCATTTTATAATAATTGTGTCCTATATTTGTATGTTTAAATCCATGAATATTTTCAAATATTCTAAACGTCCATTGTCGATTAACTATATGGGAATATAGTTAAACTAAGACAAATGTGAGAGATTGGTTGAAATATTAAGGGAATATTTGGAGATGGTCTGTCAAACTCACATGGTATTCAAAGAGGTGAATATCAGACTTACCCCACTTAACGAATTGTCATTTTATGGATCGGCGTCAATAAGTGAAATTCGTGAAATGGTTACTTTATTTATCCTTAGACTTGAGATACAAGCAGGTTATGCATGTGTGGATTGCATTTTCTAGATATAGTTCTAACTGTCCTGAACAAAGTAGTAATAAAGGGCTATTGTCAGAAATGTAGTGAAACGACATGACTAACACGTGTAGTCAATATAGGATTTGTTCCTTCAATTTGCAACTGAAGTATGATACCATTTGGCGCCCTCATTGATTAATTAAGATGTTTGTATGCGCATACCCAAATGAACTCAAGAGGTGGTCTTGACTAATTTGGTAATCTTGATTAATTGTAAAAATGAGAAACAGAATCGTTAAATTATGAAATGACATTGATCCATATTCATAATTAACAAGGGTATCTGAAACAAAGGGATATTAAAGACTAAATCATTTCAAATGATAATTTAAGAAACTATCCTTAAATTTTTCGGGAGCATTGGCGTGTTGCTAGACGCTAACCAATGTTATTGCCTTTATAATAACATGCTCAAGTGGGAGCTGTTGGTTTGTGATCACGTTATAATAAACGCATGTCCGGAAGTAAGTTAAGCCTACGGGGTCACACGAAATGACACGGTAACTCTATACATATTAATTAGTATATTAAAGTAATATATTAATTAATTTGATCACGAAATGATTAATTAAACTAAATTAAAGGGTTAATTGTATTTAATTAATTAAAGAGGAGGATTAAATGTGAAATTAGGAAATTAGTGTTGGACTCTAATTCCTAAAGGGATTTCCTAATCCCACTCTAATTAGAAAACCCTCTTGATTAAGCCTATAAATAGAGGCATAGGCTTAAGGGTTTTTCACGTTCATACACATAAGTAATACTCCTCTTTTCCTCCTTATTTTGGTTCGGCCGAAACCACAGCTAAAGGGTTTTGGTTTTGTGACTATCGAAATCCATATAATACATACATATAATTAATGCTTGGCATTAATTTATGGGGTTTTGGTTTTAGTCGATTACTATAGGTTTCGATTAATGGGTTATCGACATAAGGGAGTTACATAAAGGGTTGTGAAGTTCGTGATCGGGGTACTAGCATACGGTATAGGGGTGTCTAGTGTGCGATCATAGAGGGGTTTTACTTTAAACCCTATAATAATAATAATCTTATTATTATTTATTTTATTGGAAGCTTTGCATAAGGTACACGTTTCAATTCCTCTCTTTGTTAATTAATTAGATTACATATACGTTTCTTTCCGCTGCGTACTCGTGAATTGTTACATGTTTATGTGCTCATATTCTAACACAATGATCCACTCACATATGCCAATTCGAGAAGCAATCAGAATGGCTTTTGTACCAGAAGGATCAGATGAACCCGGTGCAACAGAAATTTGTCCTGGGATCCGAGGGTATCCTGGTTTGCCGTAGATTAAAAGCCAAAACCATACAATTCTGCATGTAGAGAACCAAACGATGAATGGCAATAAAAGTAGAAGTAAACACTACAATTTAGATTCTTGTGAATGAGTTGACTCGGGTAATCATGTTTATTCTCTAATGGATCAGATGAGCCAGATAAAGACTAGCTATAGAGAGTCGATTCAAACATAATGCATAAAACCTCCTAATTGATCATATCAAATATATAAGAGTAACTATTATATAGCTAGTAATCGTATTTTGACACACTAGTTTTTATAACAAAAATAGACTTTCAGGACCAAAAATATTCTGGGTTAAGCATATATACCCGAACAGTACTTGTATCCAACATGCTTAACGGGCTCAACTTAGCCACATATAAGTCAAACAAAATTAGCATAATGAAATTGGATTATTACCTATGGATGTAACTAACTATGACAAAATATCTATGTTATGTAAAGATCTTGTAAAATGTCTATGTCATGTAATGAACTTTCAAATTCCGATTATTGGATGTACCTGACCAACCAAAAACTTACACGCGGCAGCTTATATGGTTGCCACATATACCCTAGTACATCTAATAACCAGAATTGGAAAGTTTATTACATTACGTAGACATTTTACAAGATTTTTACATAACATAGACATTTTGTCATAGTTGGTTATATCTATAGGTAATAATCTCTAATGAAAATTATGTGACAACTCGTAATTTTTTAACGACAGGTTAGTCCTAATCTCAATCATTATTATAATTTCGTCTAATTTAGAGATTATGACGTGGAAATTATTAGATAATTGAACATTTGATATAGTTCAATTAGAAGTATCCTTATGACGTAGACTATTAGCTATTTAGATGAATGCCGAGTCTTAAAATAACTTTAAATAAAGATTTAAATGTTATGTCTTGAACAAAGTCTATTTACTGTCTAAACTTAATATTTCCAAGGTTTAGTTTAATAAAGTTTTATTGACTTGTTTAACTAAAATAAGACTAGGGAAAAGTACCTTTACTTTGAATTTTGACCTTTAGGTTAAACGGTATTTAATTGTAAGCATTTTACCAAATTAGGGTACCAAAATACCCAAAAAGAGGCCACATGGGCCGAATTAAATTGAGAGGCAGGGAGTAAAACACCCCCTTCCCTCCTTTCTTTCTTTTTTCGATCGATCACACACACACACAAACACAAAACACACACACAAGATCAAAATCTCCCTATCTCTTCTTCAAATTTCTGGTTTTGCTAAGGAAGAGTTAAAGGATTATCAAGTTATAAAATTTTGGGTATTATTATCATCATCATTATCTTCATCTTTATCTTCTTCAATTTTTGTCTTCAAGAACTTCAAATTTATAAGTAACCCTTTTTCTCCTAAACTTTTGATTTGAACAGCTTGAATCTTTGAGTTGTTTTAGTTGGATTAATTAGATTTAATGGGTTGGAATATGAAATGGGTTTTGTTGGGTTGGATAAGAGAGATTTTATTAGAATTTGGTTTTGAAATCAAAATGGTTGAAATTGCAAATGGTTAGTGAAATGGGATTGTTTCCAAGTCTTGAAACATGTTTGAAGTCATTACAATGAAAAGAATGGGTTAGAAAATGGTCAAGTATGCGGAAATGGTACAAATTTGCAGGTTCTGCACGTCCAGGTTCTGGCTCGCGCCGCGAGGACCAGATTTGGTCGCGTCGCGAGGACCATCGGCTCACGCCGCGAGGGATTCGTCCAGGTCGCACCGCGAGGACCATAAGGTCGCGCCGCGAGTTTGGTGAAATTTGGACAGAACCTTCACAATTTTTGGCCCGCGCCGCGAGACCATTTGGTCGCGCCGCGAGTCACTCTGATGAATTATATTTTGGATTTTTGACGACTTAAAATCTTGAACATCGTTTATACGAATTGGTACTTTGGACTACCTTAAGATGACAATGTCAATGACATTAAAAACTTTTGACAAATAAAATGAACATTAGATCTCGTTCTTGGTCGAGGCATTCTAGGGTTAATAGCTAAGTAATTGTACGTAGGATACTTGTCATGTGAGCTTTGATCCTCACCATTTGGTAATCATATCATAGGTTTTAGATAACCAGGAGAATTGACTGTGGATCTTCTCGAGCTACATTGTACCTTTTAGCACTTAGATCTTTAAGGTGAGTTTATGGCGCCCTTTTCCTTATACTTTGGGCCTGAAAAGCATGTGTTAGTGTATACACGATTTGTTAAATAAATGATTGTTTGTAAGTATGCCATGTGATTTGGATGCTTAGATCATTTGACTTAAATTTCCCATGTTGGCGGCTGTCGAAAATGTGTATACGTGTTTATGAAATGATTTAATGAAATGAATTGAATTGCCGTGTGATGGCTGATTAAATGGTTCTTTGTGTTTGACAAACTAAAATGTTTCCCCTCTTGGTTAAATTGTCGGATGTTGTATTCTGACTGTCTTGGTTAAACTGTCGGATGTTGTATTCTGACTGTCTTGGTTAAACTGTCGGATGTTGTATTCTGACTGTCTTGGTTAAGGTCCGCACCCACATAGAACGGAAACCTGTGCGAGGCATATTGGCTGATACTGTCGGATGTTGTATTCTGACTGTCATATGCTGTCATCAGATCTAGATATACTGATTGACTTGATATAAGATGAGTTCGGATTTGATATACCAGCTATCTTGTTATAATTTGTGATATAAGAGTTGTCAGATCTGGATATACTGACGGTCTTGTATTAAAAGTCGGATCTAGATATACCGACTGTTTTGTTATAAAAGTGTTGTTAGATGTTGTATTCTAACTGTCTGGTCTTTTATAACTATATGTCATTGTGTTGTATCAATGACGAATAAACATTTGGTCAAACACACTGTAAACTCACCAACTATTTCGATAGTTGATCCTCTCAAATTTCATGCTTTTCAGGGAACCAACAGTAAGTATTGGAAGCACAATTGGCATATTAGAAGCCATCTTTTGAACTTTGGATGTACAATTAGTGTCAGATCTCTGAGGACTATCGTATTATTAGTCCTAATTGTACTAGACAATCCAAATGTTTGTATTATATTAAGTGGGCCCATTTTCAATTAAGGATAGTTTGTATCCATGTATTGGGGTCCACATCTGAACGATTATACTTGTAATAAACTCGTATTTGGATTAATGGATGTAATCTCTATTTACCTTCTGATTTGTACGCAATTATTTGTTAACCCTGTATTTCCGCTACAACGGGGTGTGACAAAAATTGGTATCAGAGCCAAGGTTATAGTGAATACGGAGTTATTCCTCGTGAATAACTCAATCTATAGCCATGGTCGCTTCAAAAAGGAAATCTAAGTCTTTAAGGTTTAGGATACTTGTCTCGAGAGTTATACTATTTTCATAATTAGACCTAACCCGATCAACTAGGTCCCGATTTTGTAAAATAGTATAAGGCTCGAAATAAATATCTTAAATTGTGTATATACGTGTTACTTGAATTATATTCACAACATACTATAAATGTGGTGGGAAGGCTGCGGGTGACCCTATATATAAGCATTGAAGGTATGTTAGGAATAGAAACTCAAATCGTATGTGTGTACATAAGGTTTATATACGTGATAGTTTAGATTATATTAACAACATATTGTAGATGTGGTGGGAAAGCTGCAGGTGACCCTATATATAAGCATTGAAGATATGTTGCTAATAGAAACCCAAACTATATGTGTTAATCTAGACAAAGATCGCTTTGTAACTCTTGTTGCGTACTGTCTCATTCAAATCTGATTGTCTATATGCGTGTTAGATTGGACTATGTTAATGACATACTGTAGATGTGGTGGGAAAGCTGCGGGTGACCCTATACATAAGCATTGAAAGTGTAACATCCCAAACTTTTCTTTACTAGTTGACTAATGCCGTTAAGTCAATATCGTGTGTGTCGTAAAGTCTATTTTAGATTTAATGCTTATATGTGGTTAATGTGTGTTATGTGTGAGGCTTGTAAGCCTAAATGTTAATGTAGTATAAATGTGTGTAATATGAAGATTTATGTCTATGTAGTGACATTTAATGAAGGAATAATGATGTATATGGTCAATAAAGTAGTTTGTGACCAATAATGAAGGATTAGGAAGCTTAGGGGCTAGTTTTGACATGTGTGCAAAGTTAAAAACGGGTTTAGAGGCTTAGGGGTTGTCTTTAGAGAGCCATTATGCAGGTTTTCTTCCTCCTAAACAAGCCCTAGCTGATCCCTTCCCTTCCCCTCAAGTTTCTCGCTAGATCTATTCGTGTTGGAGCCAAATCGATCGTGCATTGCTTAGGTTTTGGATCTTTATCACCTAATACAGGTAATATAGGTGTTCCTCTTTTGAGATATGATTGTTTGAGTCTTATAATAGTCTTAATCCAGGCCATAAGGGTTTGGGTTGGGTTATTAGATTAAACGTTCACCGATTACATGTTATTCGGGTGATTAAATGATTGATTTATGAAGTAAAGGATTAAAGGATTTATAGGCTAAAAATAGATGATGAAAGTGCAATTAAATGGGTTAATTTTAAGTCCCCAGGTTGGATTTGGGGTATGGGTTCGTATGGAATTCGTTTGATCAAAGAACAAAGTTGGGATTTCTGGACGACACTCCAAGTGCGATGCACCTGGAGGGTGGTGCGACGCACCACAGCCCAGTTTGGGTTTTTGGAGGACCCCGATATGCGACGCACCAAGGGCTGGTGCGGCGCACCTGGTCTTAATCTAAATTCCCTGGAGGATTAGTGCGACGCACCAAGGGCTGGTGCGGCGCACCTACTGTTGATAAGATTTTTCTGTTGGTTTTGTGCGACGCACCAAAGGGTAGGTGCGGCGCACTCGTAGTTAATTTGAATTTCTCTGGAGGTTTGGTGCGACGCACCACATGGAAGGTGCGGCGCACCACCTGCCCAGATTTTACAAAAAGTGTCGTTTAGCTTATCTTTCGATCTTATACTTGTTCTAGGTTATTGGAAGACACCTAGTCATCGTTGTATTGTGCTTGTAGCTTGTTGTTAAGCTGTATCAAGGTAAGATACACTACTTTTGTCAAGCTGAGGGTTCAACAAGCAAAGGTTTCATACTTATAACTTCCTTAACGGTAACTATGATATATGTGGGTATCTCGGGTTACACGGGAGGTATTATGGGATATGTAGTTGACCATGAGACCTGAAATGCAGACCTTAATGTAGTGAAATGAAGTATTGTTCAATGTAGGGTATTGTTATGCAGTTTATGTAGATTTATGAAGTGTCTTATTATGTGTGAAATGTAGAAATGAAGTTGTTGGGTGACATATGCATACTACATGGCTTGTACACCTAGCTCACTAGACTTGGTAGGTTGCCATGTCACTTGCACGTTTAAGGCCCAAACGAAATGAAGGTAATGTGTGATTATGTTTAGGTTATGTGTGTTTCCTAAACTATTATGTGTGGGATCGAGCTCGTAAATATAATGCAGGGAAAGTGTTAAGCTTAACCCGTACAAGTCTTAGCCGGACGAGTACGTTGACGTAGCTGTTGCTTGGGTGGCTCCTTGCAACATGGTCTTTATAATGCAGGGCGAGTAATACGAGGGGTTTGACCAACCTCCACATACGGATTACTCTTGGATTGGCTTGCCATTCCTTAACGACGTACGATGATTAGTCTTTTGGTTGATCATCCAGTCGGGTGTGATGCAGGGCACACTTATATGTAGATAACGAAGATACGTGTGACAATGTGGGAACTAATGCAGGATAGGCACATTTAGGATGACTATCCTATTTGATATGAAGTTGATATGCAGTTATGTGTGTTGTGTGTTGTGCCTAATGAGTTTGTCTATTAATGAAGAAATGTTTTAATTGGACAAATGCTTTTAAATTAAGTGTGATCTTACTTAGCTATTCTTATAGCTAACACTTGTTTCTTTAATGTGGTTGTTCCTTCAGGTTTAGCTTGAAGGACTTGTAGGTGCAGGACGTGAGAGCGTGGGTAGAAAGCATGCAGATTCCTTAGCTACCCTAGTTGCTTATTATGGAGACTTTGAATACATTTCATTTTGATGTCGAATTTATGTAATAATGTGTGAACGGTTGTTTAATGTTGGGCAACCGTTGGGTTTTCATTTGAACTAATGTTTGATATGGCATGTAACACCAACTAAACGCAGAAACCGAAATGTTTTTACCGGTTTTGACTTTTACGGTCTTTACTTCCGCAATTTAACACCGTTAGGTGAAAGATTTTTGAAAACCCATATTTTTAAACGTCGGGTGTTACAAGTTGGTATCAGAGAATTGGTTTAAGTGAACCAAAATTCGACTTATGCCGTAGGATTTTGGACTTAGACCGATGAGAAGTAGGTTTGGCTTAAGTAGGATGCCTAGCTAATGAAGTGGAATGCTCTAAGACGGGTTGGGGAGTGAGTGAGAGTGTGATTTAAGGCTTGTTTATTGTGTGTGATAATGTAGTTATATGTAGTAGAGCCTTATCATATGTAGTCACTCTTTAACTTTTGCTAACCGTCATTGTTACTTTGTAGAGTTAATGGCCAACACTAGAGCTAGTAACCAAAGAGCAGGAGGAAATGGTGGTGGTATTCCTCCTAATGGAAACGGGGCTGGAAATGAAGTAGAGCAAAGGCAACCCCGGGTACAAAATCGCCGTCTTGGTGATCCACCAACCGCCTCTGAAGTGGATAGGGCAAACCCGGTAATAGAGCAGGTTCCCAATCAAGCCCAATTACATGAAGAATTGAGAGCTATCCGAGCTCTCTTAATGAGAAATGAAGAGGAGTTAGCTCAATTGAGGGCTGAAAGAAATGCAGAAAGGATTGGGAGTGAACAAAGGGGTGAGCGTTCGGAAGGGAATTACTCTAATCCCTCCCAAAGTGTTGAACCATCCATGGCAGCCGTGGGTGTTAATGAAGTTAATGGTGGAGGACTGGAGTTGTTAATGCACCTCGTGTTAATAACTTCAAATATGAAAGTTTTCAGAAATGTGGTGCCAAGGAGTTTGATGGTACCCAAAATGCAGTGGGTGCTTGGAGTGGATCGAGGACATTGAGGTAGTTTTTGCATCTTGCTATTGTCCGGATGATATGAAGGTTTTGTGTGCTAGTGGGATGTTGAAGAAGAATGCCCGTAATTGGTGGAGGGCTACTACAGTGTCTATGGCTCCTGAGGTACTTGCAGTTATGCCTTGGGGAACATTTAAGGAGAAGTTTCTAGAGGAGTATGTGGGAATGCGTGAGTTAAGGTTAATTGAAAAGGAGTTTAGATCGTTGGTTGCTAAACCCGGTGCAATTTCTGATTATGCACACTCGTTTATGGAGAAGTTGAAGTTTGTTGGACACTTGGTTCGAAGGCAGGAGGACCAAATTGAGGCTTATTGTGATGGTCTTCCCGCTAATTATCGTGGATTATGTAGACAACATGTGACTTTATCGGCGGCTATTAAGGAGTCAAAGAGGTTGGATGATGACTTCAAAAGTGAGAAAGTTGTGGTGAAGGTTGATGACAAGAAAGCAGGGTTCAAAAGAGGGTCAAATTGGTCATCTAATAACAATAATAAGAAGTTTCGAGGGAATTCTAGCTCAAGTGGTGACAAAGATAAAAAGAAGAATGGGTCTTGGTGTGCTTTTGCAAGAGTGTTCATGAAGGCCAATGTTCTGACAAGACAAGAAGGTGTCATAAGTGTGGAAAGTCGGGACATCTTGCAACAGAATGTAGGGACAAGGTTCGTTGTTACAAGTGTCAGGAAACGGGTCATCTTATTGCCGATTGCCCACAAATGAAGAATGACGGGAAGAAAGCAGCTACTTCAGCAACAAAAGTGAGAGCCTTGCAGATGACTGTTGATGATGCTAAGAACAACGACGAGGTGGTAAGTGGTACTTTCCTTGTTAATTCAAAACCTGCTTCTGTTTTATTTGATTCGGGTGCAAATAGGTCGTTTGTGTCTACTTTATTTGCTCCTAAGCTAGGAAGAGTCACTACCCCTTTAGATTGCTCGATAGAGGTGGAAATTGCTAATGGTATGGTTAGTGATATATGTGTGGGTTATGATGATTGTGACATTGAGATTGAAGGTCGTTTGTTTCCGGTCCAGTTATTGCCTACTACCTTAGCCGGTTTTGATGTAGTGATTGGTATGGATTGGTTGTCTAGAAATGAAGCTAGTATTTTGTGTTCCCAAAAGGTTATTCGGTTTCCTACATCCGATGGTAATGTGGTAACGGTTTATGGGGATAAGAAAAGAGGGGGAATAAAGATCATTAGTATGATGAAGGCTATTAAATGTATCAGGAAGAATAAGAGTCATTTCTTGGCCTATGTTATTGATGTGAGAAAGGAGAAGCCTTCTATTGCTAGTGTTGATGTAGTATCCGATTTTCCCGATGTGTTTCCCGAAGATCTTCCCGGTATTCCTCCGACCGTGAAGTTACTTTTCAGATAGATCTTATTCCCGGTGCTACACCTGTTGCTAAAGCACCTTACCGATTAGCTCCTACAGAAATGAAAGAGTTAATGTCCCAACTTCAGGAGTTACTTGACAAAGGTTTCATACAACCTAGTTCCTCGCCTTGGGGAGCTCCGGTTCTCTTTATTAAAAAGAAGGATGGATCTATGCGCATGTGCATAGACTACCGTGAGTTGAATAAGCGAACGGTTAAGAATAAATATCCTCTCCCGCGAATTGATGATCTCTTTGATCAACTACATGGTGCTTCATATTTTTCAAAGATAGATTTGCGGTCCGGTTATCATCAATTGAAGGTTAAGAAGGAGGATGTAGCAAAGACAGCTTTCCAGACTAGATATGGTCATTATGAGTTCTTGGTCATGCCATTTGGGTTGACTAATGCTCCAGCCGCGTTTATGGATTTAATGAATCGGGGATGCCGTCCCTTTCTAGATCATTTTGTTATTGTGTTTATTGACGATATTTTGATCTATTCTAAGTCAGAAGATGAGCACCGTGAGCACTTGAAAGCAGTTTTGGAGGTGTTGAGGGAGAAGAAGTTGTATGCCAAGTTTTCTAAATGTGAGTTTTGGCTTCGAGAGGTGCAGTTTCTTGGTTATGTTATTTCATCGGAAGGTATTAAAGTGGATCCTTCAAAGATTGAAGCTGTTTCAAAGTGGGAGCAGCAAAAGACTCCTACTGAGATTAAAAGTTTTCTTGGTTTGGCTGGATATTATAGAAGGTTCATTCAGGATTTCTCCCGAATAGCCAAGCCTATGACTGAACTAACGAAGAAAGAAGTAAAGTTTGAGTGGACCGATAAGCAGGAGAATGCATTCAAACGTTGAAGAAGAAGTTGTGTGAAGCTCCTATACTTGCCTTACCTGAAGGTACCGATGATTTGGTTGTGTATAGTGATGCATCTATCACGGGTTTGGGTTGTGTACTGATGCAGAGGGACAAGGTGATCGCCTATGCTTCCCGCCAGTTGAAACATGAGAAGAATTACCCTACCCATGATCTTGAATTGGCCGCAGTTGTATTTGCATTAAAATTGTGGAGACATTACCTTTATGGTACAAAATGCACTTTGTTTACCGATCATAAAAGTTTGCAGTATGTTTTTAATCAAAAGGAGATGAACGTGAGACAAAGGAGGTGGATGGAATTACTTAAGGATTACGATTGTGAAATCAAATACCATCCGGGAAAAGCCAATGTAGTGGCGGATGCACTAAGTAGGAAGGTGCAAAGTTCTTCTTGTAAGTTGATGAGCATGCAAGTTCAAGCCAAGTCGGGGCTACTTGATCGAATTAAGGAAGCACAAGTGAGGGCATTGATGAAGGATAACATTGACAATGAAGCATTGGGAAGAAGAAACGTCTTGTGATGGAGACTAATAGCCGTGGGTTCAAAACATACAAGGGTCGAATTTGGGTGCCATTGCTTGGTGGTAACCGAGAATTGATCCTTGAGGAAGCCCATAGAAGTAGATATTCAGTACATCCCGGTGTCACCAAAATGTATGCAGATTTAAAGCCGATCTATTGGTGGCCGGATATTAAAGGAGAAGTAGCTCATTTTGTAGCAAAGTGTTTGACGTGTGCAAGAGTGAAGACGGACCATCAAAAGCCGTATGGTTTGTTGCTTCAATTAGAAATTCCCGAGTGGAAATGGGATCATATTACCATGGACCTTGTAACGAAGCTACCTAAAACGCCGAAAGGGAATGATATGATATGGGTGATTGTAGATAGATTGACGAAGAGTGCTCATTTTCTAGCTACCCGACAAGTTGTGCCTTTAACGAAGATGGCAAAGATGTACATTGATGAAGTAGTTGCGAAACATGGAGTTCCTTTATCTATTGTTTCGGATCGAGACTCGAGGTTTGTGTCAAACTTTTGGAAGGGTCTTCAACGGGAGTTGGTAGTAGAATAAATTTGAGTACCGCCTATCATCCCCAAACCGATGGGCAAAGTGAGAGAACCATTCAAACCTTGGAAGATATGTTGAGAACGTGTGTACTCGAATACGGTGGAGCATGGGATGATCATTTGAGAATGATTGAGTTTGCTTATAACAATAGTCACCATGCAAGCATTGGAATGCCACCATTTGAGATGTTATATGGAAGAAGGTGTAGGACTCCACGTTGTTGGATGGAGCCCGGTGAAAAGCAGTTGACCGGTCCCGAAATTATTGAAATTACCTCTGAAAAAGTTAATGTAGCTAAAGAAGCTTTGCGTGTGGCAAGAGAAAGGCAGAAAACTTATGCAGATAAGAAAAGGAGACCGATTGAGTTTAATGTTGGTGATTTAGTGATGCTGAAAGTATCACCTTGAAAGGAGTTATTCGATTTGGAAAGAAGGGAAAGTTGAGTCCACGTTTCATTGGACCTTTTAAAGTTGTGAAGCGCATTAAAGACGTGGCATATCAGTTGGAATACCTCCAGAATTGGATGGAATTCACAACACTTTCCATGTATCCTACTTGAGGAAATGTTTAGCTGAGGAGTCAAGTGTGATTCCTATTAAAGACGTGAGTATTGACCCAATGAAGAGAATAGTAGACGAACCAGTAGTGATACTTGGAAAAAAAGCAAAAGAAGTTACGCCGGAAAGTGATTGACCTCGTGTTGATAAAGTGGAAGCATAACCATGGAGAAAGCTTAACGTGGGAAACTGAAGCAGTAATGAAGGAAAAGTATCCCGAGTTGTTCCTTAATGAAGAGATTCCGGGGACGGAATCCTCTTAAGGGGGAGGTAATTGTAACATCCCAAACTTTTCTTTACTAGTTGACTAATGCCGTTAAGTCAATATTGTGTGTGTCGTTAAGTCTATTTTAGATTTAATGCTTATATGTGGTTAATGTGTGTTATGTGTGAGGCTTGTAAGCCTAAATGTTAATGTAGTATAAATGTGTGTAATATGAAGATTTATGTCTATGTAGTGACATTTAATGAAGGATTAATGATGTATATGGTCAATAAAGTAGTTTGTGACCAATAATGAAGGATTAGGAAGCTTAGGGGCTAGTTTTGACATGTGTGCAAAGTTAAAAACGGGTTTAGAGGCTTAGGGGTTGTCTTTAGAGAGCCATTATGCGGGTTTTCTTCCTCCTAAACAAGCCCTAGTTGATCCCTTCCCTTCCCCTCAAGTTTCTCGCTAGATCTATTCGTGTTGGAGCCAAATCGATCGTGCATTGCTTAGGTTTTGGATCTTTATCACCTAATACAGGTAATATAGGTGTTCCTCTTTTGAGATATGATTGTTTGAGTCTTATAATAGTCTTAATCCAGGCCATAAGGGTTTGGGTTGGGTTATTAGATTAAACGTTCACCGATTCATGTTATTCGGGTGATTAAATGATTGATTTATGAAGTAAAGGATTAAAGGATTTATAGGCTGAAAATAGATGATGAAAGTGCAATTAAATGGGTTAATTTTAAGTCCCCAGGTTGGATTTGGGGTATGGGTTCGTATGGAATTCGTTTGATCAAAGAACAAAGTTGGGATTTCTGGACGACACTCCAAGTGCGACGCACCTGGAGGGTGGTGCGACGCACCACAGCCCAGTTTGGGTTTTTGGAGGACCCCGATATGCGACGCACCAAGGGCTGGTGCGGCGCACCTGGTCTTAATCTAAATTCCCTGGAGGATTAGTGCGACGCACCAAGGGCTGGTGCGGCGCACCTATTGTTGATAAGATTTTTCTGTTGGTTTTGTGCGACGCACCAAAGGGTAGGTGCGGCGCACTCGTAGTTAATTGGAATTTCTCTGGAGGTTTGGTACGACGCACCACATGGAAGGTGCGGCGCACCACCTGCCCAGATTTTACAAAAAGTGTCGTTTAGCTTATCTTTCGATCTTATACTTGTTCTAGGTTATTGGAAGACACCTAGTCATCGTTGTATTGTGCTTGTAGCTTGTTGTTAAGCTGTATCAAGGTAAGATACACTACTTTTGTCACGCTGAGGGTTCAACAAGCAAAGGTTTCATACTTATACTTCCTTAACGGTAACTTATGATATATGTGGGTATCTCGGGTTACACGGGAGGTATTATGGGATATGTAGTTGACCATGAGACCTGAAATGCAGACCTTAATGTAGTGAAATGAAGTATTGTTCAATGTAGGGTATTGTTATGCAGTTATGTAGATTTATGAAGTGTCTTATTATGTGTGAAATGTAGAAATGAAGTTGTTGTGTGACATATGCATACTACATGGCTTGTACACCTAGCTCACTAGACTTGGTAGGCTGCCATGTCACTTGCACGTTTAAGGGCCCAAACGAAATGAAGGTAATGTGTGATTATGTTTAGGCTATGTGTGTTAAGCTTAACCCGTACAAGTCTTAGCCGGACGAGTACGTTGACGTAGTTGTTGCTTGGGTGGCTCCTTGCAACATTGTCTTTATAATGCAGGGCGAGTAATACGAGGGGTTTGACCAACCTCCACATACGGATTACTCTTGGATTGGCTTGCCATTCCTTAACGACGTACGATGATTAGTCTTTTGGTTGATCATCCAGTCGGGTGTGATGCAGGGCACACTTATATGCAGATAACGAAGATACGTGTGACAATGTGGGAACTAATGTAGGATAGGCACATTTAGGATGACTATCCTATTTGATATGAAGTTGATATGCAGTTATGTGTGTTGTGTGTTGTGCCTAATGAGTTTGTCTATTAATGAAGAAATGTTTTAATTGGACAAATGCTTTTAATTAAGTGTGATCTTACTTAGCTATTCTTATAGCTAACACTTGTTTCTTTAATGTGGTTGTTCCCTCAGGTTTAGCTTGAAGGACTTGTAGGTGCAGCACGTGAGGGCGTGGGTAGAAAGCATGCAGATTCCTTAGCTACCCCTAGTTGCTATTTATGGAGACTTTTGAATACATTTCATTTTGATGTCGAATTTATGTAATAATGTGTGAACGGTTGTTTAATGTTGGGCAACCGTTGGGTTTTCATTTGAACTAATGTTTGATATGGCATGTAACACCAACTAAACGCAGAAACCGAAATGTTTTTATCGGTTTTGACTTTTACGGTCTTTACTTCCGCAATTTAACACCGTTAGGTGAAAGATTTTTGAAAACCCATATTTTTAAACGTCGGGTGTTACAGAAAGTATGTTAGCAATATAAAACCAGACTGTATGCGTATAAGTTAGACAAGAATCTCTTTAAGAACTCGTGTATTGTGAAATTTGTCTACCTTTTCAGACTTATCATGTCAGACAGAGCACGCTCTTATGTTGTGGTTCCTGGTACTCCTCCAGTGCCAGTAGTAACTAACTCCATCCCTCGTGTTCCTCACTCTTCTGAAGAGGAACCAATGGAGGAATCGGGCAATGAATCTCGCCCTATAAATCTGGTATTTTCATCCAGTGAATCTGGAAGTGAACATGTGTCTATCCATGTTCAACCATCTCTGCCACCAGTAGCTCCATATCAGAGGAGGACTACTGAGGGAGCTCGTACTCCTTACGCTCCTCGAGACCCTAATGCTGCAGGTCCTTCTGCACCAATTCAAGACAATTGTGGATTTGGCCCTTCGTTCTTTCTGGGTGATTCGTATGCTGCGGGTACATCTAGAGTGCCTGTGTATAACCCAAATGCTGCTGAAGAAATACCAGTTGCTATTGCAACTGATAGGTCGGAATATGCACTCCGACAGATGTCTAGGATGAACAACTCTCTCATCCGTACTAGGGAAGTTGTTGAGAGTCAAGCTCAAGCCTTGACAGGTGCTTACCAACAAGCTTCTGATGCGATGACTGTTGCTTTGAAGGGGAAGGAGACCCTTGGGATGTTAATCTGGATATTGTTGGTTTTAGTAGTCTTGGTTGTGGCATTGTTAGTTGTAGTCCTTTTCAAGATGTAATTAGTAGTAGTAACATATTGTAAGCCTAAAACTTATAACAACTCATGCTTCTGCATTTGAGTTGTAGTCTATCTAGTGGATGTATTTCCCACGTGTTTTGGATAGTATGGCTCTGACTGTGTAATGTATCAGCGTGGATGTTGTTCTCACATGATTTCGATTTATGGATGTAGTTCCCACAAGATTTTGTAATATACAAGTCAGATTTTGTAAAATTTTGGTATAAATGAAAGGCGATCGTCTTTGGCTTACATATTTGTTCAGACTACGTTACTTGCTCATTTCGATTCTAGAAATATAGTGTTCTATGTTTCTTGTCTTGTTTAGTTCATGAGTTCAAGTAAGTAGAAATTGTGAATTTTGTTTAGTATCCTCTTACATCTTGAAAGGCTACATTCTGTGTTATTCTTACAAGAAAACCTCTAAATGACATTTTTGTTCATGTCATAGACTTATGGCTCCCAAGACGCGAGGAAAGGTTCAGAAGAAGGCTGCTCCCAGGAGATTTACTTGAGCAAACCCTAGACCTAATGAAACTAAACAGGAAGAACCTGTGATTCAGCAAAGACCAGAAGCTGCTGCAGTTAATGTGAACACTGGCCCTGGACCTACCCTAAATACTGACGGGGAAAACAACATGACGACATTTGTGACACAACAGTTATTTGCTGCTATGCCTACTTTAGTCACTCAGATCACGGCGAGCATGAAAGCCAATAATAATCATCATGCTGACAATAGTAACAATGTTGAACCTACTGCTGAACAAGTTGCTCCTCGTGCTCAACTTCGAGTGGGTGACTACAAGACTTTCACGTATTGCAAGCCGAAAGAGTTTCATGGTACTGAAGGTCCGGTAGGTCTAATCAACTGGTTAGAAAGTATAGAGGCGGTGCTACATATCAGCCGTTGTGCTGAAGAACATAAAGTGGAGTATGCTTCCACTCAACTTCAAAGGCACGCTCTATCGTGGTGGAATGAGCATGTTAGGACCCGAGGTCGAGATCAAGCTAATAGGATACCTTGGGTTGACTTTAAAAGGATGTTGATGGAAAAGTACTGTCCTAGGGAGGAAGTACAGAAAATGGAAGGCGAATTTTGGAACCATAATATGGTCGGGCTAGACAACGAGAAATATACTACTCGTTTTCATGAGCTGACAAGACTAGTTCCTCGTATGGTGGATACAGAGGAAAAATTGATAGAGAGATACTGTTATGGATTGTCACCTGACGTCCGAAGGTTGGTAGCCGCTTTTAATCCCCTGACTCTTCAAGCGGCAGTTAGTGCAACCAACCGAAAGGTAATAGATTTGAAAAGAACCCCTGGTTCTTCGGTTGGAACTGAGGTGATCAAGAGAGGAAGTGATCATGCCTCTGGAAGTGGTTTTGGAAATGGTGGGAATGGCAAGAGGTTTAAGGCCGCCAGAAACTTTGCAGTGGTACCTCAGGCAAGGTTCAGTAGGGAAAAGATACCAAATCAGTGCTACGAGTATGGAAGCGAGAATCATATGCGACCCGCATGTCCACGACTTAATCAAGCCCCGAACAACAATCCTATAGTTCCAGTAAGGAACAATGCGGGGAACAATCAAGTTAGAAATCAAGGAGGCCAAGGTAGAGGCCGAGTATTTGCTTTGGATGTTGCTGATGCACGACGTGATCCCAACGTTGTGATAGGTACATTCATACTCAATAATCATTATGTATTTGTACTATTTGATTCTGGTGCTGATAAGAGTTTCATATCCTTAGAATTTAAGTCTCGATTTGGTATAGTAGCTATCCCTATGAAAGACACTTATATTGTCGAATATGCAAACGGTCAAAAGTATATTGCTAAAGATCATTTGGTAGATTGTAGTTTGGTATTGGCAGGTAAAACTTTTAAAATTGACCTGATTCCTATAGAACTAAGTAGTTTTGATGTAATTGTTGGTATGGATTAGTTATCTAGGGTTAGAGCTGAAATAAGTTGTTATGAGAAAATTGTTAGAATACCTCTCCAAAATGAAGAAACCCTGATAGTGCAAGGAGACAAGTCGGGAAAGAAGTTGATTTTAGTATCGGCGATAAAAGCAAATAAGTATCTACAGAAAGAACACCCTGCTTTCTTAGCATTAGTTGTTGAGAGAAAACCCAAGGATAAAAACATGAAAGACATTCCTGTAGTTAGAGATTTTCCAGAGGTGTTTCCTGAAGATTTGACAGGACTTCCACCTCACAGACCGGTTGAGTTTGGAATAGATTTAGTCCCTAGAGCTGCACCCGTGGCCAAGGCACCCTATCGCCTTGCGCCGTCAGAAATGCAAGAACTATCTGAACAACTGCAAGAGTTATTGGCAAAAGGATTAATACGTCAAAGTTCATCACCGTGGGGAGCTCCGATTCTGTTTGTTAAGAAGAAAGACGGCTCGATGCGCATGTGCATAGATTACAGAGAATTGAACAAGTTGACTGTCAAGAACAGGTACCCTTTACCTCGTATTGACGACTTGTTTGACCAATTGGAAGGTGCTTTTTCGAAGATTGATCTCAGATCTGGGTATCATCAACTCAGGGTCAGAGAGACAGACATTCCTAAAACAGCCTTTAGAACTCGTTATGGGCATTATGAGTTTTTGGTTATGCCATTTGGTTTAACCAATGCACCTGCTGTGTTTATGGACTTAATGAATCGAGTATGTCGACCGTACCTTGACAAGTTTGTCATTGTATTCATCGATGACATACTGATTTACTCAAGAAGCAAAGCTGAACATGAAGGTCATCTGAGGACTGTTCTACAACTACTCAAGGAACAAAAATTGTACGCAAAATTCTCTAAGTGCGAATTCTGGATTAGGGAGGTGCACTTCTTAGGTCATGTAGTGAATATGGATGGAATTCACGTAGATCCATCAAAGATCGAAGCAATAAAGAAGTGGGAAGCTCCTAAGACTCCAACAGAGATCCGCCAATTTCTTGGACTGGCTGGATATCATAGAAGATTTATAGAAAATTTCTCAAAGGTTGCTCAACCTTTGATGTTGTTGACTCAAAAGACCAAGGAATTTGTTTGGCATGATGCCCAAGAGAAGGCGTTCCAAACGTTAAAGGATAAGCTATGTAATGCTCCTATTTTTTCGGGACGAAATCCTTAGAAGTCGGGGATGCTGTGACAACTCGTAATTTATTAACGACGGGTTAGTCCTAATCTCAATCATTATTATAATTTCGTCTAATTTAGAGATTATGACGTGGAAATTATTAGATAATTGAACATTTGATATAGTTCAATTAGACGTATCCTTATGACGTAGACTATTAGCTATTTAGATGAATGCCGAGTCTTAAAATAACTTTAAATAAAGATTTAAATGTTATGTCTTGAACACAGTCTATTTACTGTCTAAACTTAATATTTCCAAGGTTTAGTTTAATAAAGTTTTATTGACTTGTTTAACTAAAATAAGACTAGGGAAAAGTACCTTTACTTTGAATTTTGACCTTTAGGTTAAACGGTATTTAATTGTAAGCATTTTACCAAATTAGGGTACCAAAATACCCAAAAAGAGGCCACATGGGCCGAACTAAATTGAGAGGCAGGGAGTAAAACACCCCCTTCCCTCCTTTCTTTCTTTTTTCGATCGATCACACACACACACAAACACAAAACACACACACAAGATCAAAATCTCCCTATCTCTTCTTCAAATTTCTGGTTTTGCTAAGGAAGAGTTAAAGGATTATCAAGTTATAAAATTTTGGGTATTATTATCATCATCATTATCTTCATCTTTATCTTCTTCAATTTTTGTCTTCAAGAACTTCAAATTTGTAAGTAACCCTTTTTCTCCTAAACTTTTGATTTGAACAGCTTGAATCTTTGAGTTGTTTTAGTTGGATTAATTAGATTTAATGGGTTGGAATTGTTGGGTTGGATAAGAGAGATTTTATTAGAATTTGGTTTTGAAATCAAAATGGTTGAAATTGCAAATGGTTAGTGAAATAAGATTGTTTCCAAGTCTTGAAACATGTTTGAAGTTATTACAATGAAAAGAATGGGTTAGAAAATGGTCAAGTATGCAGAAATGGTCCAAATTTGCAGGTTCTGCACGTCCAGGTTCTGGATCGCGCCGCGAAACCTTTAGGTCGCGCCGCGAGGACCAGATTTGGTCGCGTCGCGAGGACCATCGGCTCGCGCCGCGAGGGATTCGTCCAGGTCGCGCCGCGAGGACCATAAGGTCGCGCCACGAGTTTGCTGAAATTTGGACAGAACCTTCACAATTTTTGGCTCGCGCCACGAGTCACCCTGATGAATTATATTTCGGATTTTTGATGACTTAAAATCTTGAACTTCGTTTATACGAATTGGTACTTTGGACTACCTTAAGATGACAATGTCAATGACATTAGAAACTTGAGACAAATAAAATGAACATTAGATCACGTTCTTGGTCGAGGCATTCTAGGGTTAATAGCTAAGTAGTTGTACGTAGGATACTTGTCATGTGAGCTTTGATCCTCACCATTTGGTAATCATATCATAGGTTTTGGATAACCAGGAGAATTGACTATGGATCTTCTCGAGCTACATTGTACCTTTTAGCACTTAGATCGCTAAGGTGAGTTTATGGCGCCCTTTTCCTTTTACTTTGGGCCTGAAAAGCATGTGTTAGTGTATACACGATTTGTTAAATAAATGATTGTTTGTAAGTATGCCATGTGATTTGGATGCTTAGATCATTTGACTTAAATTTCCCATGTTGGCGGCTGTCGAAAATGTGTATACGTGTTTATGAAATGATTGAATGAAATGAATTGAATTGCCGTGTGATGGCTAATTAAATGGTTCTTTGTGTTTGACAAACTAAAATGTTTCCGCTGTTGGTTAAATTGTCGGATGTTGTATTCTGGCTGTCTTGGTTAAACTGTCGGATGTTGTATTCTGACTGACTTGGTTAAACTGTCGGATGTTGTATTCTGACTGTCTTGGTTAAGGTCCGCACCCACATAGAACGGAAACCTGTGCGAGGCATATTGGCTGATACTGTCGGATGTTGTATTCTGACTGTCATATGTTGTCATCAGATCTAGATATACTGATTGACTTGATATAAGATGAGTTCGGATTTGATATACCGGCTATCTTATTATAATTTGTGATATAAGAGTTGTCAGATCTAGATATACTGACGGTCTTGTATTCAAAGTCGGATCTAGATATACCGACTGTTTTGTTATAAAAGTGTTGTTAGATGTTGTATTCTAACTGTCTGGTCTTTTATAACTATATGTCATTGTGTTGTATCAATGAAGAATAAACATTTGGTCAAACACACTGTAAACTCACCAACTATTTCGATAGTTGATCCTCTCAAATTTCATGCTTTTCAGGGAACCAACAGTAAGTATTGGAAGCACAATTGGCATATTAGAAGCCATCTTTTGAACTTTGGATGTACAATTAGTGTCTGATCTCTGAGGACTATCGTATTATTAGTCCTAATTGTACTAGACAATCCAAATGTTTGTATTATATTAAGTGGGCCCATTTTCAATTAAGGATAGTTTGTATCCATGTATTGGGGTCCACATCTGAACGATTATACTTGTAATAAACTAGTATTTGGATTAATGGATGTAATCTGTATTTATCTTCTGATTAGTACGCAATTATTTGTTAACCCTGTATTTCCGCTACAACGGGGTGTGACAAATTATAGGAAGTACCTGTAACCCATGAGCATGACGTAAATGGCAACAAACATGGACCATATACTAGTTAGGATGGGAACACAATCTGCCATTGGGGTGTTAGCCCAGTGGTCAGGGGGTTTTCCACAAAGTGGTTTCCTCCTGGGGGGTCTCAGGTTCGAATCCTGCCACATGTAAATGTGGTGAGGGGGCCTTAGCAATGCTATACTCATCTAACACATGAGGAGCAAACCCTTTAGGGCATTGCCAGGAGACGAACCGGCGTGGGCGCATCCGTGTGGGGGGTGTTAGCCATTTATCCGTTGCTGCCTTTCAAAAAAAGGATGGGAACACAATCTGAATGTAACACCCTAACATGGCGGAATCATGGGGTATCACTTAGAAAAGCACAACATGACATGAAAATTATGTAGAGTCAAACTATATGCATTCAATAGATTGAAACAATCCACAAGCTCATTCAAATATATTACAATAATCAACATTCATCAAAAATACACACTCAATCCATACTTAAAAGAAATTGTTCAATCCTAGTAAGTCCAATCCTAGTAATGCAAGCATATATTCATCCATTCTGTCTCTGATTAACTTGATTTCCTGAAAAGTGTACTAAAAAGCGTCAACATAAAGTTGGTGAGTTCGTAGGGACAAGTAACAAGGAATAACCGTATCGGGATGACAACCGTTAACAATAAGTGAGGATTAGGAGAACTAATCACATCCAAGGAAAACCTATAAGGTTTCACATTATCACAATTCAATACAAGTCAACGTTCAACAACAACGATTCCATATAACATTCAACAACGTTCCATAACAATCAATAACATTCAACAACGGTGCGGCTTACATAGTTAATAATTAACAATGCGCTAACGGTGCGACTTATATAATAAATAATGCGCTAACGGTGCGACTTATATAATGAATAATGCGCTAACGGTGCGACTTATATAATGAATAATGCGCTAACGGTGCGACTTATATAATGAATAATGCGCTAACGGTGCGACTTATATAATGAATAATGCGCTAACATGTCCACATCAACAATTCAATCATACAATCAATCATGTCAACAATCAACAAACATGTACACTTTTCAGCCCGAATCTCAATCGGGTAGGGAGGGTTTACGAAACTCACCTGAAATGAGCAATAAATCCCAAGTCGAAAGAAAGTAGAATCAATGTCCACAACAGCCAAAACCTATCATACACGTATCACATTAATCCTAAAGCATCTCAAGAGGTAATTAAGTTCCTGTCAACATTGACCTAATATTACTATAAAAGCTTTATTATGTCCATTTTATAAGGCTTTGATCCAACCAAGGTGGAATCATTACGTTTTGTTTAACAATGACTAGTCAGGACTTGACCACTGTTGCTTAATCGAAACCTTTGATATGATAAATTTATGTTTTGGACTCAGAGGCTTACACCATTGGAAAGTAGACTCATTTACGGTTCCGGGGCCTCTGAAATCGTCAAAAACGGACTTACGGATCAAAAGATATGTACATATACATATATATAGTTTAAGTTACAATTTCAGTTTGGTTCTAAAAGTGACCCTCGACTTTGAACGAATGGTTTGTCTTGTGTAGTGAACCAAAAGGGTCATAAGAGGACATTCTGTAAAGGTCGGGACGATCCTAGGAGATTAGAATCGAAGCTAGGAAAAAGTTAAGTGATTTAGACATCCAATTGCGCCGCAACTTATGATTGCGCCGCAACAGAAAAACAGCAAGATAAGTTGCTCCTCAACTTGTTTAGTTGCGCCTCAACTCATCCAGTTCTGCACCATGACGAGCCAAACACACCCAAAACACCCATTTTGACTCCCTAATCGACCAAGGAAGATCTAGGACTCGATTCCAAGCTTAATTAAGCATAAATGAACATAAACAAACTCAAATGAACACAACCCATTCCAAGATTTCATTTCAAATCATCAAAATCACTTCCAAATCCTTCCAACCCAACCCAAAACCTTAGATTTATCTTAATTGTGATTTGACTCAATTTGTGACCCAAAATTACTTGAAATCAACTAGAATCATGTAAATAAACATAAAATGATGATTATAGGATGAATTTAACTTACCAAAATTTGCACTAAGAAAGTCAACACCGGGAATGATCTTAAAGGTAGTATTTTCTTGAACTAGGAGCTTTCAAATTCTTGGTATGATGATAAGGAGTTGATGATGATTATTATTCTATCTTAATTCTAGCTTGAAACCCCAATTTGGTGTAAGAATTATAGAGGAATAGAGAAATGTATGAGTGTATGTGTTCTTGTAAGTATTCAAGAGAGGGAGAGAGATATTTGTGTATATGTGTGTGTTATTTACTTAGAGAAAGCCAGGGAATGAGTGTGTGAGTGAATGAAAGAATATTATGGGGATATATATCCAGCTAAGGGATTAGGTTCATGATCAATAAACAACAACAGATACTTCACAAGTATTCTTCTTTACATAAAGTTATGTCCGTCTTTGTCCCATTAATGGAATTATCATCTAGCCACCGACACTGTTCCACCGACACTGTTTCACCGACACTGTTCCACCGACACTGTTGGAATCGTACATTATATTTAAGGTTTCGTATATACGTTTTTCCTGTTACCACAGTTACTCAATTATCATCTATCATATAATTTCCATAACATGTACTGGGCCAATATCATAGTCTGCTAATCATGGGCTTAATTCTAGAAATCCAATTATGACATTATAATTGGCCCAATTTACAGATAAACGAACACAATTAGGCCCAAAGTTTTCGTTTATTAAAGTAGTTAATCAAATTACATGCACACTCAAACGGTAAAAATCATGAATGTTACATTCTTCCCCCGTTAAAGGAATTTCGTCCCGAAATTTGAATCTAACTATACTCGTTAAACAAATGGGGATACTTGGCTTTCATAGAATCTTCACGTTCCCAAGTAAACTCGGGTCCACGTCTAGCTTGCCATCTCACTTTAACGAGTGTATACCGAGTATTCTTTAGTTTTCTAGTTTGTCGATCTAGAATTTCTATTGGTTCTTCCACAAACTTCAACGTTTTATCAACACGGATTTCTTCAAGAGGCACGTGAAGTGTTGGATCGGCCAAACACTTCCTAAGATTACAAACATGGAAAACATTATGAACTCCACTCAAGGTTTGAGGAAGTTCCAATCGATAAGCTACCGGCCCAATTCGTTCAAGAATTTTGAATGGGCCAATGTATCTCGGGCCCAACTTGCCACGTTTCACGAAACGAACCACACCTTTCCACGGGGACACTTTCAACAAGACATAACCACTTGACTTTAAATTCAAGAGGTCGTCGTCTAACGTTTGCATACTTCATTTGCCTTTCGCGGGATACTCTCAACTTCTCTTTGATTTGTGAGATCACCTTCGTCGTTTCAATAACAATTTCGGGTCCAACAAGTTGGTTTTCACCAACTTCTGCCCAAGCTAGCGGTGACCTACAATCTCTCCCATATAATGCCTTAAACGGGGCCATTCCAATGGTAGCATGATAGCTATTATTGTAGGAGAATTCAACCAAAGGAAGATGCACATCCCAATTACCACCAAAATCAATGGCGCAAGCTCTCAACATATCTTCTAACGTTTGAATTGTTCTTTCACTTTGACCATCAGTTTGTGGGTGGAACGCCGTACTCATGCCGAGACGAGTACCCATAGATTTCTGGAACGCCTTCCAAAATTTTGAAGTAAATCGGGCATCCCGATCGGATATCATGGAAATCGGCACTCCATGCTTGGATATAACCTCTTTGATGTACAAACGTGCCATGGTGTCAAATTTATCGTCTTCCCGGATGGCTAAGAAGTGAGCCGACTTAGTCAACCGGTCAATTATCACCCAAATCGTGTCTCGACCACTACTCGTTCTAGGTAACTTCGTAATGAAGTCCATAGCAATTTCTTCCCACTTCCACACCGGTGTTGCCGGTTGGACTAGTAAGCCCGGTAGTTTCTTGTGATCGGCTTTCACTTGTAAACAAGTGAGGCATTGACTAACATACCTAGCAATGTCCGTCTTCATTCCCGGCCACCAATACAAGTCTCTCAAACTAAAATACATCTTGTCGGAACCCGGGTGAACCGAGTAAGCCGACTTATGAGCTTCATCCATTAATTTCAATCACCATCCTCCAAGAATGGGGATCCACAATCGATCAACAAAATACAAACCATTATCGTTCTTTCTATCAAATTGTTCTTCTAGACCGTGTAAGGCTTCATCGGTGAAGTTCCCCGGTCTAGTCGCCATTTCTTGAGCTTCAATAATGGAGTCACGGACACTCCTTAACACCGTGAAGCTCATGGCTTTAACTCGTCTTGGTTTCATACGTTCTTTCCGACTTAAGGCATCGGCTACCACATTTGCTTTACCCGGGTGATACCGGATAACACAGTCATAATCACTCAACAGTTCAAGCCATCTTCTTTGCCTCATGTTCAGATCATTTTGAGTGAAAATGTGTTGAAGGCTTTTGTGATCGGTATAAATCACACTCTTGGTGCCATACAAGTAATGCCTCCAACATTTCAAAGCAAATACCACCGCTCCCAATTCTAAGTCATGGGTCGGATAGTTCTTCTCATGAATCTTCAATTGTCTCGATGCATAGGCTATCACCTTATCTCGTTGCATTAAGACACAACCCAATCCTTGCCCAGACGCATCACAATATACAACAAAATCATCGGCTCCTTCGGGCAAGCTTAAAATGGGTGCATCACACAATTTGTCTTTCAACAATTCGAATGCTTGTTCTTGCTTTTCACCCCAATCAAACCTTCTTTCACGTTGAGTCAACAAGGTCAAAGGTTGGGCGATCTTTGAAAAGCCTTAAATAAACCGTCTATAATAACCCGCCAAACCAAGAAATTGGCGAATTTCGGTCGGTGTTTCAGGTCGTCTCCAATTCTTCACTGCTTCAACTTTACTTGGGTCCACATGAATTCCTTCTTTGCTCACTACGTGACCAAGAAACTGGACCTCTTCAAGCCAAAATTCACATTTGGAGAACTTGGCATAAAGCTTTTCTTTCCGGAGTAACTCTAAGACTTGTTTCAAATGTTCCAAATGATCTTCTTTGGTCTTGGAATAGATGAGAATGTCATCGATGAAAACAATGACAAATTGGTCAAGTAAGGCTGACACACTCGGTTCATCAAGTCCATGAACACAGCTGGTGCGTTAGTCAACCCAAAAGGCATCACCGTAAATTCAAAGTGTCCATATCTCGTTCGAAAGGCGGTTTTTGGAATGTCGTCTTCATGAACACGTAATTGATGATAACCCGACCTCAAATCAATTTTGGAAAAGAAACGAGCACCTTGGAGTTGGTCGAATAAATCGTCAATCCTAGGAAGAGGATAACGATTCTTTACCGTTAGTTTGTTCAATTCTCTATAATCGATACACATTCGGAATGTGCCATCTTTCTTTTTAACGAACAAAACCAGTGCGCCCCAAGGCGATTGACTAGGGCGAATGAAACCCTTGTCTTGAAGCTCTTTGAGTTGGGCGGCCAACTCTTGTAATTCGGTCATGGCTAAGCGATAAGGCGCTTTGGCCACGGGAGAAGCATTTGGAATAAGATCAATACGAAAATCGAGTTCACGAGATGGAGGCAAACCCGGTAGGTCATCCGGAAATACATCCGCAAAGTCTTTAACTACGGGCACGGTTTTCAATTCAATCTTTGTGATCTTAACACTATATACATTCCCATCCCATAGTTCGGTCGTTTCGCCTTGAACCACTAATTCTTCCCTATTTTCTAACGGAATCCTCACAGTTCGACTACCACAATCAATTACCGCGTTCATGGCCGATAACCAATCCATACCCACAATCACGTCAAAACTACCGATATCAAAAGGCATTAAGTCAATGTAAAATGGGTGATCACATAAATCTAACACACAATCACGAACAACTTGACTAATCCTAGACAATCCACCATTTACCATTTCAAGTTCAAAACAATAGGACAACGGGCTAGGATTAGCATCGATCAACGGAATAAAATCATTGGAAATGAGACTATAATCGGCTCCAGAATCAAATAACACGGTAGCATATTGGTGATTGAGGAGAAAGGTACCTGCTACGACATTAGGATCACTACGAGCCTCGGCCGCATTCACGGCAAAAGCTCTTCCACGGGGGGCCAATTGTTGGCGAGGAGCTTGAGGAGGTTGTTGTTGTTGTCCTTGGTTTCCTCGGTTTTGATTCGGACCGGCAATTTGCAACTGGTTAGGATGCACGGTCACTTGGACTTGTTGGCCAATAAGATTTGGGCACCGGTTGCGGTAGTGGTCTTGGCTACCACATTCATAACAAGAACCCGGGACCATCGGGGGACGTATAGCATTAAGGGGAGCAACATTTAAAGGACCATTCCGGGGGTTAGTTGGACAAAATCTTGAGGTGTGTCCCGGTAGGTTGCAATGAAAACAAGCATCACACCTCACGGTAGGCCAATGATGGCGATTACACCTAGGGCATAAAGGACTACCCCCTGTGTAACCAACCCGTTGAGGACCCTTTGTTGGTACTACCGCCGCAAAAACCTTTCCACCACGACCATGGCGCTTATTATCACGCCGATCATCTTTCTTGGTGCCGCTTGACTCGGCAACATCCTTCCTTTTATTGTCATTCTTGTTATCGTTCTTATTTAACTTACCACCTCTAATGAGTTCCAAGGTTATACTAGCGGTACGGGTGGTTGCCTCTTTGTAAGTCAAAGGCATGGTGGGGTGAGAGACAAGCACTCTCACTTCATGTGGCAATCCCGCAACATACTTCTCAATCTTAACCTCTTGGGGTCTCACATAATGAGGAATGAGTCTAGAGAGTTGGCCAAAACGGCGTGTGTAACTCTCGTAGTCTCCTCCCTTCATGGCAAGTTTAGAAAATTCCACTTGCAATCTCCTCAGTTCATGGCCGATAACCAATCCATACCCACAATCACGTCAAAACTACCGATATCAAAAGGCATTAAGTCAATGTAAAATGGGTGATCACATAAATCTAACACACAATCACGAACAACTTGACTAATCCTAGACAATCCACCATTTACCATTTCAAGTTCAAAACAATAGGACAACGGGCTAGGATTAGCATCGATCAACGGAATAAAATCATTGGAAATGAGACTATAATCGGCTCCAGAATCAAATAACACGGTAGCATATTGGTGATTGAGGAGAAAGGTACCTGCTACGACATTAGGATCACTACGAGCCTCGGCCGCATTCACGGCAAAAGCTCTTCCACGGGGGGCCAATTGTTGGCGAGGAGCTTGAGGAGGTTGTTGTTGTTGTCCTTGGTTTCCTCGGTTTTGATTCGGACCGGCAATTTGCAACTGGTTAGGATGCACGGTCACTTGGACTTGTTGGCCAATAAGATTTGGGCACCGGTTGCGGTAGTGGTCTTGGCTACCACATTCATAACAAGAACCCGGGACCATCGGGGGACGTATAGCATTAAGAGGAGCAACATTTAAAGGACCATTCCGGGGGTTAGTTGGACAAAATCTTGAGGTGTGTCCCGGTAGGTTGCAATGAAAACAAGCATCACAGTTCACAGTGGGCCAATGATGGCGATTACACCTAGGGCATAAAGGACTACCCCCTGTGTAACCAACCCGTTGAGGACCCTTTGTTGGTACTACCGCCGCAAAAACCTTTCCACCACGACCATGGCGCTTATTATCACGCCGATCATCTTTCTTGGTGCCGCTTGACTCGGCAACATCCTTCCTTTTATTGTCATTCTTGTTATCGTTCTTATTTAACTTACCACCTCTAATGAGTTCCAAGGTTATACTAGCGGTACGGGTGGTTGCCTCTTTGTAAGTCAAAGGCATGGTGGGGTGAGAGACAAGCACTCTCACTTCATGTGGCAATCCCGCAACATACTTCTCAATCTTAACCTCTTGGGGTCTCACATAATGAGGAATGAGTCTAGAGAGTTGGCCAAAACGGCGTGTGTAACTCTCGTAGTCTCCTCCCTTCATGGCAAGTTTAGAAAATTCCACTTGCAATCTCCTCAGTTCATGGGCCGGGCAATACTTAGTAGTTATCATATTCTTGAACTCTCCCCATAAAAGATTATTAGCCGCATCAATCCCCAATTCATCAACTTCTTCGTTCCACCACTCAAGAGCCCCACCTTTCAACATACCGGAAGCATAAGTGATTCTTTGGTGGTAGGCACAACCACTTCGAGCAATGATAGATTCAATGCTCTCTAACCATTCCAAGCAACCCGTAGCACCACTTTCTCCATTAAATTCCGGGGCTCCACAAAGTTTGAAGTCTTTAAACAAGCATCCCGGTTGACGAACATCATAATCCGGTCTAGGTAAAACTTCTCCTACACCTACACCGTTTACATTTACGTTTTCTTGTTCATTTTGTACGGGAACCGCTTCATCTTCCGGTTCTTCTTGTTCATTATTATGGGAACCGCTTCATCTTCCGGTTCTTCTTGTTCATTTTGTACGGGAACCGCTTCATCTTCCGGTTCTTCTTGTTCATTTTGTACGGGAACCGCTTCATCTTCCGGTTCTTCTTGTTCATTTTGTACGGGAACCGCTTCATCTTCCGGTTCTTCTTGTTCATTTTGTACGGGAACCGCTTCATCTTCCGGTTCTTCTTGTTCATTTTGTACGGGAACCGCTTCATCTTCCGGTTCTTCTTGTTCATTTTGTACGGGAACCGCTTCATCTTCCGGTTCTTCTTGTTCATTTTGTACGGGAACCGCTTCATCTTCCGGTTCTTCTTGTTCATTTTGTACGGGAACCGCTTCATCTTCCGGTTCTTCTTGTTCATTTTGTACGGGAACCGCTTCATCTTCCGGTTCTTCTTGTTCATTTTGTACGGGAACCGCTTCATCTTCCGGTTCTTCTTGTTCATTTTGTACGGGAACCGCTTCATCTTCCGGTTCTTCTTGTTCATTTTGTACGGGAACCGCTTCATCTTCCGGTTCTTCTTGTTCATTTTGTACGGGAACCGCTTCATCTTCCGGTTCTTCTTGTTCATTTTGTACGGGAACCGCTTCATCTTCCGGTTCTTCTTGTTCATTTTGTACGGGAACCGCTTCATCTTCCGGTTCTTCTTGTTCATTTTGTACGGGAACCGCTTCATCTTCCGGTTCTTCTTGTTCATTTTGTACGGGAACCGCTTCATCTTCCGGTTCTTCTTGTTCATTTTGTACGGGAACCGCTTCATCTTCCGGTTCTTCTTGTTCATTTTGTACGGGAACCGCTTCATCTTCCGGTTCTTCTTGTTCATTTTGTACGGGAACCGCTTCATCTTCCGGTTCTTCTTGTTCATTTTGTACGGGAACCGCTTCATCTTCCGGTTCTTCTTGTTCATTTTGTACGGGAACCGCTTCATCTTCCGGTTCTTCTTGTTCATTTTGTACGGGAACCGCTTCATCTTCCGGTTCTTCTTGTTCATTTTGTACGGGAACCGCTTCATCTTCCGGTTCTTCTTGTTCATTTTGTACGGGAACCGCTTCATCTTCCGGTTCTTCTTGTTCATTTTGTACGGGAACCGCTTCATCTTCCGGTTCTTCTTGTTCATTTTGTACGGGAACCGCTTCATCTTCCGGTTCTTCTTGTTCATTTTGTACGGGAACCGCTTCATCTTCCGGTTCTTCTTGTTCATTTTGTACGGGAACCGCTTCATCTTCCGGTTCTTCTTGTTCATTTTGTACGGGAACCGCTTCATCTTCCGGTTCTTCTTGTTCATTTTGTACGGGAACCGCTTCATCTTCCGGTTCTTCTTGTTCATTTTGTACGGGAACCGCTTCATCTTCCGGTTCTTCTTGTTCATTTTGTACGGGAACCGCTTCATCTTCCGGTTCTTCTTGTTCATTTTGTACGGGAACCGCTTCATCTTCCGGTTCTTCTTGTTCATTTTGTACGGGAACCGCTTCATCTTCCGGTTCTTCTTGTTCATTATTACATCCGTCTAAATCATTACAAGAATATAAAAATTCTACGGGGATATTACCATGGCAATAAGCTAAGGCATCATCGATCATACAATTCACAATCAACCATCCACAATCACGAATCATTCAACATTATATAAATAAAAAGGGTCAAGTCTTAACAAGATGGGTAAAGCATAGTCCGAATTTTAACTTCAACATTCGATACATTAAAAGTGTTTGTATACAGGGTGTACCATCGGCTAACCCTCCACACTGTTAATATATTGAATGGATATCAAAACTCGGTTCCAATATGTTCTCTAAGTGTTGACCGGGTATGTATACAGGGTGTACCAGCGGCTAACCCTCCACCTAATCAACACTCATTAAACATACCGGGGTAGCTATTATACTCTATCTACAAGGCGCAATCCATGAGATCATTAACTTTGTATGACATAGGATAACTTTCGATTTGTTGATCAGTCGCCTCTACGGTTACCGAATGTTATACTCCATTAATGTCATCGTTTCATTTTGCTTATGGGGACAAATAATAAATGCTTCTAAAATTCATCACAACATTTCCAAAATTAACGGTGTATCCCGACACTATCATATACGTTCATCACAACAATTCTCAGATAACAATCACATCATCATATCATAAGCAACCTACGAACTCCGTTTAAAATGTTTTTATGCATCATATAGTTCACGTTGCACACAAAGTTCCCTATCATGCATGCTAATATGAAATGTGGGTGCGATGGCTATAGACTAGGTAAATCCTCCTAGTTCTCTACAACCACGGCTCTGATACCATTCTGTATGTAACACCCCAACTAAGGCGGAACGATGAGATGTACAGAAAGTCGAGTATTCAAAACGAAGGATAATAGATAACATTCACCATAGCTTTATTTGATAAAAATAATTTTACAATGCACAAGCATGTGAACCAATTCCCAAGTACAATACGTCTACCACACTTGGATATTGAGTCCACGAAACAAATAACAAATACATGAGATGATATACTACAATGATCAGGGCAGATTCCATTGCCTGTCACAAGGTTTGATCTTTGACTCCAAAGTGCAATGCAAAAAGTGTCAACTACGAAAACGTAGTTGGTGAGTGCATAGGTTTGCAAGTAAATCTCGTTACATATCCATTTCAAAATAGTTGAGAAATCCATGGTAAATTATCAAGTTCTCATTTCTCACATTTATCGTGAGAGAAACATATATCAATCGATTAACCATTCATCATACCAAAATCATTTGGTCATCAATACTTCAATATTGCCAATTTCAACAACTTTCAATGATTCCATATAAGGTCCAATACCCAAACCGTATGTTCAATCCATAATATCCAACCATAAGTAATAATCAATAATATTTAGCCAAAGACATAATTTGATGAGTTTGTGCTTGAGCCACTACTAAAACCGGTTATGTCCAAGATAATAAGAAGCACATGCCGTCAACCATGTGCAATAATAATAAAGGGGTCGTGCCATGGAGACGACCAATAATGTAAAGGGGCGTGGTATGACCACTGATATAGTAGCTAGAGCACCGCGTGGTCGGACTGGGAATGAAGGTCGTCACAAAGGCAACCAAACATCCCACCGTTACTCGTTGGGTGAGGGGACAAGTCCTAGTTGCGCAACTCTCAAACTACAGGCCTCTCGAAGAGTTAATAGTAGTGTACCGAGGTGAAACAGTTTGACAGTACTCAAGCTCATCATATAATATATCACACGTTGAACATACAATATAATTCCCATATCATAATCATCGTTCATTCAATGAAGCATTTTCATAAAAGAAGGTCAATTTAATTAATCATGCTTTTCACCCCGAAAGTAAAACACATAAAATAGTTTGAAAGGGGGCTATGACTCACCTTGATAGGCCTCATATTATATTCACTTATCCAAAATGGGTACTTCTCATCTATCGCTTCCTTTATCATATATCCGTCATATTCCTCAATCACATTTCAAGCCAGACTATCCCTACGATAGGACTAATATACGTAAGTTCCTATCTTAAGCCATCACTAAGAAATGCCACTTTCATTATGTTGTCATAAATTTTGGGATCCAAGTATATTGTTAATATTCGCATCTTTTTGGTTGTAGAGAGTGTTGGTGTAAAAGGGTCACTTTCATTATACATGTAGTTATAAGTTGTTAGAGTTTCGGTAACTTGCCTTTGATTATCATGGTTCCCATTGTACGCTTTGCTTAATCATGTCATTTGGCATTAGAAACTTTATAATATTGGTATTCATGAATATTTTCTGATTTATAATCATTTATTCAATTTAATATTATTTATTTAATTATTTATTCATTTTATCGATCTAGTAATTAAATAATTCCTTAAAAATACTTTTAAGTATCATAGTTGCCTTTGTAATTTATGAATAATTATAGTTGAGTTATATTCTGATTATTATGCTTTTTAACTTAGAGTATTGTGATATATATATTTATTTATGTAATTTATTTCTGATATATTCATTTATTCAATTTAATATTATTTATTTAATTATTTATTCATTTTATCGATCTAGTAATTAAATAATTCCTTAAAAATACTTTGAAGTATCATAGTTGCCTTTGTAATTTATGAATATTTATAGTTGAGTTATATTCTGATTATTATGCTTTTTAACTTAGAGTATTGTGATATATATATTTATTTATGTAATTTTTCTATAAATTTAAAAATAGTTATTAATTAGTGATTTTCACTTACTTAATTATTTCTAAATTATATGACATTTGTTCTTTGACTTAAAATGATTTTAATCCAGTAGGTTTTAGTCATTTTCATCATTGGTTGTGATTATTTAACCAATTTCATGATTTATATATTTATTTATTTATTTATTTACCTTTTTAATTATCATTTAAATTTAATAATTAATAGAAACTCTTAGAAATCACCACATAACTTTTTGGCTAAAAATCTCAGGCCTTTTAGGCAACTTTTATCATGGGAAAATCATATCAATTTAACCTCTCTTGTGTCTTGCTCATTTTGAGGATTCTAAGCTTATAAATCGTTTACCGAAATAGTGATTTTAGCCTCATTTTTCCAGCAATTCAAATGCGTCAAAATGGATTTTCATCCTTATTTCATTATTTACAGAATGTTCATTATATTTTGGTGTCTTAAGTCGTGATAGTGGTGGTGGTGTGATATGTGCAATTTAAGGCTTTCGGTTAGTGCTTATATGAACCGAATTAGTGGTTCGTAGGCTTGTCTTTGCCATTTAATAACCAAGTTAAGTTTTATAACTTTTATTTGACATATTATCAGTAGGTTTTTATAATACTTTTTGTTACGAGATTGTTGGAGTTGATTAAAGTTGCAATCTAGTGACTTTTAGCTTATTTTGTTGTGAAGAACTTTTACTTGAAATTTTCTGTTTTGACACTTATTTTCAGAAAATGTTGAGTAGTCATTCTTGGTTAAGTTGAATTATTTGGACATTGGTGATTTTTATACAGAGACATATATGTGTCCTATATTTATGTGAATTTTTGCTATTAGTTAAGAAATTAAAAATCATCGAAGTTGACTCAACATTAAGACAAAAATCCAGTTTTGACCACTTTTGGTAGAAAAATCATATCTTTATTTTGGTTCAGTATTTTTGAGTAATTCCAGTTGGAGGTTAAACTTAACTCTTTTATCTACAACTTTTATTTTGAAAGTTTTTCTTGAAACGGCCCTCACATGCTCAGTTTATCCGTTCCAAGACAGAAGTTTATTTCTGTCAGATTGTATTTTGATTAACACAACTCACCAATAGCCTTTCTTGCTTAATTTACACTTTATTTCACCACTAACATGCTTGATACTCCTTTTTCTATGATTTTAACATCAAATATACAGATTTCTTATCAAATTCAAAGTCATCATTCATCCATCTCAAATCCCAAATCAAAATTAACCAAAACTAGTGCAAATGTTAACATGCATGTGATGATCTAACACTTTTACACTAAATCCATTATTATCTCTTGCATTCTTAATTATTTCTTTCAAATCAATATTTTAAATGTGCATGCATGTGTAGATCCATATGTATTTAGTGATAAATTTAAAGGTAAAGAAAGTGAGAACCAAAAGAGTTCAAGTTATCAACCTTTGAAGATGAATATAACAAGATTGTGGGTGTTGTTGGGTCTCCATTTCGTGGCTGCCCTTGGAGTGTTTCATGGCTGTAACAAGCTTGAAAAGAAAGGAAAATAAGCTACAAAATGAAGGAAAAGATGAATAACAATCAAAGGAACATGTTGGGTACCCTTTGATGATCAAGAATCAAAAGAAAGTAGAGATATTGGGGCTGTTTTCTGCCTCCATTTGCTGCTGCCGATCAGCCCTTTAGGAGGCTGATTTCGTGCCCTTCTTGCCTCCAAATCGATTCCAAGCTTGACCCAAGATGTTATATTAACAAGAAGAATTATTATTACATTAGTTTTAGTTAGAGTTTGAGCTCCATTTAGCCTTGTAAATCCGAAAATGATGAAGAAAAAGGAAGAAAAGATGAGAAAGTTGAGAGAGAGTTTTGGGGAGATGTGTGTGTGTAGTTTTGATGAAGATGAATGGAGTGGTTTAGTCTCCAAGACTTGACCACGTGAGAGAGGGGGGAGAAAAGGGTTGGGAGCCATCTTATTGGTTAGATAGAGTGGTGGTGAGGTTAGGATTGGTTAGGGGAAGGTATATGTGGTGAATTTGAATATATGGTGATGTATGTGGTAGTGTTTAAGCCTAGGTACATTCCATATGTATATGTGTATGTATATTTGTTTAAGAGTGTATAAATAAGTGGGTTAGTTGTATGTTGATTGGTGGATTTTATAAGAGTTTATATTTATAATAAGTTTAAGTTGTATGCATATTTTCTAATTGGAAGACTTATTCAAATGTTGCAATATATATTTATGTCGTGTATGTATATACATATGTGCTTAACTTGTAAATTTTATTGATGTACTTGGTTATTATTTGAGTTGTTGAGTCATTTGGATTATTATATACTTTCTTGTTTAGATCATATACTTACAAAGTTATCGTTTTCCATAAACTTTGAGATTGATTTTGATAATCTTTAGTCATTATGGATGGCATTTCTAAGATGATTAGCTAACTTTGAGCATTCCATTGAACTGGAGGGCAATTATCACTAGATCCTAAATACCTAGAAGGCAAATGCTCTTAAGAAACCTCTAGGGATAAATGCCTAGATAAATCCAAGTAAATTGTCCTAGTCGGATTTTGAGGGTTGTTACACTGTAACACCCCAACATGGCGGAATCATGGGGTATCACTTAGAAAAGCACAGCATGACATGGAAATTATGTAGAGTCAAACTATATGCATTCAATAGATTGAGACAATCCACAAGCTCTTCATTACAATAATCAACATTCATCAAAATACACACTCAATCCATACTTAAAAGAAAAATGTTCAAACGATAGTAGTTGATCCTAAGCATAACCCGTTAAAGGGAAATAAGGATCATGGATCCAGAAAGTCCAAAGCAAGCCCAATTCTAGTAAATGCAAGCGTACAATCACCCATTTTGTCTTGGATTAACTTGATTACCTGAAAAGTGTACTAAAGAGCGTCAACATAAAGTTGGTGAGTTCGTAGGGACAAGTAACAAGGAATAACCGTGTCGGATAACAACCGTTAACAATAAGTGAGGATTAGGAGAATTAATCACAAAAAAAAAAAAAAAAAAAAAAAAAAAAAAAAAAAAAAAAAAAAAAAAAAAAAAAAAAAAAAAAAAAAAAAAAAAAAAAAAAAAAAAAAAAAAAAAAAAAAAAAAAAAAAAAAAAAAAAAAAAAAAAAAAAAAAAAAAAAAAAAAAAAAAAAAAAAAAAAAAAAAAAAAAAAAAAAAAAAAAAAAAAAAAAAAAAAAAAAAAAAAAAAAAAAAAAAAAAAAAAAAAAAAAAAAAAAAAAAAAAAAAAAAAAAAAAAAAAAAAAAAAAAAAAAAAAAAAAAAAAAAAAAAAAAAAAAAAAAAAAAAAAAAAAAAAAAAAAAAAAAAAAAAAAAAAAAAAAAAAAAAAAAAAAAAAAAAAAAAAAAAAAAAAAAAAAAAAAAAAAAAAAAAAAAAAAAAAAAAAAAAAAAAAAAAAAAAAAAAAAAAAAAAAAAAAAAAAAAAAAAAAAAAAAAAAAAAAAAAAAAAAAAAAAAAAAAAAAAAAAAAAAAAAAAAAAAAAAAAAAAAAAAAAAAAAAAAAAAAAAAAAAAAAAAAAAAAAAAAAAAAAAAAAAAAAAAAAAAAAAAAAAAAAAAAAAAAAAAAAAAAAAAAAAAAAAAAAAAAAAAAAAAAAAAAAAAAAAAAAAAAAAAAAAAAAAAAAAAAAAAAAAAAAAAAAAAAAAAAAAAAAAAAAAAAAAAAAAAAAAAAAAAAAAAAAAAAAAAAAAAAAAAAAAAAAAAAAAAAAAAAAAAAAAAAAAAAAAAAAAAAAAAAAAAAAAAAAAAAAAAAAAAAAAAAAAAAAAAAAAAAAAAAAAAAAAAAAAAAAAAAAAAAAAAAAAAAAAAAAAAAAAAAAAAAAAAAAAAAAAAAAAAAAAAAAAAAAAAAAAAAAAAAAAAAAAAAAAAAAAAAAAAAAAAAAAAAAAAAAAAAAAAAAAAAAAAAAAAAAAAAAAAAAAAAAAAAAAAAAAAAAAAAAAAAAAAAAAAAAAAAAAAAAAAAAAAAAAAAAAAAAAAAAAAAAAAAAAAAAAAAAAAAAAAAAAAAAAAAAAAAAAAAAAAAAAAAAAAAAAAAAAAAAAAAAAAAAAAAAAAAAAAAAAAAAAAAAAAAAAAAAAAAAAAAAAAAAAAAAAAAAAAAAAAAAAAAAAAAAAAAAAAAAAAAAAAAAAAAAAAAAAAAAAAAAAAAAAAAAAAAAAAAAAAAAAAAAAAAAAAAAAAAAAAAAAAAAAAAAAAAAAAAAAAAAAAAAAAAAAAAAAAAAAAAAAAAAAAAAAAAAAAAAAAAAAAAAAAAAAAAAAAAAAAAAAAAAAAAAAAAAAAAAAAAAAAAAAAAAAAAAAAAAAAAAAAAAAAAAAAAAAAAAAAAAAAAAAAAAAAAAAAAAAAAAAAAAAAAAAAAAAAAAAAAAAAAAAAAAAAAAAAAAAAAAAAAAAAAAAAAAAAAAAAAAAAAAAAAAAAAAAAAAAAAAAAAAAAAAAAAAAAAAAAAAAAAAAAAAAAAAAAAAAAAAAAAAAAAAAAAAAAAAAAAAAAAAAAAAAAAAAAAAAAAAAAAAAAAAAAAAAAAAAAAAAAAAAAAAAAAAAAAAAAAAAAAAAAAAAAAAAAAAAAAAAAAAAAAAAAAAAAAAAAAAAAAAAAAAAAAAAAAAAAAAAAAAAAAAAAAAAAAAAAAAAAAAAAAAAAAAAAAAAAAAAAAAAAAAAAAAAAAAAAAAAAAAAAAAAAAAAAAAAAAAAAAAAAAAAAAAAAAAAAAAAAAAAAAAAAAAAAAAAAAAAAAAAAAAAAAAAAAAAAAAAAAAAAAAAAAAAAAAAAAAAAAAAAAAAAAAAAAAAAAAAAAAAAAAAAAAAAAAAAAAAAAAAAAAAAAAAAAAAAAAAAAAAAAAAAAAAAAAAAAAAAAAAAAAAAAAAAAAAAAAAAAAAAAAAAAAAAAAAAAAAAAAAAAAAAAAAAAAAAAAAAAAAAAAAAAAAAAAAAAAAAAAAAAAAAAAAAAAAAAAAAAAAAAAAAAAAAAAAAAAAAAAAAAAAAAAAAAAAAAAAAAAAAAAAAAAAAAAAGCTAGGAAAAAGTTAAGTGATTTAGACATCCAATTGCGCCGCAACTTATGATTGCGCCGCAACAGAAAAACAGCAAGATAAGTTGCTCCTCAACTTGTTTAGTTGCGCCTCAACTTGTTTAGTTGCGCCTCAACTCATCCAGTTCTGCACCATGACGAGCCAAACACACCCAAAACACCCATTTTGACTCCCTAATCGACCAAGGAAGATCTAGGACTCGATTCCAAGCTTAATTAAGCATAAATGAACATAAACAAACTCAAATGAACACAACCCATTCCAAGATTTCATTTCAAATCATCAAAATCACTTCCAAATCCTTCCAACCCAACCCAAAACCTTAGATTTATCTTAATTGTGATTTGACTCAATTTGTGACCCAAAATTACTTGAAATCAACTAGAATCATGTAAATAAACATAAAATGATGATTATAGGATGAATTTAACTTACCAAAATTTGCACTAAGAAAGTCAACACCGGGAATGATCTTAAAGGTAGTATTTTCTTGAACTAGGAGCTTTCAAATTCTTGGTATGATGATAAGGAGTTGATGATGATTATTATTCTATCTTAATTCTAGCTTGAAACCCCAATTTGGTGTAAGAATTATAGAGGAATAGAGAAATGTATGAGTGTATGTGTTCTTGTAAGTATTCAAGAGAGGGAGAGAGATATTTGTGTATATGTGTGTGTTATGTACTTAGAGAAAGCCAGGGAATGAGTGTGTGAGTGAATGAAAGAATATTATGGGGATATATATCCAGTTAAGGGATTAGGTTCATGATCAATAAACAACAACAGATACTTCACAAGTATTCTTCTTTACATAAAGTTATGTCGGTCTTTGTCCCATTAATGGAATTATCATCTAGCCACCGACACTGTTCCACCGACACTGTTTCACCGACACTGTTCCACCGACACTGTTGGAACCGTACATTATACTTAAGGTTTCGACCGACACTGTTCCACCGACACTGTTTCACCGACACTGTTCCACCGACACTGTTACCGACACTGTACCGTACACTGTATACTTTTTCCGTATATACTGGAATTACCGACACTGTTTCCACCGACACTGTTCCACCGACACTGTTTCACCGACACTGTTCCACCGACACTGTTGTAACCGTACATTATACTTAAGGTTTCGTATATACATTTTTCCTTGTTCCACCGACACTGTTCCACCGACATTGTTCCACCGACACTGTTGGAACCGTACATTATACTTTCCACCGACACTGTTCCACCGACACTGTTCCACCGACACTGTTCCACCGACACTGTTCCACCGACACTGTTTCACCGACACTGTTCCACCGACACTGTTGTAACCGTACATTATACTTAAGGTTTCGTATATACTGTTCACACATGTTAGAATTTACACACTGTTCCACCGACACTGTTCCACCGACACTGTTTCACCGTCACTGTTCCACCGACACTGTTGGAACCGTTCATTATACTTAAGGCTTCTCATATACGTTTCTTCCTGTTAGCGACACTGTTCACCGACACTGTTCCACCGACACTGTTCCTATTAATAGAATTATCATCTAGCCACCGACACTGTTTCACCGACACTGTTCCATCGACACTGTTCCACCGACACTGTTAACGGACACTGTACATTATACTTAAGGTTTCCGTATATACTTGTTCCACCGACACTGTTCCACCGACACTGTTCCACACATGGAATTACCGACACTGTTCCACCGACACTGTTACACCGACACTGTTTCACCGACACTGTTCCACCGACACTGTTGGAACCGTTCATTATACTTAAGGCTTCTCATATACGTTTCTTTCCTATTAATAGAATTATCATCTAGCCACCGACACTGTTTCACCGACACTGTTCCACCGACACTGTTCCACCGACACTGTTTCACCGACACTGTTCCACCGACACTGTTGTAACCGTACATTATACTTAAGGTTTCGTATATACATTTTTCTCTGTTACCATAGTTACTCAATTTCCTATTAATGAATTATCATCTAGCCACCGACACTGTTTCACCGACACTGTTCCCGACACTGTTCCACCGACACTGTTCACCGACACTGTTCCACCGACACTTGTTCCACCGACACTGTTGGAACCGTACACTTTCCACCGACACTGTTCCACCGACACTGTTCCACCGACACTGTTCCACCGACACTGTTCCACCGTCACTGTTCCACCGACACTGTTCCACCGACACTGTTCCACCGACACTGTTCCACCGACACTGTTCCACCGACACTGTTCCTATACTTAAGGTTTCGTATATACTTTGATGTTATTGTCCTATTAATAGAATTATCATCTAGCCACCGACACTGTTTCACCGACACTGTTCCATCGACACTGTTCCACCGACACTGTTCCACCGACACTGTTCCACCGACACTGTTTCACCGACACTGTTCCACCGACACTGTTAACCGACACTGTTCCACCGACACTGTTCCACCGACACTGTTCCACCGACACTGTTCCACCGACACTGTTCCACCGACACTGTTTCACCGACACTGTTCCACCGACACTGTTTCACCGACACTGTTCCACCGACACTGTTCCACCGACACTGTTTCACCGACACTGTTCCACCGACACTGTTCACCGTACACTTAAGGTTCACGACACTGTTCCACCGACACTGTTCCACCGACACTGTTCCACCGACACTGTTCCACCGACACTGTTTCACCGACACTGTTCCACCGACACTGTTTCACCGACACTGTTCCACCGACACTGTTCACCGACACTGTTCCACCGACACTGTTTCACCGACACTGTTCCACCGACACTGTTGGAACCGACATTATACTGTTTCCGTATATACTGTTCCACCGACACTGTTCCACCGACACTGTTCCACCGACACTGTTCCACCGACACTGTTCCACCGACACTGTTCCACCGACACTGTTCCACCGACACTGTTCCACCGACACTGTTTCACCGACACTGTTCCACCGACACTGTTCCACCGACACTGTTTCACCGACACTGTTCCACCGACACTGTTAACCGTACATTATACTTAAGGTTTCACGACACTGTTCCACCGACACTGTTCACCGACACTGTTTCACCGACACTGTTCCACCGACACTGTTCCACCGACACTGTTCCACCGACACTGTTCCACCGACACTGTTCCACCGACACTGTTTCACCGACACTGTTCCACCGACACTGTTTCACCGACACTGTTCCACCGACACTGTTACCGTACACTTAAGGTTTCGTATATACGTTTGTTCCACCCATTAATGGAAACACTGTTCCACCGACACTGTTCCACCGACACTGTTCCACCGACACTGTTCCACCGACACTGTTTCACCGACACTGTTCCACCGACACTGTTCCACCGACACTGTTCCACCGACACTGTTCCACCGACACTGTTTCACCGACACTGTTCCACCGACACTGTTGGAACCGACACTGTTTCACCGACACTGTTTCACCGACACTGTTCCACCGACACTGTTCCACCGACACTGTTCCACCGACACTGTTCCACCGACACTGTTCCACCGACACTGTTCCACCGACACTGTTTCACCGACACTGTTCCACCGACACTGTTAACCGACACTGTTCCACCGACACTGTTCCACCGACACTGTTCCACCGACACTGTTTCACCGACACTGTTCCACCGACACTGTTGGAACCGTACATTATACTTAAGGTTTCGTATATACTGTTCCACCGACACTGTTACACCGACACTGTTCCACCGACACTGTTCCACCGACACTGTTTCACCGACACTGTTCCACCGACACTGTTCCACCGACACTGTTCCACCGACACTGTTCCACCGACACTGTTTCACCGACACTGTTCCACCGACACTGTTGGCCACCGACACTGTTCCACCGACACTGTTTCACCGACACTGTTCCACCGACACTGTTTCACCGACACTGTTCCATCGACACTGTTAACGGACACTAGTTCACCGACACTGTTCCACCGACACTGTTTCACCGACACTATTTCACCGACACTGTTTACCGACACTGTTTCACCGACACTGTTCCACCGACACTGTTCCACCGACACTGTTTCACCGACACTGTTCCACCGACACTGTTTCACCGACACTGTTCCACCGACATTGTTCCATTTCCCATCTTTTACCTTATCTCTCTCTCTCTCTCACTCTCACCTTCACTACTTCTTCTCTTCTAATTTCATCTACCTTAAATAATCACTATAAACTCATAATAATACTTGGATTGTTGTAAAAATCAAATAAATAAATACAACTATACTAATAATAAGCTTTTTGGTGCAAGAAATTTGGGTATTTTAGTGTTCTATCTCTTCAAAAGCTCCAAACTCGAATTTTAAGTCTTGAGGTGTTGTGGTAAGTGTAACTTGACTTGATTCCCTTCATTTTATGTTATTGAACATGTTTCTTGGTCGAATCATTTGAATCCTTGGTCGATTTTGGGTCAAAACGGATTTGGGCAACTTAGGGTTTCTTTAGTGTTTCATTTGGGTCAAAAATGAATTCAAGTTTGATGTGTTGTTATAAGTCGAATTTATACAATGGGTTATGTTTATTTATGTTGGAATATGTTTGTTTAAGCTTCAAAATGAGTCTTGGAACCTCCTAAGTCGATTTGGTAGTCAAAAATGGTATTTGGGTTGAGTTTGGTTCGTGTTTGGCATGAAAAATCTGCAGACCTGCACTCTTTCGCGCCGCGAGCTGCTCCTTCGTGCCGCGAGTCACGCGTTCCAGCTCCAGTTCGTGTCCATAGAATTTTCTCGTGCCGCGATCCGCCTACACTACTCGCGTCGCGAGTTCGTGCTTCGCGTCGCGATTTCCGTCAGATTTCGCGTCAGATTTCAAACGATAATAACTTTTGATCCGTAAGTCCGTTTTAGGCGTATGACCTTTCGTTGGAATCGTATGAGAGTCTAGTTTCTTATACTACCATCCTTTTTGGATGAATCGATCATCATTTTTCCTGTTACTTCACTTTTTCAATCATGTGTTCACTTAATCCTCCGTGGGGTGTCTTGGTTTGGCCTAGGATGAATTGTAACGTAATGTAGACGATAACGTGATGATTTGATGTTGATGTAATAGGTTTGTGATCATTGTGCTCCCCGCTTACCCTCTTACTCGCTTAGTCACCTACTAAAAACATCTAAAGCCAAGGTGAGTTTCGTAGCCCCGTTTTTCTTTTATATTTGGGGTGAAAAGTGTACTTGTTTTACTTAAACGTTCTAATGATTTACTTGAAATGATTTGATATTAAACGATGACTTGTTGAACGTAAATGCTTTGTTTCCATAAACATATTTGTGAATGCTTGATGTGATGAATGATTGTGATAACGAGTAAGTCCACGATTAGTGGCATAACGTAAAGTTCATGTTGATGGACTAACGAGTAAGTCCACGCTTAGTGGCATAACGTAAAAGTCCATGTTGATGGCATAACAAGTAAGTCCACATTTGTGCCATAACGTTGTTGTAAACGATATTGTTTAACGTGTATGTTGTGTATGAAATGTTTAGTTGTAACGAAATGTTGATATGTTGGATTGTGAACGTATGGATGATGACGTAAGTATCACCATCCTTGAATATCCTAAATGGTTGTTATCCCGATACTATGCTTTTAACGTTTAAACCAACGAACTTACCAACTTTATGTTGACCCGTTTTAGTACACTTTTCAGGTAATCAAGTTAATCAAGGACGAAATGGATGAATGCATGACTTTGCTAGGATTTGGGCTTGACTATTGGATCCGTGATTCATTGATCCCTTTGACGGGTTTTGCTTAGGATAAATGACTATCTTTTCGGATTGTTTCTTTGTAGTATTTGATGGATATGTACTCCGTATGCACTTATGATCCCTTTTCGTTACATTTGTACTCGTATTTGAACCTAATTTATGGATTGTCAAATCCTTATTTGCATGTAGTATTGTCTCTATTTAATTTCCATGTCATGCTGTGCTTTTCTTGTGATACCCCATGATTCCGCCTTGTTGGGGTGTTACAGAATGGTATCAGAGCCGTGGTTGTAGAGAATTAGGTGGTTTGACCTAGCATATAGCCATTGCACCCACATTTCATATTAGCATGCATGATATGAAACTTTGTGTGCAACGTGAGTTGTATGACGCATGAAACTTGTTTTAAAACGGAGTTCGTAGGATTCTTTCAGGATTGTTGACTTGATTGTTATAAGATGGTTTGATTTATGCATGTGTTAGTGTCGGGATACACCGTGGCTTACCGAATAAATGTTGATGTATGTGCTTATGATGTTATTGTTTAAACCCTAGCAAAATGAAATGATGGCATTGACTGAGTATGACACTCGGTAACCCTAGAGGCGCCTGATCAACAAATCTATGGTTTCCCTATGTCATACAAAGTTAATGAACTCGTGGATTGCGCATGGTGGATGAAGTATAGTAAGTAACCCGGTATGCTTAATGAGTGTTGGCTAGGTGGAGGGTTATCCGCTGGTACACCCTGTATACATACCCGGCCAATACTTAGAGGGCATAACGGAACCAAGTTTTGACATCCATTCAATATATTAACGGTGTGGAGGGTTAGCCGATGGTACACCCTGTATACAAACACTTTTAATGTGTCGAATGTTGAAGTTAAGATCCGGACTATACTTTACCCACCTGTCATGACTTGACCCCTTTATAATGGTGTTAAATTGACTTGTGATTGTGATGTTGATTACGAATTGTATGAAATGATGAAGCCTTAGATTATTGCCATGATAAAGCCCCATAGAGTTATGCATGATAAGAATTTTAGATATGTAATGTTTGTTTTGTGATGACTTATTTGGGATAACTCGTGTGTGAATTGTGAGGACTAACTTGCTAATCTAACAGGTGTGCTCAGGAAGATCGTTAGACCTAGGAGAGTTGTTCGCCGCCCTCGTGCTCAAGAAGAAGAAGAAGTTGTAGGAGGTCGGGGAGGTAGAGGTGGTACAGGAGCCCGTGGAGGCCGTGGAGGCCGTGGTGGCCGAGGTGGCCGGGGTGGTGCCAATCCCCCGGTAACAACCGAGGTCATTACTCAAGCCCTAAATGAACTAATGCCGGATCTTGTGGCTCGAATTGTGGCGGCCATGCAAGCTAGAAATGATCAAGAAGGGCCAAAAAATGAAGCTGTCAATGTTGAGAATGAGAATGAAGAGCAAGAGGTGAATGTGGGTGATGGTGAGAACGGAGGAGGAGGTTTTGTCCAACATTGAGGGTATGATGCTTACCAACATAGGTGTTTTTTTAAGGACTTCAAGGCGTATGGAGCTCCGGAGTTTGGTGGAGAAGGTGGTGCCACGGGATGTTTAGAGTGGTTAGAAAGGATTGAGGCGATTATTGCTCGTAGTGGTTGTTCCTTTGCTCAAAGAATCACTTATGCTACCGGTATGTAGAAGGGTGATGCCCTTGAATGGTGGAACTTGGAAGTGGATGAATTGGGAATTGATGGGGCTAACAACTTGATATGGGGAGATTTCAAAGAGATGATAATTGCTAAGTATTGTCCGCCACACGAGATGAGAAACTTGCAAGAAGAATTCTCCAAACTTACCATGAAGGGAGGAGACTATGAGAGTTACACTCGTCGTTTTGGCCAACTCTCTAGGCTCATTCCTCATTATGTGAGGCCCGACAATGTGAAAGTAGAGAAATATGTAGCGGGGTTGCCTCATGAGGTGAGAATGCTTGTTGCTCACCCCACCATGCCTTTGACAATTAAAGAGGAAATCAACCGCACCGCTAGTGTGACTTTGGAGCTTATAAGGGGCGGTAAGTTGAGTAAAGGTGATAACAAGAGAAAGGAGGTAACCGAATCTAGTGGTACTAAGAAGGTAGAGAGGTATCACAACAAGAAGCCTAGTAGAGGTGGAAAGGTGTTTGTGGCGACTATGCCGGTTAAGGAAGGTTATGCCGGGACGGCTCCTTTGTGTACTAAGTGTAACCGTCATCATCGGCCTCAATACCGTTGTGAAGCGTGTTTCTATTGCAACCAACCGGGTCATATGGCCAAGATGTGTCTCACCAATCCTAGGGGTGCACCATTGAATATTGTTCCTCCTAATGCTCGCTTTCCGGCTCGGGGCAATTTCTATGAATGTGGTAGTCAAGAGCACTACCGAAACGCATGCCCAAATCTCATCGGCGAACAAGTTTAAGTGACCGTGCACCCGAGCCAACTACAAATCGCCGGTCCAAATCAAAACCGGGGACTCCAAGGACAACAACAACAACAACTTCCTCAAGCTCCTCGTCAACAATTAGCCCCCCGTGGTAGAGCTTTTGCCGTGAATGCGGTCGAGGCTCATGTTGATCCAAACGTTGTGGCACGTACTTTTCTTCTCAACGACCAATATGCCACTGTGTTATTTGATTCTAGGGCCGATTTTAGCCTCATATCCAATGATTTTATTCCGTTGATAAATGCTAACCTTAGACCGTTGATGTATTACTTTAAACTCGAGATGGTAAATGGCGGTTTGTCTAGAGTTAGTCAAGTTGTACGTGATTGCATGCTAGATTTGAATGACCACCCGTTTTACGTAGATTTGGTCCCTTTTGATATTGGTAGCTTTGACGTAATTGTTGGTATGGATTGGATGTCGTCCGTTAACGCGGTAATTAATTGTGGTAATAAAGTAGTTAGAATACCGTTAGAAAATGGTGAAGAATTAGTGGTTCAAGGTGAAAAGTCCGAGTCTTGGGAAAGTAAAGTGTATAGTGTGAACGTCACTAAGGTTGAATTGAAGACCGTTCCCGTAGTCAATGGGTTTGCGGATGTTTTTACGGATGACCTACTGGGTTTGCCTCCCTCCCGCCAACTCGATTTTCGTATTGATCTCGTTCCTAATGCTTCCCCCGTGGCCAAGGTACCGTATCGCCTAGCTATGACCGAAATGCAAGAGTTGGTCACCCAACTAAAAGAACTTCAAGAAAAGGGTTTCATCCGCCCTAGTCAATCACCGTGGGGAGCACCGGTCTTATTTGTCAAAAAGAAAGACGGGTCTTTTCGAATGTGCATCGATTATAGAGTATTGAACAAGCTAACGGTAAAGAATCGTTATCCTCTTCCTAGAATTGATGATTTGTTTGATCAACTACAAGGTGCTAGATACTTCTCAAAGATTGATTTGCGGTCGGTTTACCATCAATTGCGGGTACACGAAGATGATATTCCGAAAACGGCCTTTCGATCTCGGTATGGGCACTTTGAATTTACGGTTATGCCCTTTGGGTTGACCAATCCACCGGCGGTGTTCATGGACTGATGAACCGGGTGTGTCGGCCCTACTTGGATGAGTTTGTCATCGTCTTCATTGATGACATCCTTATCTATTCCAAGACTAAAGAAGATCACGCCGAATATTTGAAGAAAGTCTTGGAGTTGCTTCGAAAAGAGAAATTGTATGCCAGATTTTCCAAGTGTGAATTTTTGGTTGGAAGAAGTCCACTTCCTTGGGCATGTAGTGAGCAAGGATGGTATACACGTCGATCCGAGTAAGATTGAAGCGGTAAAGAATTGGAGAAGGCCCGAGACGCCAACCGAGATCCGTTTTTTCTTGGTTTGGCGGGCTATTATAGAAGATTCATCGAGGGCTTTTCCAAGATCGCCCAAGCTTTGAGCTTGTTAACTCAATGAGAAAGGAGGTTTGAATGGTGCGAGAAACAAGAGCAAGCATTCCAATTGTTGAAGGAAAAGTTGTGTGATGCACCTATTTTAAGCTTGCCCGAGGGAGCCGATGATTTCGTAGTCTATTGTGATGCATCCGGGCAAGGATTGGTTTGTGTCTTGATGTAACGGGGAAAGGTGATTGCTTATGCATCTAGACAATTAAAGGTGCACGAGAAGAACTACCCGACCCATGATTTAGAGTTGGGAGCGGTTGTGTTTGCCTTAAAGTGTTGGAAACATTACTTGTACGGCACCAAAAGTGTGATCTATACCGATCACAAAGCCTTCAACACATTTTTGACCAAAGTGTTGAACCGGCAACACCGGTGTGGAAATGGGAAGACATCGCTATGAACTTCATCCCGAAGTTACCTAGAACGAGTAGTGGTCGAGACACCATTTGGGTGATTATTGACCGGTTGACTAAGTCGGCACACTTCTTAGCCATCCGGGAGGATGACAAATTTGATACCATGGCACGATTGTACATAAAAGAAGTAGTATCCAAGCATGGGGTGCCGGTTTCCATCTTAACCGATCGGGATGCCCCATTTACTTCAAAGTTTTGGAAGGCGTTCCAAAAGGCAATGGGTACTCAACTTAACATGAGTACGGCATTTCACCCTCAGACCGATGTCCAAAGTGAGAGGACGATTCAAACACTCGAAGATATGTTGTGGGCTTGTGCCATCAAATTTTGTTAGAAAATGTGTTGTTTCTAGTATGTTGTGAACAATAACGTGTGTCAGTGGGCTTAATTTGTGACTTACTTTTGAATATCAAAGATTTTTGTGTGTCCACCTCATTAACTTGTGAATAAAAAGAAGAAGTGGTTGTGTGAGGTGTGTAGGAAAGAGATAATGTAAAACATCCAAAGAAGCTAATGTGTTGCAGTGTGTTGTTTACAATCTAGTTGTTTCTGTTGAAAATGTCCTTCACGTGATTTGTCTAGTTTTAGTTTACAATCTATTTGTTTAACGTGTTCATTTAGTGTTATTTTTTTGGTGTCAAATTTTTTTTACGTATAACTATTGATTCATATTGTGTTGTCCTTTTATTGCAGTATTCACGTGTCTTTGTATTTGGTTTGCTTTAATTGTTGGATTTATATCTCATTTTACTTTAGAACTTGGGCTTAAACCTTGTTTTTAACTAGAGTTTTAATTTTCATTAATTGGGCTTTCACTTTCTATTTGTTTTGGGCTGGTTATGTTTGATTTGTCAATTTGGGCTTTATCAGTTAGTTGAGCTTAAGAGTGTGTTCAGTTTGGACTAAAAAGTTTGTCTTTGTGCCAAAGCTCTTATCATTTGGGTTGAATTCATATTTTCTTGGGCTGAATAAATTTTCTAGTTGGGCTTAAGTGTTTAGAATTCTTTTACTTGGGCTAATCAATTTGTTTTGGGCTAAAGATGTTTTGGGCTAGTTAGTCTTGTTGGTCTTAGATTTTATTTGGTCTAAATTTTTATTATTGGACTTATTATTGGGCTGCCAATTTCTCTTGGGCTGGTTTCTTGTAGTTGGGCTAAAGAGTGTTTAGATCAAGAATTCTCATAAGTGTTTGGTGGGCTTAAAATTCTAAATTTTTGGGCTAAATTTTTTTTTTGGTACTTGTCTTGAGTTGTCATCATTTTTCTGAGTCAAAATGTCAACTGACACTTTCAAGTATAAACCAAGCATTGAGTCATATCATCTTCATGAAAATCAAAAGTGTTCATGTTTTCAAGGAAATAAGCATGCTTGTGTTGTTCGAGTGTATCAAGAATTTGAGGATGTTTCCAAGAGATTCAAAGCTCTTTGTCATGAGCGTACGTGTTTTGTGTCTGATATTAATGTCTTGAAATCGATGATTTACTCGTATCAGACTTCAGAAAATTTTGAGTCAATAAAGTTCAATGTGCCAGATAAGTTGACGACCATGTTCATTCAAGAACCCACATGGGATGAAAGAAGTGATCATAAAGATGGTCGTTGTACATGTAATTTTGATCCTAAGTATATCAATAAACCACATGTTCCATGTGCTGTCATTCGTTTTCAAGAAAAACGATTCATGTATGAGACGAGTCAAAAACTCATGGAACAACACAAAAGTTTTCAACTTGAAATTGACCAACTCATGTCAGAGAACAAAGAGCTCAAATCTGCAAATGATCTCATTTTGTCCAACATGGAAAGTTTTCAAAAAGAAAATGATCATTTGCAATCAAAGATTTTCAAATTAACAAATGAGTTGGACAATTCTTCCAAAGAGCTCCACAAAATTGTTTTAGACAATCAATCAAAAGAACTTGTTTTGCAACACAAGATTTCTAAGCTTAACCATGAGTTGCAAAATAAGTCCACCATTTTTGAGAGAAAAGTTGAAGAAGAAAGAACAAGTTTTTGTGCTCAAATCAAGTATCTTGAAGACAAGTGTTTGCAACTTCAGTCAAACGAAACATCTTTGACCAAGAAAATTTCCGACCTTGAGATTGAATTGCAAACACAAACCAAATCTTTTCGACGTCAAAATCATTGTTCTGTCTCTCGTGACCTACCTAAAGAAGTTGTTGAAGGTTGCACTGAACCTGATTGTCCTGTATGTGAAGTTGTGGATTCTTCTGTAACAAGTGATTGTAATGTTGTTAAGACCGTTGAGACCTCAACTCAGACTGATGTTGATTGTGATTGTGATAAGATTGAGGTTTCTAAAAGTTTTCCAAATACCAAGTCTTCCAAACCTAAAGTTGATGTTCCAAAGAGGGTTTACACGGGTAAATCTTCTAAACCTGTTGAAAGAAAAGTCTCTCAGTTTACTAATCACTCCTTACAAAAGGGTAAGAAGTATGCTAAGAAACCAAATTTTGATGGAACAACTACTTTTGTCTCTTTTCTATCCTTTGAGGATAATTCTAAACATCTTTCTCAAGCAAAATCTCAGTTGACTAAATCTATATGGAAGCCAATTTCTAAAGATAAGTCAATTGAGTCAAAATCATTCAAATATTCATTTTCTGAGCTTTTTGAACTTGCACCAAAACCTGTGAAAGCAGTTGTGCAAAAAGTGAATGATTTTGCTTCGAAAAATCATTTTTCAACTCAATCTCACAAGATTGGAAGTTTTTCAAAGAAATCAAATGATTTTTCACCGTTGCTTCCACGAAAACTCTTTTCAACTAAACCACCGGGTTTTAGTTCTTCGTGGAATGCAACTTCGATTCATCAAATCGATGAGACTTACATTTGGACTTTCAAGAATTCAAAAACAATTGGACCCAATCTCAAATGGGTTCCAAAAGTGATTTCCAAGTGATTTGATGAATAGTGGCTTATGCACACTTCAGTGTATAACCCGTGCTAAAACCGTTTTCGTAATTTCTTCATTCTAGAAAAATCCAAAAAGATTTTTATTTTCTTATTTTTGAAAAATCCAAAAAGATTTTCTCTTTTAATCATTTGTTTTATTTACTTTGTCTTTGAGTTTCTCACAATGTTTTGAATGAGATGCAAGGCATCGAACGCCTTTGTGTACTGCCTTTGTTGTCTCATTTTTAATGTTTGTGAGCAACTTTCAAACTCTTTACTCACCCTTTATATGTAAAAACTTTGTTTATATCATGCATATATTTAGGGGGAGTTTGTTTATCAAACCAAAACTTCCAAGTGTTTAAACTCATTTACCATTTTAAAACACTTTGGAAGATTTTCAAACCATTTTCGACCATCTTTATTGAAGTTCGGTGTTAGATTTGCACATGAGAGTTTAGGCCACTCATAAAAACTCCATGATCTTGTCATCGCCGATGAGATCTAACCCCGGAGTTAAAATCTCAATTCTAGATTGTGAGGGTTTATGAGTGTGATGATGTTTGTGCAACTAGGACATGAGGGAGTAGTCGAAAAGTGAGAGGTTAAGGTGAAAAAGATGATGTGAGAAAGGGATAAAAGAAATGATCGCCCTCCCTAAAATTCTTAAAAAGCCGGGTCAACACGTTCCTATCGGATTTCATTTGTTGATTTCTCGATATTGAAGAAGACTTCATGGACCCAGTGAAGCAATGCACATCTTTTCCTAACCACTCAAGTATTTCTTAACAAATGCTTGTTTTATTCTCACGGAGATTTTCACATTTCTATCGACTCTTCATTTGGAAGATGTTGATATTGAAAAAAGGGAGACACTCTGCTCCGGTCCCCGACTTCATTTGATCACTATTGAGTCTAGAGCGTACTTGAAATATTCTTTGATTTGACTAGGACACAATGAGTCTTTATATGTCTTTGTGACATTGCATATCTTTGTGATATTGCCGGAACATTCGTAGTGATATCATATTATTGATATTCCACGATGATCGTATGGAAATCCTACCAATGATAACATCTTTTCCAACGTTGAACGTAGGTCTCACATTTTCATTTTATGAATTTGTCGAGTAAACGAGAAGTCTATGTGACCTCGGAGTTATTTTCCCAAAAGTCTTTGAGGATAGTAAGACATGGTTATCGAACGCCTTTGTGACACTGACCATGAATTACATTCTTTAAAGCAATCTATCGGTTGAAAAGCCATAGACCGAACCATTTAGAGATAAGCTTTGTGCATTTCTCGATGATAATGGGAAGTCCTAAAAATAGTAATCGTATTTTTAGGCCACACCATTAATCCTTTCGATTTCTGGTTGTGAGAACGGATCATTTTTATCCGGATTTCATTTCTCTTCACACAAACACAAAGAACACAAACACCATATAAAAATTGTTTTTTCCAACAACGCAACCTTACATTCTAGTTCACCAATAGGTTCATTGGGAATTGGGAATTGGGTTGGGTTACTTTGCTTGATTGTTGTTTGTTGGCATCTACCGTTTATGCTATCAATCAGTATTGTATGATGAAACCGTTTCACATTTTCATCATAAGGGGGAGAAATGATTATATGATTGATAAATAGAGTTCAAGGTTTTAGTTAGAATTTGATTGATAGATATTGATTGAGGATAATTCATAGTGTTTGGTTGTTCAAAGGATCGTTAGTTTAGATGAAGAGAGTGAATAATTATCGTGCTAAGTTGAGAGATTGTTTTGAGAAAGTTAAAGGATTGATTCGAGATTGAGTATATTCAAGATGATGTACATGGTCGATATTTGAAAGACTTATAGGAAAAATGACCATATTCGATGATAAGAAGAGTTTGAGATTAGATGGAAGTTGTCTTTTTGTTGATAATTGGATAGTTAAGTTCATTCATAGTTTGAAGAGATTGTTCATTTGAGGAGGAGCAAGAGAAAACTCATGTTTTGTTAAATATGCTCCGAAATGACTGTTTGTTTGAGGGGGAGCAAGGAATTTGAAGACAATTCGTTTAGTTGATAAGTTGCTCCAAGAAATAAATGTTTGTTTGAGGGGGAGCAAATGTTAATTGATCAAAGAATCAAGTGCTCCAAGATGTTTATTGATTCAGAGACAAGTTAGATCAAGAATTGAAGATTTAAAGTCAAATTCAAATTTCCGCATTCCAAAAACCAAGCTTCCAAAATGCCAAGAGATTTCAAAGATAACCAAGTTTCCGCATCTCAAAAGAATTCAAAGAATTCAAAGTCAAAACCAAGCTTCCGCATGCTACTCAAAGTTCAAGTTACTTCTCCAAGCAACATCAAGTTGAAATCAACATTCAAAAGTTCAAGTTGTGCAAGCTCAAAAGCTACAAAGATTTCAAAGATGCTTCCAAAGTATTCAAAGTTGCAAGAGAAGATCAAGATTTAATAAGTCATCGTCAAATATATTTGTTTGTTGAGAAGATTCAAAGTCAAGGTTGATACAAGACATTGAAGACAATGAGAAAGCTTCAAAGTCCAATCAACATTGAAGATTTTCAACAAATGGGCTCATCATGTTATTTAAAGACCGAAGACGATGCAACATTTACAATTCAACACCAAGGGGGAGATTGTTAGAAATATAAATGGTGTTAAATTGTAATATTTCTAGTTATATAAGGGGTATTAGTGTTAATTAGATGATAGGTATAAATACCCCTTCCTTAATCATTTTGTAATAAGCCTTATCCATAATCCATACATCCTTCTTTCTAAATTACTTTCTCTCTCCTCCCTATCATCTTCAACCTCCCTTTCACACACAAACACACTTTTCACACACTAACATATTTCCACTATTAAAGCATCAATTAAGCTCAAGTTTGTTTATAACAAATTTGGTGGAAATTGGGATGTGCATTTACCATTAGTCGAGTTCTCCTATAATAACAGTTATCATGCTAGCATTCAAATGGCGCCGTTTAAAGCCTTATATGGGAGAAAGTGTAGATCACCGGTAGCTTGGGCGGAGGTTGGTGAAAGCCAACTCATTGGACCCGAAAATGTTGCTGAAACGACAAAGGTGGTCTCACAAATCAAAGAGAAGTTGAGAGTAGCCCGAGAAAGAAAATTGAAATATGCTAACATGAGGCGACGACCTTTGGAATTCGAAGTGGGTGATTATGTGCTTAAAGTGTCACCGTGGAAGGGCGTAGTCCGTTTTGTGAAACGTGGTAAATTGGGTCCAAGATACATTGGCCCATTTAAGATTCTAGAGCGAATTGGCCCGGTAGCGTATCTGTAACACCCGTCATTTAAAAAATACGGATTTCCAAAACTTTTCACCTAACGGTGTTAAAGAATGCGGAAAACATTTCAAAAGTTCAAACCATAAAATCTAGTTTGATTTGTTCATAAAAAGGTGGTGTTACTTATCATATCATAGAAATAGAATAAATGAAAATCCTACGGTTGCCCAACACAAAACAACCGTATACAAGTCATAACAAGACATAAATGTCATAAAGAAACAAATGTCTAAAATGAGCAGCGTCTATGGGTGACTAAAGCATCTTCATACAATCTACCCATCTCGCTCTTTATTCTCCATTAACTTCATCTAGCTTGCTAAACCTGAGGGGACAACATATTTCAAGAAACAAGTGTTAGCTAACGAATTAGCTAAGTAAGATAACACTAAGGTAATAAATCATTTGTCCCATTAAAACTTGGTAAAGCAGCTTTTCATATTAGAGGCACATGTATCATATCATCAACATCATATCATATCATCAACATCATATCATATTAGGATTAATCATCCTAATTGTGCCTATCCATCGTTTCATCATTTCATATCATCACATATCATCATATAAGGTGTGACTTCCTGTGAGTCCCTTAAGTTCGATGGTTAACCCAAGAATGTGTAAATATAACAAGTCTAATAATCACTAGATAAGGACTAGTATTACTTAAATATAAATGCAAGTATATAAATAAAGTAATACAAGACTTAAAGCAATAAACAAATAAAGTGAGAACATTATGTATGGTTTCATGGGTATTTTATTTATTGATGTTTAAATAAAACACTAAGGTTGTTGCGGAATCAAGATAACACAATTAAGTGAGTATCCTAACAACCTATGAGTTACAATATGATCTATATTTGTCAAATAACTCTTTAGGATTGAGATACTTAAAGTTGTGAAGTATCCCTGTTTAAGATCGAGAGTATTTGGACAAATTCACTTAAATGCAAAGCAAATGCTTAAAAGTATTTTTATCAAGGGTATGACTTTGTATTTATAGGCAACAAAATTCACCAGTGAATTTTGTGCCGTACAAATATGGTTGTATGCATTTAATGATCCGACAAGAACATTAAATGCATTAGATAAGAATAAGGATAAAGTCACATCAAGTGCAAGTGTATCCTTTTATCCAACCACCTTAACACACGTATACTTTGTTAAAGAACAAGTGGATTGTTCTTTGGAAAGTGTGTAAAGGCAAAAGTCAATCCTTGATGTCAGTGTTCAGACTTGTAGAATCTAGAACACTAACAATCCTCCAGTGTGCAGATCTGGTAAGACTTCCAGTGGACTCCGCCATTTGTCAGTCTTCTTTCTTCAGACTTCAGTCTTTGACTTCAGTCAGAATGTCTTCAGTAGAATAGATCTGGACTGGGGTGAAGTCCAGTGAGCTCATCTGGAGAATACTCCAGATTTCCTATACAAGTATTTGCTCACTGTACTTCAATTATTTCTGGACAAATCTTCAGAGGGACTCCAGATTCCAAGTCTGGAGTAGGTCCAGTAGAGAACGTTTTCTGGTCAGATCTTCAGTGAGGCTCCAGTAGTCGAGCGAGACCAGCAAAACAAGTTTTCTTAACAAACCTAAATAAGGTTCCAGTAGTCCAGTCTGGAGCCAGTCCAATAAGTCTGGACTAAATCTGGACCTAACACTTCCGTCACGCATATCATAAAGGTGTAGGTTTGTGTGTAGGCGATCATAAGACCTAACGGGAACCTCACACCCGACTAAATGGATGAGCCATAAGACGGTCCATCAAATGTCGTTAAGGAATGGCAAGCCAATCCCGGAGTAGTCTGTATGTTCAAGACATTGGTGGGTAATCACTCCACCCGAAGATACTCAAACCACGTCATTACGTTGCAAGGAGCCACCCAAGCAACAACATCTACGCACCCACCCGGCTAAGGTGAATACGGGTTAAGCTTAACACTTCATCTTAAATACGAGCTCGATTTCATCACATATAGTTTAGGTGACAAAGTTACCTAAACATAACATATAATCATCTTTTACGTTTGGGCCCTTAAACGTGCACGTGTCATGGCAACTTATAAAGTCTAGTGAACTAGATGATCAAGCCACAAATACATGCACATCAATATCAACATACACTTGCATTACATTTCATTACATTGCATATCATTTCACATTTCATTACTGATCAACTCTGGAATGGTCACACCATATATTAATGAGTCATATACCTGTTCTTCTTCAGCGTAGAACGAGCGTATATGGACATCATCCAATGCATCAAGACACTGAAGAACTCTGGGGTCATCCTTCATCCTTTTAAAAACTTCAACATTCACGCCTAACCTTCCAGCGTTGTAGGAATCCAGAGTGCCCATTATAGCCATCTCCCTTTGATGGGCCAGCAGTTCTTCTTTTTGATTATTCTTGAAGATTTCAATCATGATGCACTGTTGTTGTAACTTCCTAGAAGTCTCATTGTCAACATCTTCAACTTGTTCTTCTTCTTCACCAGACACTACCTTTTCTTTTCCTTTAACTGCCTTCAGTGTGGTAGGAATATCTGGGAAGCTTTCGAACTGGGGCTCACTGGCTTCAGTACCAGTAGCTTCTTGTGTTCTTTGAACCATACGTGCACTGGCATCAGTACCAGTCACTTGCCTTCTCTGCACTACACTTTCAGTTGCAACTGCCCTGGCAACTTCCTTCTTTTTCCTTATAAGCCCTTCTTGGTCACCAGTAGATGGAACTGACAATTTTTCCCCCTTGGAATGATCTGTCCTTGACTTTAGATCATTCCACAACTCTTCCATCATAAGTCTGTCAAATGGGCCAAAGGTTCTTCCTTGTTCTGGCAAAGAAGCAGTCATATCAGTTTTGAGTGCCTGGACTTCCCTTTTAATATTTTCAATTGACTCTGGCAAGTCCTTTGGCAGCTCAACTTCAATCATCTTAACAACTTCTGGCAACATCACATCCTGAAATGATCTAAGGATTGATCCAGATATTTCGTCTGAGATCTCTTTCAGCATATCACCCCTGACCTTTCTTACAACTTCATTACTAAGGGTGTTGACCAGATCAGTCTGATCAAATGTTGGCCTGCTCTCCAGTGCACCAACTCTTGTCACTATCTTTTCCATCTCTTCTTTAAGACCTGCCAGTGGTTGTACAACCTTATTCTCCACTGCAGTCTCAACAGAATTCACAATCTTTCCTTCCAACCCTTGTACTGCCACCTTTATATTTTGAGAGTTGATATTCGTGGCCAGTACTAGCTCATCCAGTTTATCAAAGACCATCTTTTCATTCCCAGCGAAGAGGTTCATTTCTGACGCTAAATTATTTGACAATATTGATTTGAAGTCAGAAATGACCTGGGATGATGACTGGAGTGATCTCTCCAGGTCCGCCACCTTACTAAGAAGGCCTTGGACCTCGGTTGAAGAAGAAGTGGAGAGACCACTGGGTTGATCCAGATGAGAAGTCACTCTGGTCATCATAGGTACTTGTGCCCAGTCCTCTTCAGTTTCAACATTTGAGACTGGCACACTTTGTTCGGTTGGGTGTACTGGGGTTTCAACTGGTGGTGATTGAGTTTGTGTTGGTTGAATGAATGGTGTGAAGTATGAAGTTGATTGAGGAATTGATGGTGGTGGTGGTGGTGGCATTGAAGGTTCTGGTGGTGGCATTTCTGGTGTAGGAATTGGTATTTCTGGTATTGGCATTTCGGTTTCTGGTGGAGGAGGTGGCATTTCTGGTGAAGTTTCAATCTGTACATCTTCACCCAAAAAGTCCATATTAACATCCAAATTCTGACCTCCAGACATAGGAGAGTCAGCCTCATCCCAAAAAGAAGCACCAGTAACATCAATTTGTTCACCAGCTTCAATATTTAAATCCAGTGGAGCTTCTTGCTCACCAGAAGCATGTTCTTCAGTCTGAACACCTTCAACAACCTCTTCAACAACTTGAGGCACATCTTCTTGTACAACAGCCTGGACTTCAGTGTCCACTCTCTGTTCAGATTGTACAGAAGAATCAATATTCTCTATTTCAAAGATAGGAGACCCATCAATATTCATTATATCACCAGGATGGGTTGATGGATTTACCTGGACTCCTCCTCTCATCAGACGCCTATGTGATCTTGGTCGTCTGGAAAGCTCAACATCTGGTTGCACACTTTCGACTGGAGCCACTTGCCTTATAGGTTGAACCATTTCAACAATTTGAACATCTTCACTACCAGCAGGTACTTCAACAACTTGTACCCTGCCTGGTGCCACATTCTCTTCTATTCTTTGAAGTGTCAACATTGCTTGAGGTATATCCACCTCACCATCTCTGGACCTTAAATTTGCCAGGTCTCTCATATACTCACTCATTGAGAAGTGAGTGGTTTCAAAATCGTACTGGGATCCAAGGGCATTTTTGAAAATGATTGAAAGAAAGCGAATATATGGAACAAATGGCTTTCTTCCTTTCGCCTTTATACGCTCCACCAGATCATCAAAAAATATCTGGGCAAAATCAACCCTTAGCCCAAACCACAAACAGTAGGCAATCTGGAGGTGGGTTTGATTAATCTGGTCTAACCCTCCAAAACTACCTCCCAAGCACTCGACGATGTGTGTGAAGAAATATCTCCACGAATCCGTCAGTTTACTCATATAAATGGTCCCTTTCCTCAATAACTGACCATGCTCATCAACTATCTCTGTATGCCCCATCAATCTGCATACCTCCCTGAAGTTTATACCAGAAGGGAGTGGCATCGCCAACTCATTCTCATCCAGATAATTTAACTGAAGAGCTGTTCGGAGAGAATGTACAGTAAGAGTCAAGGGTCTGGTCCCTTGCTCAAGAGAGTAAACAATACATGAATTTGCTTCATTGTATTCGGCTGTGTACCAGAATTTACAAAGATAATCGTGATACATCTTTTCTGGGTTTAATGTTAGAGCACCATACAACGGACATGAGAGAAAAAAGGTGTTTAATCTCCCAATGATTGATTGTGGATCATGGACACTGGATAGCGAAAGTTTTGCCATCCAGTTATTCATATTCATCCTTATAGCCTTTGCTTCAAGGGTGATATGAGGTGCTCTAACCACATCTGCAGCCGGAACATATTCAGAAGATAGAAGGTTTCTTGGTGAGTTTGATTGTCTAGGAGCCATTTGATTTATAAATGAAGATGAAATTGAATGATTTTAGGGTTTATGAAGAATTTAATGAATTGCAGTTAATATAAGAGTTATATGATTGGAAAATGAATGAGGAATTTGGAGAATTGAATGAAGGAATTTTTTAGATTTGGGAGTAAATGTTCGAAGTAAATGAAATTAAAAGTGAAAGTGGGTATATATAGGAGAAACAATGTGGAACTCAAACGATTAGTTTGAATTTATCAAATACAATTTTTGATCGGATTTTGAGTTCCGCATTAATTACATCACATCACACATAAATGCATGACGGTTTACAGCCCACAAAACAGTAACAACTTGTACTTTTGGTTTTCCCAAGGTAAAAAGATCATCATTACGTTGAAAAAGTTTGCATGCCACGTAGGATTATAAGATAAATATCTTTGAAAAAGTTTGCTTACGTGGCACACACAAAGATCAAGTATTCAAAAATTATTGTGACTCAATTCAGTCCATCTGGAGGTTGACTAGACGCTCCAGTGTCACTGGTGGATTAGTCCAGTGAAGTATGTACTGATGGTACACTGGAGGGACACTCCAGTAATGTACCAGTGAAAACCATTTTTGAAAGACTGGTAACTTCAAACTTGCACGTCAACTAATATAGACAAATGAGAGGGACACATTTACAAGGAGACATAAGTCAACTCAAACACGCACTTCAATCTATCCAGTACCAGTGAGAGGGACACATTTACAAAGTACCAGTAATATTTTCTGGAGAATTTGTCCAGTGAGAAAATAAATTCCCCCTGAACTTAACATTTTTATTAGAAAATATTTTTCAAGTCTTCCCTGGAATGTTGTACCAGAAATCTAATAATGCAAAGATAGTACACATAGGCGTTCAATATCTGAGCAATCACCAGACTTAAGGATTTAACATTCCCAACTCACCAACAAGATATTCAAAAGTTTTGACATCCAGAGGTTTGGTAAAAATGTCAGCGAGTTATTTGTCAGTGGGAATAAAATGGAGTTCAATGTTTCCTTTCACAATATTATAACGAATGAAGTGATACCTTAGATCAATGTGCTTGGTTCTGGAGTGCATGACTGGATTGTTTGAGATAGCAATGGCACTGGTATTATCACAAAAGATAGGTGTCTTTGAATATTTAATACCATAATCAAGCAACTGGTTCTTCATCCAGAGTATCTGAGCACAACAACTGGCTGCAGACATGTATTCAGCTTCGGCAGTGGATAATGAAACTGAAGTTTGCTTCTTACTGGTCCAGCTGATCAGTTTGCCACCTAGGAAATGACATCCACCAGTTGTGGATTTCCTATCTATCTTACAACCTGCATGATCTGAATCTGAATAACCCATTAGATCCATGCCTGAGCCTTTGGGGTACCAAAGACCTAGACTGGGGACACCTTTAAGGTACTTCAGTATGCGCTTTACAGCGAGCATATGAGATTCCTTTGGATTAGACTGATATCTGGCACATAAACATGTTGAAAACATAATATCTGGTCTACTGGCCGTTAAATACATCAGTGAACCAACCATGCCTCTATATACAGTGGTGTTCACTGGTTTACCATCTGGATCCGAGTTCCAGTGTCAGTGGTGCAGAAATTGGAGTTGGTTTAGATGGTGAAGAATTCATATCGAATTTCTTTAAAAGATCTCTAACATATTTTTCCTGATTAATAAAAATTCCATCTTTGTTTTGTTTAATCTGGAGTCCAAGAAAATATGTTAATTCACCCATCAAACTCATTTCATATTCAGTGGACATGATTTTAGAAAATTTCTGGCACATGTTTTCATCAGTAGACCCAAAAATAATATCATCAACATAAATTTGTACCATTAACAGATTACCTCGTTCATGAAGAATAAACAAAGTATTGTCAATTGCACCTCGTTTAAAACCATTTTTCAACAAGTGTTTAGTCAGAGTGTCATACCAGGCACGTGGGGCTTGTATGAGGCCATATAGCACTTTGTCCAGACGATATACCCAATGTGGATGCTTGTCATCAACGAAACCTGGAGGTTGTCTGACGTAAACTTCTTCTTCAAGCTTTCCATTCAAGAAAGCACTATTTACATCCATCTGGTAGACCTTAAACTGATGATTAGCAGCGAATGCTAAAAAAATTCTGATCGCTTCAAGTCTAGCCACTGGAGCAAATGATTCATCAAAGTCGACATCTGACTGGCAGTAGCCTTGTGCTACCAGTCTGGCCTTGTTTCTGATTACGTGGCCATCTTCATCTACTTTGTTTCTGAAGACCCATCTTGTTCCAATTGGTTCTTTCTTTCCAACTGGGAAAGGAACCAGATACCAGACCTTGTTCCTTTCAAACTGGTGAAGCTCTTCTTGCATAGCAGCCACCCATCTTGGATCTTCCAGAGCCTCGTCAATCTTTTTTGGTTCCATCAAAGAAAGAAAACTAACATATAAACATTGATTACTGGAGGCTCTTCTGGTCACAACTCCACGACTGGAGTCACCTATGATTTGATCGATAGGGTGAGCTTTAGTCCATCTGGAGTATTGACCAGGATTGTTATTAGTAACAATAATATCAGTGCAAGAATTCAGTTGAGTCTCCTCTGGAGTTGATTCTGGAGGAGGATCTTGCCAGATTACTTCAGTATCTTCATCTGAGTCATTTAAATCACAATTTGCATCATGAAATTCTTCATTTGAAGGCATTTCCTGGAGTAATGGTTCAGTTTGAAATTCTTCTGGAGACATTTCTGGTCTTTTCTCAACTGACACTGATACTGGGGGAGTAGTACGCACATCTGAACCAATATTAATTTCTGAAGGTAATTTGAAAATAATAGAGGGATAGAATGGAGTACTACTGGAGAGTTTCTTTTTCTGAACAGGTTCCAGATCAGGATGACTGGAAACTGTGTCTGGTGAATCTTCATATTTGTCGTTTATTGGATCAGATTCACAAAAGACTAGTGGTGATACTGGGGGAGTATCAAGGGCTTGCTTCTTGTTGATTGATGCATTTGATTCATCAAATGTTACATGAATTGACTCATGGACCTTCTCCAGTCTCTTGTTATAGACTCTGAAGGCCTTGCGAATGGCTGAATAGCCTAAGAAATACCCTTCATCAGCTTGGCATCAAATTTGCCTAGCTGACTGGAGTCGTTCAGGATGTAAACTGGACATCCAAAAACGTGAAAATAACCAATATTTGGTTTTCTATTTCTTAAGACTTCATAGGCTGTCTTTTTGTGCCTTTTGATGTACACTGATCGATTCTGGGTGTGGCAAGCAGTTGCAATTGCTTCCTCCCAGAAACTGGTAGACAGACCAGATTCAGCAAGCATACTCCTGGCAGCTTCTATCAGCGTTCGATTTTTCCTTTCCACAACTCCATTTTGCTCTGGAGAGCGGGCTGATGAGAAATTCTGGGAGATGCCAGTGTCAGTACAGAATGACTCCAGAGTTGCATTCTGGAATTCTGTTCCATTGTCACTTCTTAACTGACACACTTTTCGACTGTACTTGAGCTCAATTTGCTTGATAAGACTGATGATTTCAGCAGCAGCTTCATTTTTAGACCTTAGAAAGATCACCCAACAATATCTGGAGAATTCATCTACGATCACCAGGGTGTATCTTTTACCAGCACGTGTCTGAACGTTCACTGGACCAAAGAGATCCATATGAAGCATATGAAGAGGTTCAGAAATGCTGAAATTCTGTCTGGTCTTGAAACTGGTACGTTTCTGCTTACCCATCTCGCATCATGGACATGGTCTTTCCTTTTTGAAGGAAACTGAAGGTATCCCATCTGCAAGTTGTTTTCTGGACAACTTGTTAATGTTTTTGAAATTTAAATGGGATAACCTTTTATGCCATAACCAGTTTGTGTCTTCATCAGCTTGAGTATAGAAACACTGCTCTGAAGGAGAGCTTTCCATATCCATCACGTACACATTCCCTTTTCTGGGAGCAATCAACACTACCTTCCAGTCCTTGTTGAATACAATGCCCTGAGCAACATTGAATAAGACTTGGTAGCCATCATCACACAGTTGGCTTACACTGATCAAGTTATATTTCAAACCATTCACAAATGCAACACGTGTAAATTTGACTTGTCCATTGTTCAGAACACCATATCCCTCAGTCTTTCCACAACCATCATTTCCAAAAGTGATGGAGGGTCCATCAGAAATGGTGAACTCCTCCAGTAGGGTCTTACATCCGGTCATAGTCCTGCCAGCTGCACTGTCAAGATACCAGATATACTTCTTTCGATCGCCCTACACATACACCAGATATTGATCAGTTAGATTTGGGAACCCATCGACTGATGGTTCACTGGACCCTCCCTTATAGGTCCCTGGGGCAATCTGGTCTAGTTCACTTTCTTCAACAGTGGTCTTAGTTGAAAAGACCACTGGGGTTGATAGTTTTGAAACCTTTTTTATTTTCTCAACTAGAGAAATAAGTTTGTCTATCTTAGAAAAAGGTTTTGTGTTTTGTCTAGGGCCAGATGAAGTACCCTCAATAAAGTTCAATCTTGCATTAAAACTTTGTGATTGATAAGTCAGAATTTGAATCTGGCTCTCTAACCTGAACAAAACATTCTCTTCAGATGATACCTTAGCCTTTCCAGTCCTAGGCTTTGGTAGGGGATTGGTCTGAGGCAAAGGTTTATTCTGCTTAACCCTTTTAACTGGAGCAGTCATCTGGACAACTCCAGTCTTAACCTCTGGGGATTGAACTGGATAAAAGTTGGTCTTAGGAGTTTCAGGCTTATCATAAACAGTGGTTGGCCTTAACTCTTCTGGTAATCGATCGATTACTGGAATTAATGATGCTACATTTGTATTTCCATCTAAATATGCACGTTTTTGAGCAGGAAATTGTTTTACTGAAGCATCATATGGCTTTTTAGTTTCTAGCCATGACTTAATTACCAGTTTTTCTTTCTCTAAAATGATCTCAAGATCTTGCTTTTCTTGGATCAATTGTTCAGTTACCAGAACCTGGGCTTGAAATGCCAGTTCAATGTCTTGAAGTACTTTTAATTTTGATTTTAAAGCATTTATTTCAGAAGAATCTGTTTCTAGACCATTTACACAATCAGATCTAACAGTTTCTACAAAAATCAAATCAGAATTTAAAGCTTCAGCAATGTCCAGTTTTAGTTCTTGGTCAGTTGCATTATCATAATCACTAACCTTTTTGATAACAATGTCCACCCATCGTCCAGATGTGACATCTTCCTTCACCAGGTGCTCTTCGTCTTCCAGAGCCATGTAACAGCAATCTCTTTCTTCTTCTTCATCAACAGATGAGTCATCAGAAGGAACCCACTTCTCTTTAGTTGTAGCAATCATGCACTTATTATTGGTTTCAATTTGTTGTGCCATGAGAGCAATTTGGGCCTTAAGCTTTTTATATTTCATTTTATAGCTATCATCAGGCTTATTATTAGAAGAGAATGGACCAGGCTTGGATGCAAACTGGTTGGACCTGCACTCTTTTATGAAATGACCCTTTTTCTTAAATTCTGTTCACATATTTTGATTTCGAATCACACTAAACATCCTTATAAATCTTATTAAAGCATATATGGTAGCCCCATCCCCATATATATATGCATTACTTATATATCTATGTTTAATTTGCATTATGATACGTACACACGAGTTTTACTTGATCTTCCAATATTAAACTTGTGAGCCTATAGTCGATGATACTGGCAGGGTGGTTGGGATGCTATGAAGGACTATGGTCTCAATCGTAAGACCAGGACCGAACCCAAATAGAACTCCCCAATCTAGACCTTCGCCAGTAGTGGCAGCACCATCTGTGACTGACTTCTTCCTCATCTCATCAATGATGAAT
>CM067169.1:65545318-65614575 GCA_034093135.1 Erigeron breviscapus
TGGTAGAGGTGGTCGTGGAGGTAGAGGTGGTCGTAGGAGGTCGTGGTAGAGGTGGTCGTGGAGGTAGAGGTGACCGAGTGGTGAGGTGGTCGTGGTGGTAGAGGTGGTCGTGGAGGTAGAGGTGACGTAGTGGTAGAGGTGGTCGTGGTGGTAGAGGTGGTCGTGGAGGTAGAGGTGGACGTAGTGGTAGAGGTGGTCGTGGAGGTAGAGGTGGACGTAGTGGTAGAGGTGGTCGTGGTGGTAGAGGTGGTCGTGGAGGTAGAGGTGGACGTAGGTGGTAGAGGTGGTCGTGGAGGTAGAGGTGGACAGAGGTGGTCGTGGTGGCAGAGGTGGTCGTGGAGGTAGAGGTGGTCGTGGAGGTCGTGGTGGCAGAGGTGGTCGGGGTAATCCTAATCCCCCGATAACCGCCGAGGTTGTCACACAAGCTTTAAATGACCTCATGCCGGATCTTATGGCCCGAATTCAAGCGGCCATGGGAAATAATAATGAACAAGAAGAACCGGAAGATGAAGCGGTTCCCGTACAAAATGAACAAGAAAACGTAGATGAAGCGGTTCCCGTAAAAATGAACAAGAAGAACCGGAAGATGAAGCGGTTCCCGTACAAAATGAACAAGAAGAACCGGAAGATGAAGCGGTTCCCGTACAAAATGAACAAGAAGAACCGGAAGATGAAGCGGTTCCCGTACAAAATGAACAAGAAGAACCGGAAGATGAAGCGGTTCCCGTACAAAATGAACAAGAAGAACCGGAAGATGAAGCGGTTCCCGTACAAAATGAACAAGAAGAACCGGAAGATGAAGCGGTTCCCGTACAAAATGAACAAGAAGAACCGGAAGATGAAGCGGTTCCCGTACAAAATGAACAAGAAGAACCGGAAGATGAAGCGGTTCCCGTAAAAATGAACAAGAAGAACCGGAAGATGAAGCGGTTCCCGTACAAAATGAACAAGAAGAACCGGAAGATGAAGCGGTTCCCGTACAAAATGAACAAGAAAACCGGAAATGAAGCGGCCATGTAATAATGAACAAGAAGAACCGGAAGATGAAGCGGTTCCCGTACAAAATGAACAAGAAAACGTAAATGAAGCGGTTCCGTAAAAATGAACAAGAAGAACCGGAAGATGAAGCGGTTCCCGTACAAAATGAACAAGAAGAACCGGAAGATGAAGCGGTTCCCGTACAAAATGAACAAGAAGAACCGGAAGATGAAGCGGTTCCCGTACAAAATGAACAAGAAGAACCGGAAGATGAAGCGGTTCCCGTACAAAATGAACAAGAAGAACCGGAAGATGAAGCGGTTCCCGTAAAAATGAACAAGAAGAACCGGAAGATGAAGCGGTTCCCGTACAAAATGAACAAGAAGAACCGGAAGATGAAGCGGTTCCCGTACAAAATGAACAAGAAGAACCGGAAGATGAAGCGGTTCCCGTACAAAATGAACAAGAAAACGTAAATGTAAACGGTGTAGGTGTAGGAGAAGTTTTACCTAGACCGGATTATGATGTTCGTCAACCGGGATGCTTGTTTAAAGACTTCAAACTTTGTGGAGCCCCGGAATTTAATGGAGAAAGTGGTGCTACGGGTTGCTTGGAATGGTTAGAGAGCATTGAATCTATCATTGCTCGAAGTGGTTGTGCCTACCACCAAAGAATCACTTATGCTTCCGGTATGTTGAAAGGTGGGGCTCTTGAGTGGTGGAACGAAGAAGTTGATGAATTGGGGATTGATGCGGCTAATAATCTTTTATGGGGAGAGTTCAAGAATATGATAACTACTAAGTATTGCCCGGCCCATGAACTGAGGAGATTGCAAGTGGAATTTTCTAAACTTGCCATGAAGGGAGGAGACTACGAGAGTTACACACGCCGTTTTGGCCAACTCTCTAGACTCATTCCTCATTATGTGAGACCCCAAGAGGTTAAGATTGAGAAGTATGTTGCGGGATTGCCACATGAAGTGAGAGTGCTTGTCTCTCACCCCACCATGCCTTTGACTTACAAAGAGGCAACCACCCGTACCGCTAGTATAACCTTGGAACTCATTAGAGGTGGTAAGTTAAATAAGAACGATAACAAGAATGACAATAAAAGGAAGGATGTTGCCGAGTCAAGCGGCACCAAGAAAGATGATCGGCGTGATAATAAGCGCCATGGTCGTGGTGGAAAGGTTTTTGCGGCGGTGGTACCAACAAAGGGTCCTCAACGGGTTGGTTACACAGGGGGTAGTCCTTTATGCCCTAGGTGTAATCGCCATCATTGGCCCACTGTGAATTGTGATGCTTGTTTTCATTGCAACCTACCGGGACACACCTCAAGATTTTGTCCAACTAACCCCCGGAATGGTCCTTTAAATGTTGCTCCCCTTAATGCTATACGTCCCCCGATGGTTCCGGGTTCTTGTTATGAATGTGGTAGCCAAGACCACTACCGCAACCGGTGCCCAAATCTTATTGGCCAACAAGTCCAAGTGACCGTGCATCCTAACCAGTTGCAAATTGCCGGTCCGAATCAAAACCGAGGAAACCAAGGACAACAACAACAACCTCCTCAAGCTCCTCGCCAACAATTGGCCCCCCGTGGAAGAGCTTTTGCCGTGAATGCGGCCGAGGCTCGTGGTGATCCTAATGTCGTAGCAGGTACCTTTCTCCTCAATCACCAATATGCTACCGTGTTATTTGATTCTGGAGCCGATTATAGTCTCATTTCCAATGATTTTATTCCGTTGATCGATGCTAATCCTAGCCCGTTGTCCTATTGTTTTGAACTTGAAATGGTAAATGGTGGATTGTCTAGGATTAGTCAAGTTGTTCGTGATTGTGTGTTAGATTTATGTGATCACCCATTTTACATTGACTTAATGCCTTTTGATATCGGTAGTTTTGACGTGATTGTGGGTATGGATTGGTTATCGGCCATGAACGCGGTAATTGATTGGTTCCGGGTTCTTGTTATGAATGTGGTAGCCAAGACCACTACCGCAACCGGTGCCCAAATCTTATTGGCCAACAAGTCCAAGTGACCGTGCATCCTAACCAGTTGCAAATTGCCGGTCCGAATCAAAACCGAGGAAACCAAGGACAACAACAACAACCTCCTCAAGCTCCTCGCCAACAATTGGCCCCCCGTGGAAGAGCTTTTGCCGTGAATGCGGCCGAGGCTCGTAGTGATCCTAATGTCGTAGCAGGTACCTTTCTCCTCAATCACCAATATGCTACCGTGTTATTTGATTCTGGAGCCGATTATAGTCTCATTTCCAATGATTTTATTCCGTTGATCGATGCTAATCCTAGCCCGTTGTCCTATTGTTTTGAACTTGAAATGGTAAATGGTGGATTGTCTAGGATTAGTCAAGTTGTTCGTGATTGTGTGTTAGATTTATGTGATCACCCATTTTACATTGACTTAATGCCTTTTGATATCGGTAGTTTTGACGTGATTGTGGGTATGGATTGGTTATCGGCCATGAACGCGGTAATTGATTGTGGTAGTCGAACTGTGAGGATTCCGTTAGAAAATAGGGAAGAATTAGTGGTTCAAGGCGAAACGACCGAACTATGGGATGGGAATGTATATAGTGTTAAGATCACAAAGATTGAATTGAAAACCGTGCCCGTAGTTAAAGACTTTGCGGATGTATTTCCGGATGACCTACCGGGTTTGCCTCCATCTCGTGAACTCGATTTTCGTATTGATCTTATCCCAAATGCTTCTCCCGTGGCCAAAGCACCTTATCGCTTAGCCATGACCGAATTACAAGAGTTGGCCGCCCAACTCAAAGAACTTCAAGAGAAGGGTTTCATTCGCCCTAGTCAATCGCCTTGGGGCGCACCGGTTTTGTTCGTTAAAAAGAAAGATGGCACATTCCGAATGTGTATCGATTATAGAGAATTGAACAAACTAACGGTAAAGAATCGTTATCCTCTTCCTAGGATTGACGATTTATTCGACCAACTCCAAGGTGCTCGTTTCTTTTCCAAAATTGATTTGAGGTCGGGTTATCATCAATTACGTGTTCATGAAGACGACATTCCAAAAACCGCCTTTCGAACGAGATATGGACACTTTGAATTTACGGTGATGCCTTTTGGGTTGACTAACGCACCAGCTGTGTTCATGGACTTGATGAACCGAGTGTGTCAGCCCTACTTGGACCAATTTGTCATTGTTTTCATCGATGACATTCTCATCTATTCCAAGACCAAAGAAGATCATTTGGAACATTTGAAACAAGTCTTAGAGTTACTCCGGAAAGAAAAGCTTTATGCCAAGTTCTCCAAATGTGAATTTTGGCTTGAAGAGGTCCAGTTTCTTGGTCACGTAGTGAGCAAAGAAGGAATTCATGTGGACCCAAGTAAAGTTGAAGCAGTAAAGAATTGGCGACTAGACCGGGGAACTTCACCGATGAAGCCTTACACGGTCTAGAAGAACAATTTGATAGAAAGAACGATAATGGTTTGTATTTTGTTGATCGATTGTGGATCCCCATTCTTGGAGGATGGCGATTGAAATTGATGGATGAAGCTCATAAGTCGGCTTACTCGGTTCACCCGGGTTCCGACAAGATGTATTTTAGTTTGAGAGACTTGTATTGGTGGCCGGGAATGAAGACGGACATTGCTAGGTATGTTAGTCAATGCCTCACTTGTTTACAAGTGAAAGCCGATCACAAGAAACTACCGGGCTTACTAGTCCAACCGGCAACACCGGTGTGGAAATGGGAAGAAATTGCTATGGACTTCATCACGAAGTTACCTAGGACGAGTAGTGGTCGAGACACTATTTGGGTGATAATTGACCGGTTGACTAAGTCGGCTCACTTCTTAGCCATCCGGGAAGACGATAAATTTGACACCATGGCACGTTTGTACATCAAAGAGGTGATATCCAAGCATGGAGTGCCGATTTCCATGATATCCGATCGGGATGCCCGATTTACTTCAAAATTTTGGAAGGCGTTCCAGAAATCTATGGGTACTCGTCTCGGCATGAGTACGGCGTTCCACCCACAAACTGATGGTCAAAGTGAAAGAACAATTCAAACGTTAGAAGATATGTTGAGAGCTTGCGCCATTGATTTTGGTGGTAATTGGGATGTGCATCTTCCTTTGGTTGAATTCTCCTACAATAATAGCTATCATGCTACCATTGGAATGGCCCCGTTTAAGGCATTATATGGGAGAGATTGTAGGTCACCGCTAGCTTGGGCAGAAGTTGGTGAAAACCAACTTGTTGGACCCGAAATTGTTATTGAAACGACGAAGGTGATCTCACAAATCAAAGAGAAGTTGAGAGTATCCCGCGAAAGGCAAATGAAGTATGCAAACGTTAGACGACGACCTCTTGAATTTAAAGTCGGTGATTATGTCTTGTTGAAAGTGTCCCCGTGGAAAGGTGTGGTTCGTTTCGTGAAACGTGGCAAGTTGGGCCCGAGATACATTGGCCCATTCAAAATTCTTGAACGAATTGGGCCGGTAGCTTATCGATTGGAACTTCCTCAAACCTTGAGTGGAGTTCATAATGTTTTCCATGTTTGTAATCTTAGGAAGTGTTTGGCCGATCCAACACTTCACGTGCCTCTTGAAGAAATCCGTGTTGATAAAACGTTGAAGTTTGTGGAAGAACCAATAGAAATTCTAGATCGACAAACTAGAAAACTAAAGAATACTCGGTATACACTCGTTAAAGTGAGATGGCAAGCTAGACGTGGACCCGAGTTTACTTGGGAACGTGAAGATTCTATGAAAGCCAAGTATCCCCATTTGTTTAACGAGTATAGTTAGATTCAAATTTCGGGACGAAATTCCTTTAACGGGGGAAGAATGTAACATTCATGATTTTTACCGTTTGACTGTGGTAAATATATACGAAACCTTAAGTATAATGTACGGTTACAACAGTGTCGGTGGAACAGTGTCGGTGAAACAGTGTCGGTGGAACAGTGTCGGTGGAACAGTGTCGCTGGAACAGTGTCGGTGAAACAGTGTCGGTGGAACAGTGTATGGAAGCCTTAAGTATAATGAACGGTTCCAACAGTGTCGGTGGAACAGTGGCGGTGAAACAGTGTCGGTGGAACAGTGTCGGTGGAACAGTGACGGTGAAACAGTGTGTGGAACAGTGTCGTGGAACAGTGTCGGTGGAACAGTGTCGCTGGAACAGTGTCGGTGGAAAGTGTCGGTGGAACTAGTGTCGGTAACAGTGTCGGTGGAACAGTGACGGTGAAACAGTGTCGGTGGAACAGTGTCGGTGAGACTTAATATAATGAACGGTGAACAGTGTCGGTGGAACAGTGTCGGTGGAACAGTGTCGGTGGAACAGTGTCGGTGGAACAAGTGTCGGTGGAACAGTGTCGGTGGAACAATGTCGGTGGTTAAGATGTCGGTGGAACAGTGTCGGTGGAACAGTGTCGGTGGAACAGTGTCGGTGGAACAGTGTCGAAACCTTAAGTATAATGTACGGTTCCAACAGTGTCGGTGGAACAGTGTCGGTGAAACAGTGTCGGTGGAACAGTGTCGGTGGAAACGTATATGAGAAGCCTTAAGTATAATGAACGGTTCCAACAGTGTCGGTGGAACAGTGTCGGTGAAACAGTGTCGGTGGAACAGTGTCGGTGGTTACAAACAGTGTCGGTGAAACAGTGTCGGTGGAACAGTGTCGGTGGCTTGATGATAATTCCATTAATAGGAACAGTGTCGGTGGAACAATGTCGGTGGAACAGTGTCGGTGGAACAATGTCGGTGGAAGTGTACGGTTCCAACAGTGTCGGTGGAACAGTGTCGGTGAAACAGCGTCGGTGGAACAGTGTCGGTGGAAAGTATATACGAAACTAAGTAAAGTGTCGGTTCCAACAGTGTCGGTGGAACAGTGTCGGTGGAACAGTGTCGGTGGAACAGTGTCGGTAGAAACGTATATGAGAAGCCTTAAGTATAATGAACGGTTCCAACAGTGTCGGTGGAACAGTGACGGTGAAACAGTGTCGGTGGAACAGTGTCGGTGGAACAGTGACGGTGAAACAGTGTCGGTGGAACAGTGTCGGTGGAACAATGTCGGTGGTTAGATGATAACAGTGTCGGTGGAACAGTGTCGGTGGAACAGTGTCGGTGGAACAGTGTCGGTGGAACAGTGTCGGTGGAACAGTGTCGGTGGAACAGTGTCGAAACCTTAAGTATAATGTACGGTTCCAACAGTGTCGGTGGAACAGTGTCGGTGAAACAGTGTCGGTGGAACAGTGTCGGTGGAACAATGTCGGTGGAACAGTGTCGGTGGAACAGTGTCGGTGGAACAGTGTCGGTGGAACAGTGTCGGTGGAACAGTATATGAGAAGCTTTAAGTATAATGAACGGTTCCAACAGTGTCGGTGGAACAGTGACGGTGAAACAGTGTCGGTGGAACAGTGTCGGTAGAACAGTGACGGTGAAACATGTGTGGAACAGTATATACGAAACCTTAAGTATAATGTACGGTTACAACAGTGTCGGTGGAACAGTGTCGGTGAAACAGTGTCGGTGGAACAGTGTCGGTGGAAGCTTTAAGTATAATGAACGGTTCCAACAGTGTCGGTGGAACAGTGACGGTGAAACAGTGTCGGTGGAACAGTGTCGGTAGAACAGTGACGGTGAAACAGTGTCGGTGGAACAGTGTCGGTGGAACAGTGTCGGTGGAACAGTGTCGGTGGAACAGTGTCGGTGGAACAGTGTCGGTGGAACAGTGTCGGTGGAACAGTGTCGGTGGAACAGTGTCGGTGGAACAGTGTCGGTGGAACAGTATAATGTACGGTTCCAACAGTGTCGGTGGAACAGTGTCGGTGGAACAGTGTCGGTGGAACAATGTCGGTGGAACAGTGTCGGTGGAACAATGTCGGTGGTTAGATGATAACAGTGTCGGTGGAACAGTGTCGGTGGAAATTGGTAACTATGGTAACAGGAAAATATATACGAAACCTTAAGTATAATGTACGGTTACAACAGTGTCGGTGGAACAGTGTCGGTGAAACAGTGTCGGTGGAACAGTGTCGTGAAACCTTAAGTATGGTTCCAACAGTGTCGGTGGAACAGTGTCGGTGGAACAGTGTCGGTGGAACAGTGTCGGTGGCTAGATGATAATTCCATTAATGGGACAAAGACCGACATAACTTTATGTAAAGAAGAATACTTGTGAAGTATCTGTTGTTGTTTATTGATCATGAACCTAATCCCTTAGCTGGATATATATCCCCATAATATTCTTTCATTCACTCACACACTCATTCCCTGGCTTTCTCTAAGTAAATAACACACACATATACACAAATATCTCTCTCCCTCTCTTGAATACTTACAAGAACACATACACTCATACATTTCTCTATTCCTCTATAATTCTTACACCAAATTGGGGTTTCAAGCTAGAATTAAGATAGAATAATAATCATCATCAACTCCTTATCATCATACCAAGAATTTGAAAGCTCCTAGTTCAAGAAAATACTACCTTTAAGATCATTCCCGGTGTTGACTTTCTTAGTGCAAATTTTGGTAAGTTAAATTCATCCTATAATCATCATTTTATGTTTATTTACATGATTCTAGTTGATTTCAAGTAATTTTGGGTCACAAATTGAGTCAAATCACAATTAAGATAAATCTAAGGTTTTGGGTTGGGTTGGAAGGATTTGGAAGTGATTTTGATGATTTGAAATGAAATCTTGGAATGGGTTGTGTTCATTTGAGTTTGTTTATGTTCATTTATGCTTAATTAAGCTTGGAATCGAGTCCTAGATCTTCCTTGGTCGATTAGGGAGTCAAAATGGGTGTTTTGGGTGTGTTTGGCTCGTCATGGTGCAGAACTGGATGAGTTGAGGCGCAACTAAACAAGTTGAGGAGCAACTTATCTTGCTGTTTTTCTGTTGCGGCGCAATCATAAGTTGCGGCGCAATTGGATGTCTAAATCACTTAACTTTTTCCTAGCTTCGAATTCTAATCTCCTAGGATCGTCCCGACCTTTACAGAATGTCCTCTTATGACCCTTTTGGTTCACTACACAAGACAAACCATTCGTTCAAAGTCGAGGGTCACTTTTAGAACCAAACTGAAATTGTAACTTAAACTATATATATGTATATGTACATATCTTTTGATCCGTAAGTCCGTTTTTGACGATTTCAGAGGCCCCGGAACCGTAAATGAGTCTACTTTCCAATGGTGTAAGCCTCTGAGTCCAAAACATAAATTTATCATACCAAAGGTTTCGATTAAGCAACAGTGGTCAAGTCCCGACTAGTCATTGTTAAACAAAACGTAATGATTCCACCTTGGTTGGATCAAAGCCTTATAAAATGGACATAATAAAGCTTTTATAGTAATATTAGGTCAATGTTGACAGGAACTTAATTACCTCTTGAGATGCTTTAGGATTAATGTGATACGTGTATGATAGGTTTTGGCTGTTGTGGACATTGATTCTACTTTCTTTCGACTTGGGATTTATTGCTCATTTCAGGTGAGTTTCGTAAACCCTCCCTACCCGATTGAGATTCGGGCTGAAAAGTGTACATGTTTGTTGATTGTTGACATGATTGATTGTATGATTGAATTGTTGATGTGGACATGTTAGCGCATTATTCATTATATAAGTCGCACCGTTAGCGCATTATTCATTATATAAGTCGCACCGTTAGCGCATTATTCATTATATAAGTCGCACCGTTAGCGCATTATTTATTATATAAGTCGCACCGTTAGCGCATTGTTAATTATTAACTATGTAAGCCGCACCGTTGTTGAATGTTATTGATTGTTATGGAACGTTGTTGAATGTTATATGGAATCGTTGTTGTTGAACGTTGACTTGTATTGAATTGTGATAATGTGAAACCTTATAGGTTTTCCTTGGATGTGATTAGTTCTCCTAATCCTCACTTATTGTTAACGGTTGTCATCCCGATACGGTTATTCCTTGTTACTTGTCCCTACGAACTCACCAACTTTATGTTGACGCTTTTTAGTACACTTTTCAGGAAATCAAGTTAATCAGAGACAGAATGGATGAATATATGCTTGCATTACTAGGATTGGACTTACTAGGATTGAACAATTTCTTTTAAGTATGGATTGAGTGTGTATTTTTGATGAATGTTGATTATTGTAATATATTTGAATGAGCTTGTGGATTGTTTCAATCTATTGAATGCATATAGTTTGACTCTACATAATTTTCATGTCATGTTGTGCTTTTCTAAGTGATACCCCATGATTCCGCCATGTTAGGGTGTTACATTCAGATTGTGTTCCCATCCTTTTTTTGAAAGGCAGCAACGGATAAATGGCTAACACCCCCCACACGGATGCGCCCACGCCGGTTCGTCTCCTGGCAATGCCCTAAAGGGTTTGCTCCTCATGTGTTAGATGAGTATAGCATTGCTAAGGCCCCCTCACCACATTTACATGTGGCAGGATTCGAACCTGAGACCCCCCAGGAGGAAACCACTTTGTGGAAAACCCCCTGACCACTGGGCTAACACCCCAATGGCAGATTGTGTTCCCATCCTAACTAGTATATGGTCCATGTTTGTTGCCATTTACGTCATGCTCATGGGTTACAGGTACTTCCTATAATTTGTCACACCCCGTTGTAGCGGAAATACAGGGTTAACAAATAATTGCGTACTAATCAGAAGATAAATACAGATTACATCCATTAATCCAAATACTAGTTTATTACAAGTATAATCGTTCAGATGTGGACCCCAATACATGGATACAAACTATCCTTAATTGAAAATGGGCCCACTTAATATAATACAAACATTTGGATTGTCTAGTACAATTAGGACTAATAATACGATAGTCCTCAGAGATCAGACACTAATTGTACATCCAAAGTTCAAAAGATGGCTTCTAATATGCCAATTGTGCTTCCAATACTTACTGTTGGTTCCCTGAAAAGCATGAAATTTGAGAGGATCAACTATCGAAATAGTTGGTGAGTTTACAGTGTGTTTGACCAAATGTTTATTCTTCATTGATACAACACAATGACATATAGTTATAAAAGACCAGACAGTTAGAATACAACATCTAACAACACTTTTATAACAAAACAGTCGGTATATCTAGATCCGACTTTGAATACAAGACCGTCAGTATATCTAGATCTGACAACTCTTATATCACAAATTATAATAAGATAGCCGGTATATCAAATCCGAACTCATCTTATATCAAGTCAATCAGTATATCTAGATCTGATGACAACATATGACAGTCAGAATACAACATCCGACAGTTATAAAAGACCAGACAGTTAGAATACAACATCTAACAACACTTTTATAACAAAACAGTCGTATATCTAGATCTGATCCGACACCAAGACAGTCAGAATACAACATCCGACAATTTAACCAAGACAGTCAGAATACAACATCCGACAATTTAACCAAGTCAGTCAGAATACAACATCCGACAGTTTAACCAAGACAGCCAGAATACAACATCCGACAATTTAACCAAGAGGGGAAACATTTTAGTTTGTCAAACACAAAGAACCATTTAATCAGCCATCACACGGCAATTCAATTCATTTCATTCAATCATTTCATAAACACGTATACACATTTTCGACAGCCGCCAACATGGGAAATTTAAGTCAAATGATCTAAGCATCCAAATCACATGGCATACTTACAAACAATCATTTATTTAACAAATCGTGTATACACTAACACATGCTTTTCAGGCCCAAAGTAAAAGGAAAAGGGCGCCATAAACTCACCTTAGCGATCTAAGTGCTAAAAGGTACAATGTAGCTCGAGAAGATCCATAGTCAATTCTCCTGGTTATCCAAAACCTATGATATGATTACCAAATGGTGAGGATCAAAGCTCACATGACAAGTATCCTACGTACAACTACTTAGCTATTAACCCTAGAATGCCTCGACCAAGAACGTGATCTAATGTTCATTTTATTTGTCTCAAGTTTCTAATGTCATTGACATTGTCATCTTAAGGTAGTCCAAAGTACCAATTCGTATAAACGAAGTTCAAGATTTTAAGTCATCAAAAATCCGAAATATAATTCATCAGGGTGACTCGTGGCGCGAGCCAAAAATTGTGAAGGTTCTGTCCAAATTTCAGCAAACTCGTGGCGCGACCTTATGGTCCTCGCGGCGCGACCTGGACGAATCCCTCGCGGCGCGAGCCGATGGTCCTCGCGACGCGACCAAATCTGGTCCTCGCGGCGCGACCTAAAGGTTTCGCGGCGCGATCCAGAACCTGGACGTGCAGAACCTGCAAATTTGGACCATTTCTGCATACTTGACCATTTTCTAACCCATTCTTTTCATTGTAATAACTTCAAACATGTTTCAAGACTTGGAAACAATCTTATTTCACTAACCATTTGCAATTTCAACCATTTTGATTTCAAAACCAAATTCTAATAAAATCTCTCTTATCCAACCCAACAATTCCAACCCATTAAATCTAATTAATCCAACTAAAACAACTCAAAGATTCAAGCTGTTCAAATCAAAAGTTTAGGAGAAAAAGGGTTACTTACAAATTTGAAGTTCTTGAAGACAAAAATTGAAGAAGATAAAGATGAAGATAATGATGATGATAATAATACCCAAAATTTTATAACTTGATAATCCTTTAACTCTTCCTTAGCAAAACCAGAAATTTGAAGAAGAGATAGGGAGATTTTGATCTTGTGTGTGTGTTTTGTGTTTGTGTGTGTGTGTGATCGATCGAAAAAAGAAAGAAAGGAGGGAAGGGGGTGTTTTACTCCCTGCCTCTCAATTTAGTTCGGCCCATGTGGCCTCTTTTTGGGTATTTTGGTACCCTAATTTGGTAAAATGCTTACAATTAAATACCGTTTAACCTAAAGGTCAAAATTCAAAGTAAAGGTACTTTTCCCTAGTCTTATTTTAGTTAAACAAGTCAATAAAACTTTATTAAACTAAACCTTGGAAATATTAAGTTTAGACAGTAAATAGACTGTGTTCAAGACATAACATTTAAATCTTTATTTAAAGTTATTTTAAGACTCGGCATTCATCTAAATAGCTAATAGTCTACGTCATAAGGATACGTCTAATTGAACTATATCAAATGTTCAATTATCTAATAATTTCCACGTCATAATCTCTAAATTAGACGAAATTATAATAATGATTGAGATTAGGACTAACCCGTCGTTAATAAATTACGAGTTGTCACAGCATCCCCGACTTCTAAGGATTTCGTCCCGAAATCAAGTCTTGTCCAGTAAAAAGATGAGGATACTTATCCCTCATATAGTCCTCACGTTCCCAAGTAACATCGGGTCCGTGCTTCGAATTCCACCGAACTTTAACCAACTTGACGCGACTTCGCCTATTTTGCTTGAGGTGTTGATCTAGAATTTCAACAGGGTCCTCAACGAATTAAAGAGAGTCATTCACTTGCAACTCTTCTATAGGTACAACCAACGTTTCATCAGTTAAACACTTCTTAAGATTTGATACATGAAATGTGTGATGAACATGTTCTAGCTCTTGGGGTAAATTGAGCTTATATGCCACGAAACCAATCCTTTGAACGACTTCAAAGGGTCCGATATAACGAGGACTAAGTTTTCCTCTCACGCCAAAACGTGCAGTGCCTTTCCAAGGTGACACTTTCAACATAACTCTATCTCCCACTTGAAACTCAAGGGGTTTCCTTCTACGATCGGCATAGCTTTTCAGGCGATCATGAGCCGCCTTTAGCCGTGCCCTAATTTCAACAATCTGGTCCGTAGTCTTCTGAACCAATCCATACTTGTACAAACGACGCTCACCAGCATCAAGCCAACAAACAGGCGATTTACATTTCCGCTCATACAAAGCCTCAAAAGGCGCACACTTAATACTTGTGTGGTAGCTGTTATTATATGAAAATTCAGCTAACGGCAGAAAGGTATCCCAACTACCTTTGAAATCGATTACACATGCCCGAAGCATGTCCTCTAAAGTCTGAATGGTACGCTCACTTTGTCCATCCGATTGTGGATGGTAAGCCGTACTTAAATTCAACCGAGTGCCTAAAGCGTCTTGAAAATATCTCCATGCTTGTGAAGTGAAACGACCATCACGATCAGAGATAATAGACATAGGAACACCATGAAGTGACACAATCTTCTCAGTATATATTTGAGACAATTTCTTTACTTTCCAACTCTCCCGTATTGGAATGAAGTGTGCAGACTTCGTCAATCTATCAACAATGACCCAAATAGTGTCATAACCTTTCAAGGTTCGAGGTAACTTTGTAATGAAGTCCATAGTAATCTCTTCCCATTTCCAATCAGGAATTCTAGGTTGCTGGAGCAGTCCAGAAGGCTTTTGATGTTCCGCCTTAACCATTGAACAATTTAAACACTTTGAAACATACGTGGCGATATCTCTTTTCATACCCGGCCATCAATAAAAATCCTTTAATCCATGGTATATTTTGTCAGCACCAGGATGGATTGAATACTTAGATCGATGACTCTCGTTCATCAAAAGTTCTCTAAGTCCATTATACCTAGGAATCCACACTCTGCCCTTAACATGTCGGATCCCATCGCCGTCCAATTCAAACAAACGTTCTGCATTCCACAATGCTTCCTTCTCGATACGCTCTGGTTGTAGGGCATCGTTTTGATCATCCAACACTCTATCCCTTAATGATGAGCTAAGAAAAGAACTTACTCTTGTTATGACAGATAGTGAAATCCTATCTTTTCTACTCAGCGCGTCAGCAACAACATTTGCTTTACCAGGATGATATTTGAGTTCACAATCGTAATCACTGAGTAATTCTACCCATCGCCTTTGTCGCATATTCAGCATTTTCCGATCAAATATATGCTGAAGACTTTTGTGATCGGTGAATACCGTACACTTTGTACCATACAAGTAGTGCCTCCAAATCTTTAAGGCAAAAACAACCGCTCCGAGTTCGAGATCGTGGGTTGTATAATTCTATTCATGGATTTTGAGATGTCTTGAAGCGTAAGCAATGACCTTACCTTCTTGCATAAGCATACATCCCATGCCCTGATGTGATGCGTCACAGTATACCACGAAATTTTCTACGCCATTTGGTAATGCTAAAATAGGAGCATTACATAGCTTATCCTTTAACGTTTGGAACGCCTTCTCTTGGGCATCATGCCAAACAAATTCCTTGGTCTTTTGAGTCAACAACATCAAAGGTTGAGCAACCTTTGAGAAATTTTCTATAAATCTTCTATGATATCCAGCCAGTCCAAGAAATTGGCGGATCTCTGTTGGAGTCTTAGGAGCTTCCCACTTCTTTATTGCTTCGATCTTTGATGGATCTACGTGAATTCCATCCATATTCACTACATGACCTAAGAAGTGCACCTCCCTAATCCAGAATTCGCACTTAGAGAATTTTGCGTACAATTTTTGTTCCTTGAGTAGTTGTAGAACAGTCCTCAGATGACCTTCATGTTCAGCTTTGCTTCTTGAGTAAATCAGTATGTCATCGATGAATACAATGACAAACTTGTCAAGGTACGGTCGACATACTCGATTCATTAAGTCCATAAACACAGCAGGTGCATTGGTTAAACCAAATGGCATAACCAAAAACTCATAATGCCCATAACGAGTTCTAAAGGCTGTTTTAGGAATGTCTGTCTCTCTGACCCTGAGTTGATGATACCCAGATCTGAGATCAATCTTCGAAAAAGCACCTTCCAATTGGTCAAACAAGTCGTCAATACGAGGTAAAGGGTACCTGTTCTTGACAGTCAACTTGTTCAATTCTCTGTAATCTATGCACATGCGCATCGAGCCGTCTTTCTTCTTAACAAACAGAATCGGAGCTCCCCACGGTGATGAACTTTGACGTATTAATCCTTTTGCCAATAACTCTTGCAGTTGTTCAGATAGTTCTTGCATTTCTGACGGCGCAAGGCGATAGGGTGCCTTGGCCACGGGTGCAGCTCTAGGGACTAAATCTATTCCAAACTCAACCGGTCTGTGAGGTGGAAGTCCTGTCAAATCTTCAGGAAACACCTCTGGAAAATCTCTAACTACAGGAATGTCTTTCATGTTTTTATCCTTGGGTTTTCTCTCAACAACTAATGCTAAGAAAGCAGGGTGTTCTTTCTGTAGATACTTATTTGCTTTTATCGCCGATACTAAAATCAACTTCTTTCCCGACTTGTCTCCTTGCACTATCAGGGTTTCTTCATTTTGGAGAGGTATTCTAACAATTTTCTCATAACAACTTATTTCAGCTCTAACCCTAGATAACTAATCCATACCAACAATTACATCAAAACTACTTAGTTCTATAGGAATCAGGTCAATTTTAAAAGTTTTACCTGCCAATACCAAACTACAATCTACCAAATGATCTTTAGCAATATACTTTTGACCGTTTGCATATTCGACAATATAAGTGTCTTTCATAGGGATAGCTACTATACCAAATCGAGACTTAAATTCTAAGGATATGAAACTCTTATCAGCACCAGAATCAAATAGTACAAATACATAATGATTATTGAGTATGAATGTACCTATCACAACGTTGGGATCACGTCGTGCATCAGCAACATCCAAAGCAAATACTCGGCCTCTACCTTGGCCTCCTTGATTTCTAACTTGATTGTTCCCCGCATTGTTCCTTACTGGAACTATAGGATTGTTGTTCGGGGCTTGATTAAGTCGTGGACATGCGGGTCGCATATGATTCTCGCTTCCATACTCGTAGCACTGATTTGGTATCTTTTCCCTACTGAACCTTGCCTGAGGTACCACTGCAAAGTTTCTGGCGGCCTTAAACCTCTTGCCATTCCCACCATTTCCAAAACCACTTCCAGAGGCATGATCACTTCCTCTCTTGATCACCTCAGTTCCAACCGAAGAACCAGGGGTTCTTTTCAAATCTATTACCTTTCGGTTGGTTGCACTAACTGCCGCTTGAAGAGTCAGGGGATTAAAAGCGGCTACCAACCTTCGGACGTCAGGTGACAATCCATAACAGTATCTCTCTATCAATTTTTCCTCTGTATCCACCATACGAGGAACTAGTCTTGTCAGCTCATGAAAACGAGTAGTATATTTCTCGTTGTCTAGCCCGACCATATTATGGTTCCAAAATTCGCCTTCCATTTTCTGTACTTCCTCCCTAGGACAGTACTTTTCCATCAACATCCTTTTAAAGTCAACCCAAGGTATCCTATTAGCTTGATCTCGACCTCGGGTCCTAACATGCTCATTCCACCACGATAGAGCGTGCCTTTGAAGTTGAGTGGAAGCATACTCCACTTTATGTTCTTCAGCACAACGGCTGATATGTAGCACCGCCTCTATACTTTCTAACCAGTTGATTAGACCTACCGGACCTTCAGTACCATGAAACTCTTTCGGCTTGCAATACGTGAAAGTCTTGTAGTCACCCACTCGAAGTTGAGCACGAGGAGCAACTTGTTCAGCAGTAGGTTCAACATTGTTACTATTGTCAGCATGATGATTATTATTGGCTTTCATGCTCGCCGTGATCTGAGTGACTAAAGTAGGCATAGCAGCAAATAACTGTTGTGTCACAAATGTCGTCATGTTGTTTTCCCCGTCAGTATTTAGGGTAGGTCCAGGGCCAGTGTTCACATTAACTGCAGCAGCTTCTGGTCTTTGCTGAATCACAGGTTCTTCCTGTTTAGTTTCATTAGGTCTAGGGTTTGCTCAAGTAAATCTCCTGGGAGCAGCCTTCTTCTGAACCTTTCCTCGCGTCTTGGGAGCCATAAGTCTATGACATGAACAAAAATGTCATTTAGAGGTTTTCTTGTAAGAATAACACAGAATGTAGCCTTTCAAGATGTAAGAGGATACTAAACAAAATTCACAATTTCTACTTACTTGAACTCATGAACTAAACAAGACAAGAAACATAGAACACTATATTTCTAGAATCGAAATGAGCAAGTAACGTAGTCTGAACAAATATGTAAGCCAAAGACGATCGCCTTTCATTTATACCAAAATTTTACAAAATCTGACTTGTATATTACAAAATCTTGTGGGAACTACATCCATAAATCGAAATCATGTGAGAACAACATCCACGCTGATACATTACACAGTCAGAGCCATACTATCCAAAACACGTGGGAAATACATCCACTAGATAGACTACAACTCAAATGCAGAAGCATGAGTTGTTATAAGTTTTAGGCTTACAATATGTTACTACTACTAATTACATCTTGAAAAGGACTACAACTAACAATGCCACAACCAAGACTACTAAAACCAACAATATCCAGATTAACATCCCAAGGGTCTCCTTCCCCTTCAAAGCAACAGTCATCGCATCAGAAGCTTGTTGGTAAGCACCTGTCAAGGCTTGAGCTTGACTCTCAACAACTTCCCTAGTACGGATGAGAGAGTTGTTCATCCTAGACATCTGTCGGAGTGCATATTCCGACCTATCAGTTGCAATAGCAACTGGTATTTCTTCAGCAGCATTTGGGTTATACACAGGCACTCTAGATGTACCCGCAGCATACGAATCACCCAGAAAGAACGAAGGGCCAAATCCACAATTGTCTTGAATTGGTGCAGAAGGACCTGCAGCATTAGGGTCTCGAGGAGCGTAAGGAGTACGAGCTCCCTCAGTAGTCCTCCTCTGATATGGAGCTACTGGTGGCAGAGATGGTTGAACATGGATAGACACATGTTCACTTCCAGATTCACTGGATGAAAATACCAGATTTATAGGGCGAGATTCATTGCCCGATTCCTCCATTGGTTCCTCTTCAGAAGAGTGAGGAACACGAGGGATGGAGTTAGTTACTACTGGCACTGGAGGAGTACCAGGAACCACAACATAAGAGCGTGCTCTGTCTGACATGATAAGTCTGAAAAGGTAGACAAATTTCACAATACACGAGTTCTTAAAGAGATTCTTGTCTAACTTATACGCATACAGTCTGGTTTTATATTGCTAACATACTTTCTGTAACACCCGACGTTTAAAAATATGGGTTTTCAAAAATCTTTCACCTAACGGTGTTAAATTGCGGAAGTAAAGACCGTAAAGTCAAAACCGATAAAACATTTCGGTTTCTGCGTTTAGTTGGTGTTACATGCCATATCAAACATTAGTTCAAATGAAAACCCAACGGTTGCCCAACATTAAACAACCGTTCACACATTATTACATAAATTCGACATCAAAATGAAATGTATTCAAAAGTCTCCATAAATAGCAACTAGGGGTAGCTAAGGAATCTGCATGCTTTCTACCCACGCCCTCACGTTCTGCACCTACAAGTCCTTCAAGCTAAACCTGAGGGAACAACCACATTAAAGAAACAAGTGTTAGCTATAAGAATAGCTAAGTAAGATCACACTTAATTTAAAAGCATTTGTCCAATTAAAACATTTCTTCATTAATAGACAAACTCATTAGGCACAACACACAACACACATAACTGCATATCAACTTCATATCAAATAGGATAGTCATCCTAAATGTGCCTATCCTACATTAGTTCCCACATTGTCACACGTATCTTCGTTATCTGCATATAAGTGTGCCCTGCATCACACCCGACTGGATGATCAACCAAAAGACTAATCATCGTACGTCGTTAAGGAATGGCAAGCCAATCCAAGAGTAATCCGTATGTGGAGGTTGGTCAAACCCCTCGTATTACTCGCCCTGCATTATAAAGACCATGTTGCAAGGAGCCACCCAAGCAACAACTACGTCAACGTACTCGTCCGGCTAAGACTTGTACGGGTTAAGCTTAACACACATAGCCTAAACATAATCACACATTACCTTCATTTCGTTTGGGCCCTTAAACGTGCAAGTGACATGGCAGCCTACCAAGTCTAGTGAGCTAGGTGTACAAGCCATGTAGTATGCATATGTCACACAACAACTTCATTTCTACATTTCACACATAATAAGACACTTCATAAATCTACATAAACTGCATAACAATACCCTACATTGAACAATACTTCATTTCACTACATTAAGGTCTGCATTTCAGGTCTCATGGTCAACTACATATCCCATAATACCTCCCGTGTAACCCGAGATACCCACATATATCATAAGTTACCGTTAAGGAAGTTATAAGTATGAAACCTTTGCTTGTTGAACCCTCAGCGTGACAAAAGTAGTGTATCTTACCTTGATACAGCTTAACAACAAGCTACAAGCACAATACAACGATGACTAGGTGTCTTCCAATAACCTAGAACAAGTATAAGATCGAAAGATAAGCTAAACGACACTTTTTGTAAAATCTGGGCAGGTGGTGCGCCGCACCTTCCATGTGGTGCGTCGTACCAAACCTCCAGAGAAATTCCAATTAACTACGAGTGCGCCGCACCTACCCTTTGGTGCGTCGCACAAAACCAACAGAAAAATCTTATCAACAATAGGTGCGCCGCACCAGCCCTTGGTGCGTCGCACTAATCCTCCAGGGAATTTAGATTAAGACCAGGTGCGCCGCACCAGCCCTTGGTGCGTCGCATATCGGGGTCCTCCAAAAACCCAAACTGGGCTGTGGTGCGTCGCACCACCCTCCAGGTGCGTCGCACTTGGAGTGTCGTCCAGAAATCCCAACTTTGTTCTTTGATCAAACGAATTCCATACGAACCCATACCCCAAATCCAACCTGGGGACTTAAAATTAACCCATTTAATTGCACTTTCATCATCTATTTTCAGCCTATAAATCCTTTAATCCTTTACTTCATAAATCAATCATTTAATCACCCGAATAACATGTAATCGGTGAACGTTTAATCTAATAACCCAACCCAAACCCTTATGGCCTGGATTAAGACTATTATAAGACTCAAACAATCATATCTCAAAAGAGGAACACCTATATTACCTGTATTAGGTGATAAAGATCCAAAACCTAAGCAATGCACGATCGATTTGGCTCCAACACGAATAGATCTAGCGAGAAACTTGAGGGGAAGGGAAGGGATCAACTAGGGCTTGTTTAGGAGGAAGAAAACCCGCATAATGGCTCTCTAAAGACAACCCCTAAGCCTCTAAACCCGTTTTTAACTTTGCACACATGTCAAAACTAGCCCCTAAGCTTCCTAATCCTTCATTATTGGTCACAAACTACTTTATTGACCATATACATCATTAATCCTTCATTAAATGTCACTACATAGACATAAATCTTCATATTACACACATTTATACTACATTAACATTTAGGCTTACAAGCCTCACACATAACACACATTAACCACATATAAGCATTAAATCTAAAATAGACTTTACGACACACACGATATTGACTTAACGGCATTAGTCAACTAGTAAAGAAAAGTTTGGGATGTTACAATTACCTCCCCCTTAAGAGGATTCCGTCCCTGGAATCTCTTCATTAAGGAACAACTCGGGATACTTTTCCTTCATTACTGCTTCAGTTTCCCACGTTAAGCTTTCTCCATGGTTATGCTTCCACTTTATCAACACGAGGTCAATCACTTTCCGGCGTAACTTCTTTTGCTTTTTTTCCAAGTATCACTACTGGTTCGTCTACTATTCTCTTCATTGGGTCAATACTCACGTCTTTAATAGGAATCACACTTGACTCCTCAGCTAAACATTTCCTCAAGTAGGATACATGGAAAGTGTTGTGAATTCCATCCAATTCTGGAGGTGATTCCAACTGATATGCCACGTCTTTAATGCGCTTCACAACTTTAAAAGGTCCAATGAAACGTGGACTCAACTTTCCCTTCTTTCCAAATCGAATAACTCCTTTCCAAGGTGATACTTTCAGCATCACTAAATCACCAACATTAAACTCAATCGGTCTCCTTTTCTTATCTGCATAAGTTTTCTGCCTTTCTCTTGCCACACGCAAAGCTTCTTTAGCTACATTAACCTTTTCAGAGGTAATTTCAATAATTCGGGACCGGTCAACTGCTTTTCACCGGGCTCCATCCAACAACTTGGAGTCCTACACCTTCTTCCATATAACATCTCAAATGGTGGCATTCCAATGCTTGCATGGTGACTATTGTTATAAGCAAACTCAATCATTCTCAAATGATCATCCCATGCTCCACCGTATTCGAGTACACACGTTCTCAACATATCTTCCAAGGTTTGAATGGTTCTCTCACTTTGCCCATCGGTTTGGGGATGATAGGCGGTACTCAAATTTATTCTACTACCCAATTCCCGTTGAAGACCCTTCCAAAAGTTTGACACAAACCTCGAGTCTCGATCCGAAACAATAGATAAAGGAACTCCATGTTTCGCAACTACTTCATCAATGTACATCTTTGCCATCTTCGTTAAAGGCACATCTTGTCGGGTAGCTAGAAAATGAGCACTCTTCGTCAATCTATCTACAATCACCCATATCATATCATTCCCTTTCGGCGTTTTAGGTAGCTTCGTTACAAAGTCCATGGTAATATGATCCCATTTCCACTCGGGAATTTCTAATTGATGCAACAAACCATACGGCTTTTGATGGTCCGTCTTCACTCTTGCACACGTCAAACACTTTGCTACAAAATGAGCTACTTCTCCTTTAATATCCGGCCACCAATAGATCGGCTTTAAATCTGCATACATTTTGGTGACACCGGGATGTACTGAATATCTACTTCTATGGGCTTCCTCAAGGATCAATTCTCGGTTACCACCAAGCAATGGTACCCAAATTCGACCCTTGTATGTTTTGAACCCACGGCTATTAGTCTCCATCACAAGACGTTTCTTCTTCCCAATGCTTTCATTGTCAATGTTATCCTTCATCATGCCCTCACTTGTGCTTCCTTAATTCGATCAAGTAGCCCCGACTTGGCTTGAACTTGCATGCTCATCAACTTACAAGAAGAACTTTGCACCTTCCTACTTAGTGCATCCGCCACTACATTGGCTTTTCCCGGATGGTATTTGATTTCACAATCGTAATCCTTAAGTAATTCCATCCACCTCCTTTGTCTCACGTTCATCTCCTTTTGATTAAAGACATACTGCAAACTCTTATGATCGGTAAACAAAGTGCATTTTGTACCATAAAGGTAATGTCTCCACAATTTTAATGCAAATACAACTGCGGCCAATTCAAGATCATGGGTAGGGTAATTCTTCTCATGTGGTTTCAACTGGCGGGAAGCATAGGCGATCACCTTGTCCCTCTGCATCAGTACACAACCCAAACCCGTGATAGATGCATCACTATACACAACCAAATCATCGGTACCTTCAGGCAAGGCAAGTATAGGAGCTTCACACAACTTCTTCTTCAACGTTTGAAAATGCATTCTCCTGCTTATCGGTCCACTCAAACTTTACTTCTTTCTTCGTTAGTTCAGTCATAGGCTTGGCTATTCGGGAGAAATCCTGAATGAACCTTCTATAATATCCAGCCAAACCAAGAAAACTTTTAATCTCAGTAGGAGTCTTTGGCTGCTCCCACTTTGAAACAGCTTCAATCTTTGAAGGATCCACTTTAATACCTTCTGATGAGATAACATGACCAAGAAACTGCACCTCTCGAAGCCAAAACTCACATTTAGAAAACTTGGCATACAACTTCTTCTCCCTCAACACCTCCAAAACTGCTTTCAAGTGCTCACGGTGCTCATCTTCTGACTTAGAATAGATCAAAATATCGTCAATAAACACAATAACAAAATGATCTAGAAAGGGACGGCATACCCGATTCATTAAATCCATAAACGCGGCTGGAGCATTAGTCAACCCAAATGGCATGACCAAGAACTCATAATGACCATATCTAGTCTGGAAAGCTGTCTTTGCTACATCCTCCTTCTTAACCTTCAATTGATGATAACCGGACCGCAAATCTATCTTTGAAAAAATATGAAGCACCATGTAGTTGATCAAAGAGATCATCAATTCGCGGGAGAGGATATTTATTCTTAACCGTTCGCTTATTCAACTCACGGTAGTCTATGCACATGCGCATAGATCCATCCTTCTTTTTAATAAAGAGAACCGGAGCTCCCCAAGGCGAGGAACTAGGTTGTATGAAACCTTTGTAAAGTAACTCCTGAAGTTGGGACATTAACTCTTTCATTTCTCTAGGAGCTAATCGGTAAGGTGCTTTAGCAACAGGTGTAGCACCGGGAATAAGATCTATCTGAAAAGTAACTTCACGGTCGGGAGGAATACTGGGAAGATCTTCGGGAAACACATCGGGAAAATCGGATACTACATCAACACTAGCAATAGAAGGCTTCTCCTTTCTCACATCAATAACATAGGCCAAGAAATGGCTCTTATTCTTCCTTATACATTTAATAGCCTTCATCATACTAATGATCTTTATTCCCCCTCTTTTCTTATCCCCATAAACCGTTACCACATTACCATCGGATGTAGGAAACCGAATAACCTTTTGGGAACACAAAATACTAGCTTCATTTCTAGACAACCAATCCATACCAATCACTACATCAAAACCGGCTAAGGTAGTAGGCAATAACTGGACCGGAAACAAACGATCTTCAATCTCAATGTCACAATCATCATAACCCACACATATATCACTAACCGTACCATTAGCAATTTCCACCTCTATCGAGCAATCTAAAGGGTAGTGACTCTTCCTAGCTTAGGAGCAAATAAGTAGACACAAACGACCTATTTGCACCCGAATCAAATAAAACAGAAGCAGGTTTTGAATTAACAAGGAAAGTACCACTTACCACATCGTCGTTGTTCTTAGCATCATCAACAGTCATTTGCAAGGCTCTCACTTTTGTTGCTGAAGTAGCTGCTTTCTTCCCGTCATTCTTATTTGTGGGCAATCGGCAATAAGATGACCCGTTTCTTGACACTTGTAACAACGAACCTTGTCCCTACATTCTGTTGCAAGATGTCCCGACTTTCCACACTTATGACACCTTCTTGTCTTGTCAGAACATTGGCCTTCATGAACACTCTTGCAAAAAGCACACCAAGACCCATTCTTCTTTTTATCTTTGTCACCACTTGAGCTAGAATTCCCTCGAAACTTCTTATTATTGTTATTAGATGACCAATTTGACCCTCTTTTGAACCCTGCTTTCTTGTCATCACCTTCACCACAACTTTCTCACTTTTGAAGTCATCATCCAACCTCTTTGACTCCTTAATAGCCGCCGATAAAGTCACATGTTGTCTACATAATCCACGATAATTAGCGGGAAGACCATCACAATAAGCCTCAATTTGGTCCTCCTGCCTTCGAACCAAGTGTCCAACAAACTTCAACTTCTCCATAAACGAGTGTGCATAATCAGAAATTGCACCGGGTTTAGCAACCAACGATCTAAACTCCTTTTCAATTAACCTTAACTCACGCGTTCCCACATACTCCTCTAAAAACTTCTCCTTAAATGTTCCCCAAGGCATAACTGCAAGTACCTCAGGAGCCATAGACACTGTAGTAGCCCTCCACCAATTACGGGCATTCTTCTTCAACATCCTACTAGCACACAAAACCTTCATATCATCCGGACAATAGCAAGATGCAAAAACTACCTCAATGTCCTCGATCCACTCCATAGCACCCACTGCATTTTGGGTACCATCAAACTCCTTGGCACCACATTTCTGAAACTTTCATATTTGAAGTTATTAACACGAGGTGCATTAACAACTCCAAGTCCTCCACCATTAACTTCATTAACACCCACGGCTACCATGGATGGTTCAACACTTTGGGAGGGATTAGAGTAATTCCCTTCCGAACGCTCACCCCTTTGTTCACTCCCAATTCTTTCTGCATTTCTTTCAGCCCTTAATTGAGCTAACTCCTCTTCATTTCTCATTAAGAGAGCTCGTATAGCTCTCAATTCTTCATGTAATTGGGCTTGATTGGGAACCTGCTCTATTACCGGGTTTGCCCTATCCACTTCAGAGGCGGTTGGTGGATCACCAAGACGGCGATTTTGTACACGGGGTTGCCTTTGCTCTACTTCATTTCCAGCCCCGTTTCCATTAGGAGGAATACCACCACCATTTCCTCCTGCTCTTTGGTTACTAGCTCTAGTGTTGGCCATTAACTCTACAAAGTAACAATGACGGTTAGCAAAAGTTAAAGAGTGACTACATATGATAAGGCTCTACTACATATAACTACATTATCACACACAATAAACAAGCCTTAAATCACACTCTCACTCACTCCCCAACCCGTCTTAGAGCATTCCACTTCATTAGCTAGGCATCCTACTTAAGCCAAACCTACTTCTCATCGGTCTAAGTCCAAAATCCTACGGCATAAGTCGAATTTTGGTTCACTTAAACCAATTCTCTGATACCAACTTGTAACACCCGACGTTTAAAAATATGGGTTTTCAAAAATCTTTCACCTAACGGTGTTAAATTGCGGAAGTAAAGACCGTAAAAGTCAAAACCGATAAAAACATTTCGGTTTCTGCGTTTAGTTGGTGTTACATGCCATATCAAACATTAGTTCAAATGAAAACCCAACGGTTGCCCAACATTAAACAACCGTTCACACATTATTACATAAATTCGACATCAAAATGAAATGTATTCAAAAGTCTCCATAAATAGCAACTAGGGGTAGCTAAGGAATCTGCATGCTTTCTACCCACGCCCTCACGTTCTGCACCTACAAGTCCTTCAAGCTAAACCTGAGGGAACAACCACATTAAAGAAACAAGTGTTAGCTATAAGAATAGCTAAGTAAGATCACACTTAATTTAAAAGCATTTGTCCAATTAAAACATTTCTTCATTAATAGACAAACTCATTAGGCACAACACACAACACACAACACACATAACTGCATATCAACTTCATATCAAATAGGATAGTCATCCTAAATGTGCCTATCCTGCATTAGTTCCCACATTGTCACACGTATCTTCGTTATCTACATATAAGTGTGCCCTGCATCACACCCGACTGGATGATCAACCAAAAGACTAATCATCGTACGTCGTTAAGGAATGGCAAGCCAATCCAAGAGTAATCCGTATGTGGAGGTTGGTCAAACCCCTCGTATTACTCGCCCTGCATTATAAAGACCATGTTGCAAGGAGCCACCCAAAGCAACAACTACGTCAACGTACTCGTCCGGCTAAGACTTGTACGGGTTAAGCTTAACACTTTCCCTGCATTATATTTACGAGCTCGATCCCACACATAATAGTTTAGGCAACACACATAATCTAAACATAATCACACATTACCTTCATTTCGTTTGGGCCCTTAAACGTGCAAGTGACATGGCAACCTACCAAGTCTAGTGAGCTAGGTGTACAAGCCATGTAGTATGCATATGTCACACAACAACTTCATTTCTACATTTCACACATAATAAGACACTTCATAATCTACATAAACTGCATAACAATACCCTACATTGAACAATACTTCATTTCACTACATTAAGGTCTGCATTTCAGGTCTCATGGTCAACTACATATCCCATAATACCTCCCGTGTAACCCGAGATACCCACATATATCATAAGTTACCGTTAAGGAAGTTATAAGTATGAAACCTTTGCTTGTTGAACCCTCAGCGTGACAAAAGTAGTGTATCTTACCTTGATACAGCTTAACAACAAGCTACAAGCACAATACAACGATGACTAGGTGTCTTCCAATAACCTAGAACAAGTATAAGATCGAAAGATAAGCTAAACGACACTTTTTGTAAAATCTGGGCAGGTGGTGCGCCGCACCCTTCCAAGTGGTGCGTCGCACCAAACCTCCAGAGAAATTCCAATTAACTACGAGTGCGCCGCACCTACCCTTTGGTGCGTCGCACAAAACCAACAGAAAAATCTTATCAACAATAGGTGCGCCGCACCAGCCCTTGGTGCGTCGCACTAATCCTCCAGGGAATTTAGATTAAGACCAGGTGCGCCGCACCAGCCCTTGGTGCGTCGCATATCGGGGTCCTCCAAAAACCCAAACTGGGCTGTGGTGCGTCGCACCACCCTCCAGGTGCATCGCACTTGGAGTGTCGACCAGAAATCCCAACTTTGTTCTTTGATCAAACGAATTCCATACGAACCCATACCCCAAATCCAACCTGGGGACTTAAAATTAACCCATTTAATTGCACTTTCATCATCTATTTTTAGCCTATAAATCCTTTAATCCTTTACTTCATAAATCAATCATTTAATCACCCGAATAACATGTAATCGGTGAACGTTTAATCTAATAACCCAACCCAAACCCTTATGGCCTGGATTAAGACTATTATAAGACTCAAACAATCATATCTCAAAAGAGGAACACCTATATTACCTGTATTAGGTGATAAAGATCCAAAACCTAAGCAATGCACGATCGATTTGGCTCCAACACGAATAGATCTAGCGAGAAACTTGAGGGGAAGGGAAGGGATCAACTAGGGCTTGTTTAGGAGGAAGAAAACCTGCATAATGGCTCTCTAAAGACAACCCCTAAGCCTCTAAACCCGTTTTTAACTTTGCACACATGTCAAAACTAGCCCCTAAGCTTCCTAATCCTTCATTATTGGTCACAACTACTTTATTGACCATATACATCATTAATCCTTCATTAAATGTCACTACATAGACATAAATCTTCATATTACACACATTTATACTACATTAACATTTAGGCTTACAAGCCTCACACATAACACACATTAACCACATATAAGCATTAAATCTAAAATAGACTTTACGACACACACGATATTGACTTAACGGCATTAGTCAACTAGTAAAGAAAAGTTTGGGATGTTACACTTTCAATGCTTATGTATAGGGTCACCCGCAGCTTTCCCACCACATCTACAGTATGTCATTAACATAGTCCAATCTAACACGCATATAGACAATCAGATTTGAATGAGACAGTACGCAACAAGAGTTACAAAGCGATCTTTGTCTAGATTAACACATATAGTTTGGGTTTCTATTAGCAACATATCTTCAATGTTTATATATAGGGTCACCTGCAGCTTTCCCACCACATCTACAATATGTTGTTAATATAATCTAAACTATCACGTATATAAACCTTATGTACACACATACGATTTGAGTTTCTATTCCTAACATACCTTCAATGCTTATATATAGGGTCACCCGCAGCCTTCCCACCACATTTATAGTATGTTGTGAATATAATTCAAGTAACACGTATATACACAATTTAAGATATTTATTTCGAGCCTTATACTATTTTACAAAATCGGGACCTAGTTGATCGGGTTAGGTCTAATTATGAAAATAGTATAACTCTCGAGACAAGTATCCTAAACCTTAAAGACTTAGATTTCCTTTTTGAAGCGACCATGGCTATAGATTGAGTTATTCACGAGGAATAACTCCGTATTCACTATAACCTTGGCTCTGATACCAATTTTTGTCACACCCCGTTGTAGCGGAAATACAGGGTTAACAAATAATTGCGTACTAATCAGAAGGTAAATAGAGATTACATCCATTAATCCAAATACGAGTTTATTACAAGTATAATCGTTCAGATGTGGACCCCAATACATGGATACAAACTATCCTTAATTGAAAATGGGCCCACTTAATATAATACAAACATTTGGATTGTCTACTACAATTAGGACTAATAATACGATAGTCCTCAGAGATCTGACACTAATTGTACATCCAAAGTTCAAAAGATGGCTTCTAATATGCCAATTGTGCTTCCAATACTTACTGTTGGTTCCCTGAAAAGCATGAAATTTGAGAGGATCAACTATCAAAATAGTTGGTGAGTTTACAGTGTGTTTGACCAAATGTTTATTCGTCATTGATACAACACAATGACATATAGTTATAAAAGACCAGACAGTTAGAATACAACATCTAACAACACTTTTATAACAAAACAGTCGGTATATCTAGATCCGACTTTTAATACAAGACCGTCAGTATATCCAGATCTGACAACTCTTATATCACAAATTATAACAAGATAGCTGGTATATCAAATCCGAACTCATCTTATATCAAGTCAATCAGTATATCTAGATCTGATGACAGCATATGACAGTCAGAATACAACATCCGACAGTATCAGCCAATATGCCTCGCACAGGTTTCCGTTCTATGTGGGTGCGGACCTTAACCAAGACAGTCAGAATACAACATCCGACAGTTTAACCAAGTCAGTCAGAATACAACATCCGACAGTTTAACCAAGACAGCCAGAATACAACATCCGACAATTTAACCAAGAGGGGAAACATTTTAGTTTGTCAAACACAAAGAACCATTTAATCAGCCATCACACGGCAATTCAATTCATTTCATTAAATCATTTCATAAACACGTATACACATTTTCGACAGCCGCCAACATGGGAAATTTAAGTCAAATGATCTAAGCATCCAAATCACATGGCATACTTACAAACAATCATTTATTTAACAAATCGTGTATACACTAACACATGCTTTTCAGGCCCAAAGTATAAGGAAAAGGGCGCCATAAACTCACCTTAAAGATCTAAGTGCTAAAAGGTACAATGTAGCTCGAGAAGATCCACAGTCAATTCTCCTGGTTATCTAAAACCTATGATATGATTACCAAATGGTGAGGATCAAAGCTCACATGACAAGTATCCTACGTACAATTACTTAGCTATTAACCCTAGAATGCCTCGACCAAGAACGAGATCTAATGTTCATTTTATTTGTCAAAAGTTTTTAATGTCATTGACATTGTCATCTTAAGGTAGTCCAAAGTACCAATTCGTATAAACGATGTTCAAGATTTTAAGTCGTCAAAAATCCAAAATATAATTCATCAGGTGACTCGTGGCGCGACCAAATGGTCTCGCAGTGCGAGCCAAAAATTGTGAAGGTTCTGTCCAAATTTCACCAAACTCGCGGCGCGACCTTATGGTCCTCGCGGTGCGACCTGGACGAATCCCTCGCGGCGTGAGCCGATGGTCCTCGCGACGCGACCAAATCTGGTCCTCGCGGCGCGAGCCAGAACCTGGACGTGCAGAACCTGCAAATTTGTACCATTTCCGCATACTTGACCATTTTCTAACCCATTCTTTTCATTGTAATGACTTCAAACATGTTTCAAGACTTGGAAACAATCCCATTTCACTAACCATTTGCAATTTCAACCATTTTGATTTCAAAACCAAATTCTAATAAAATCTCTCTTATCCAACCCAACAAAACCCATTTCATATTCCAACCCATTAAATCTAATTAATCCAACTAAAACAACTCAAAGATTCAAGCTGTTCAAATCAAAAGTTTAGGAGAAAAAGGGTTACTTATAAATTTGAAGTTCTTGAAGACAAAAATTGAAGAAGATGAAGATGATGATGATGATAATAATACCCAAAATTTTATAACTTGATAATCCTTTAACTCTTCCTTAGCAAAACCAGAAATTTGAAGAAGAGATAGGGAGATTTTGATCTTGTGTGTGTGTTTTGTGTTTGTGTGTGTGTGTGATCGATCGAAAAAAGAAAGAAAGGAGGGAAGGGGGTGTTTTACTCCCTGCCTCTCAATTTAATTCGGCCCATGTGGCCTCTTTTTGGGTATTTTGGTACCCTAATTTGGTAAAATGCTTACAATTAAATACCGTTTAACCTAAAGGTCAAAATTCAAAGTAAAGGTACTTTTCCCTAGTCTTATTTTAGTTAAACAAGTCAATAAAACTTTATTAAACTAAACCTTGGAAATATTAAGTTTAGACAGTAAATAGACTTTGTTCAAGACATAACATTTAAATCTTTATTTAAAGTTATTTTAAGACTCGGCATTCATCTAAATAGCTAATAGTCTACGTCATAAGGATACTTCTAATTGAACTATATCAAATGTTCAATTATCTAATAATTTCCACGTCATAATCTCTAAATTAGACGAAATTATAATAATGATTGAGATTAGGACTAACCTGTCGTTAAAAAATTACGAGTTGTCACATAATTTTCATTAGAGATTATTACCTATAGATATAACCAACTATGACAAAATGTCTATGTTATGTAAAAATCTTGTAAAATGTCTATGTAATGTAATAAACTTTCCAATTCTGGTTATTAGATGTACTAGGGTATATGTGGCAACCATATAAGCTGCCGCGTGTAAGTTTTTGGTTGGTCAGGTACATCCAATAATCGGAATTTGAAAGTTCATTACATGACATAGACATTTTACAAGATCTTTACATAACATAGATATTTTGTCATAGTTAGTTACATCCATAGGTAATAATCCAATTTCATTATGCTAATTTTGTTTGACTTATATGTGGCTAAGTTGAGCCCGTTAAGCATGTTGGATACAAGTACTGTTCGGGTATATATGCTTAACCCAGAATATTTTTGGTCCTGAAAGTCTATTTTTGTTATAAAAACTAGTGTGTCAAAATACGATTACTAGCTATATAATAGTTACTCTTATATATTTGATATGATCAATTAGGAGGTTTTATGCATTATGTTTGAATCGACTCTCTATAGCTAGTCTTTATCTGGCTCATCTGATCCATTAGAGAATAAACATGATTACCCGAGTCAACTCATTCACAAGAATCTAAATTGTAGTGTTTACTTCTACTTTTATTGCCATTCATCGTTTGGTTCTCTACATGCAGAATTGTATGGTTTTGGCTTTTAATCTACGGCAAACCAGGATACCCTCGGATCCCAGGACAAATTTCTGTTGCACCGGGTTCATCTGATCCTTCTGGTACAAAAGCCATTCTGATTGCTTCTCGAATTGGCATATGTGAGTGGATCATTGTGTTAGAATATGAGCACATAAACATGTAACAATTCACGAGTACGCAGCGGAAAGAAACGTATATGTAATCTAATTAATTAACAAAGAGAGGAATTGAAACGTGTACCTTATGCAAAGCTTCCAATAAAATAAATAATAATAAGATTATTATTATTATAGGGTTTAAAGTAAAACCCCTCTATGATCGCACACTAGACACCCCTATACCGTATGCTAGTACCCCGATCACGAACTTCACAACCCTTTATGTAACTCCCTTATGTCGATAACCCATTAATCGAAACCTATAGTAATCGACTAAAACCAAAACCCCATAAATTAATGCCAAGCATTAATTATATGTATGTATTATATGGATTTCGATAGTCACAAAACCAAAACCCTTTAGCTGTGGTTTCGGCCGAACCAAAATAAGGAGGAAAAGAGGAGTATTACTTATGTGTATGAACGTGAAAAACCCTTAAGCCTATGCCTCTATTTATAGGCTTAATCAAGAGGGTTTTCTAATTAGAGTGGGATTAGGAAATCCCTTTAGGAATTAGAGTCCAACACTAATTTCCTAATTTCACATTTAATCCTCCTCTTTAATTAATTAAATACAATTAACCCTTTAATTTAGTTTAATTAATCATTTCGTGATCAAATTAATTAATATATTACTTTAATATACTAATTAATATGTATAGAGTTACCGTGTCATTTCGTGTGACCCCGTAGGCTTAACTTACTTCCGGACATGCGTTTATTATAACGTGATCACAAACCAACAGCTCCCACTTGAGCATGTTATTATAAAGGCAATAACATTGGTTAGCGTCTAGCAACACGCCAATGCTCCCGAAAAATTTAAGGATAGTTTCTTAAATTATCATTTGAAATGATTTAGTCTTTAATATCCCTTTGTTTCAGATACCCTTGTTAATTATGAATATGGATCAATGTCATTTCATAATTTAACGATTCTGTTTCTCATTTTTACAATTAATCAAGATTACCAAATTAGTCAAGACCACCTCTTGAGTTCATTTGGGTATGCGCATACAAACATCTTAATTAATCAATGAGGGCGCCAAATGGTATCATACTTCAGTTGCAAATTGAAGGAACAAATCCTATATTGACTACACGTGTTAGTCATGTCGTTTCACTACATTTCTGACAATAGCCCTTTATTACTACTTTGTTCAGGACAGTTAGAACTATATCTAGAAAATGCAATCCACACATGCATAACCTGCTTGTATCTCAAGTCTAAGGATAAATAAAGTAACCATTTCACGAATTTCACTTATTGACGCCGATCCATAAAATGACAATTCGTTAAGTGGGGTAAGTCTGATATTCACCTCTTTGAATACCATGTGAGTTTGACAGACCATCTCCAAATATTCCCTTAATATTTCAACCAATCTCTCACATTTGTCTTAGTTTAACTATATTCCCATATAGTTAATCGACAATGGACGTTTAGAATATTTGAAAATATTCATGGATTTAAACATACAAATATAGGACACAATTATTATAAAATGAAAACACTCATACCCAGTATATGAATTCATTTATTGAAATAATAATTGTTTAACCGTCCCTTTATCCAAATACCAATCACAGATTTACATGAGATAACTAGCTAATTTAAGACCTCTGCCCTTGGCATGCTTATTGAGTTTTCCTTTGACAATGCCTTTGTAAAAGGATCAGCTAAGTTATAATCTGTGTGAACTTTGAGTATCTTAATTTCTCCTAGTACGATTTGTTCACTTGCAAAGTGATATCGTCTAGGATAATGTCTGGCACCTTACTGAACTCCGGGTTTGTTGGCAATGATAATAACTCCCTTATTATCACAGTATAAATCCATAGGTGTGTTATTTGAGGATCATCACGTTAAAATCCAAAAATAATCTTTCTAATCCAGACAACTTTCATGGCGGCTTATCTGAGCCGGCAATATACTCAGACTCTGTCACATACATAGCAACTATGGTTTGCTTTTAGCTCAAAGCATTCCACCGTGTCTTCATTTAAAATGAAAACGTATCCTTACTGATATTTTGAATCATCTCCATCAGTCCTGAAATCCAACATCTATCACAGTATCTATTCACTTTGAATTCTGTATCGGGATTTCAACCATACACCAAGAATAATTCTTTAGTAGCCCGCATGTACTTGAGAATATTCTTAACAGCAGTCCAATGATCCTCTCCAGGATTTTGCTGATAACGGCTAACAATATTTTGCGCGAACGCAATATCAGGTCTAGTGCATCTTACCGCATACATGATAGATCCCACAGCCGAAGCATAAGGAACTCTTTGCATATGCTCCACCTCTTCAGGTGTAGAAGCACCTTTCTTGCTAGATAAATTAAGTCCTTTTTGCATCGACAAGTTACCGCGCTTAGAATTTTCCATCTTGAATCTCCTCAAGATCTTATGCACTTTGACTTAATCCAATCAACCGTTTTACTTCTATCTCTATAGATCTTGATTCCAAGAATAAATGCTACTTCAACCCAAGTAACATTACTCCCACTAGCTTTGCGATATACACATGGCTCATCAGGATTTTGAGCAAAACCAAACTTTTTGATCTCCTCATCAAACCTTTTATTCCAACTCCTTGATGCTTGCTTCAATCCATAAATGGACCTTTGAAGTTTGCACACTTTGTCGGGATGTTTTGGATCGACAAAACCTTCTGGTTGTACCATATAGACTTCCTCGTCTAGACAACCATTCAAGAATGCGGTTTTGACATCCATTTGCCATATCTCATAGTCATAGTACGCTGCTATGTCTAAGATGATCCTAATAGCTCTAATGTCCGCAACAGGAGAAAAGGTTTCCTCATAATCAACTCCATAAAGTTGAGTATAACCTTTTGCCACAAGACGAGCTTTATAGGTGTGTATATTTCCATCCATGTCGATCTTCTTCTTGAAGATCCATTTACACCCAACGGTTCTACCCTTTAGTGGAAGATCAACCAAGCTCCATACTTGATTATCTTTCATGGATTTCATTTCCACATTCGCAGCTTCAAGCCATTTTTTAGATTCCGGATCTGATAATGCAGCTTTGAAATTAGGAGGTTCATTTAAGTCTCCTAATACGTGTTCTTTAGATTCAATCATAAGATTTAATCTTTCACGAGCACGTATTGTCCTTGAGGACCTGCGAATTGGAATCGCTTCATCTTCAACTTGAAGTTCATGTAGAGATTCATCTCTTTGAACATTTTCCCCCCCAAGTTGAAGATTTCTAGTATTTTCAGAAGTTGACACATCTTCTTGAGCCTCATCAAGTTCAACAATCCTCCCACTGTCTTCTTGAAATATGAGTTTCCTTTCAAGGAACTCAGCAAATCGAGATACCTTAACAGTGTTTCCAGTAGGAAAGTAGAAGTAGTAACCCATTGTTTCCTTTGGGTAACCTACAAAGATGCATTTAACACCACAATTCATGCGATGTCTTGTCAACCTTCTTGGTTGGAACCATATTGAGAATGCGAACAGCAGTCTCTAGGGCATAATCCCAAAACGAAATGGGAAAGTCTTAAGGTTCATCGTTTTTCTCACCATGTTCAACAAGGTTTGATTTCTCCTTTCAAATATACCCTTATATAGGAGTAAGCTCTTGGATAAATCCACAAACTTTAGATGATCCTTAAACTTGTGGCTTAAGTATTCACCACCTCGATCCGAACAAAGAATCTTGATGGTTTTACCGAGTTGAGTTCCTACTTCATTTTTAAACTCCTTGAATATTTCGAAGACTTCATGTTTATGTTTAAGCAAATAAACATAACCAAAATGACTGAAATCATTCATAAAAATGATGAAGCAGCTAGTACCTTTCCTTGACATAAGCCTAAATGGGCCACACACATCTGTGTGTATTAGTCCAAGTAGCTCCTTAACCCTCTCTGGTTTTATGCGGAAAAGGTATTCTTGTCATCTTGCCGAAACCTTAAGAACTGCATTTGCCAAATGATTCATCATTTGATTGTAAGATCTCTTCTCATTGAAGACTTTAAATGCGTTTCTTGCTAATAATAATGTCAAAGACACGCATTTATCAAATGATTCATCATTTGATTGTAAGATCTCTTCTCATTGAAGACTTTAAATGCGTTTCTTGCTAATAATAATGTCAAAGACACGCATTTATCAAATGATTCATCATTTGATTGTAAGATCTCTTCTCATTGAAGACTTTAAATGCGTTTCTTGCTAATAATAATGTCAAAGACACGCATTTATCAAATGATTCATCATTTGATTGTAAGATCTCCTCTCATTGAAGACTTTAAATGCGTTTCTTGACAAAATTTAAACAAGATGACAATGTCAAAGATAGGTAGAGTCCAAGTTAAACTTGACTCTTTTGCTATTGAATTATTATTTGTATAACAACACATATAATTCAATTGTGAAGATACTTGAAGCACTTGCCGAACCAGCTTGCTTCTTCTTCTTCTTCAACTCATCTAGATACTTTAGCCATATGCTCCTTTTGCTGAAGGGTCTTTTAAAGTTTTGAGACTTAACACTACTTTGTTTTCTCTTACCTAACTTCTTACCCTTAGCTTACGGTTGTTGTGCTTTCGGAACCTTTTCCCCCCTTGATCATTAGAACTTGGGGAATGTAGCAGATTTCCATGGAAGCTCTTTCTCATACTCAATTATCATGACATGAAGTTTAGTTGTGGTTTTACTCAAGCTATGCATATTATAATTGCACACGAACTCCTAAAAAAACCCCTTTTAGGTTCATGCCAATAGTAATAGGCAGATGATAAGCATAGTACAACCTTTCCAATTGCCCAAAGTACCTCTTCAACTAGAGTACATGAGGACCAACCAATGTTCCATGCTCGTGTCACAAGTCATGAAGTGTGTCAACTAGGTCGAACAACTCCACCCCGGCTTGCTTTTCGTACAAAGACTTGAGCTCGTTAATCATATCACGAGGAAAATAATTTTCAAATTGCTTTTGAAGGTAGGCATTCATGCTTCCCAACATAAAACAAGCAACCTCATTGTGTCTATCGTATCGAGCATTGTATGCAGCCAACTCTCTAGTTGTAGCATTCGCTCCCGGAACAACGGTGTCTGCTTATCAATGACATCATGTTTCTTTTCAGCTCTTAGAACAACTCTCAGCTAACAAAACCTAGTCATTGAAGTTCGTTCCAGAAAGTCTTTCCCTTTCTAGCATCGACCTGAAAGCCGATTGGTGTATGTTTTGAGAAGGATTTGTTGTTGCCATCTACAAAACAGACAAAAGTTCAATTATCGGTATTTTCGATAATTATCCTTAAGAAATGTAATTTACCCTTGTTAAATTCATTTAACAATTAATTTCATTAAGGCTAGGATCCAATTGACATACGATCATTTCATCTGTTGATCAGCTAGAAATGACGGCACTCAAAAGGTAATCGACGATCAATAATTGCATTCATGCAATTCCTAGAGTTATGGGACTTACAAAAACACTGTAAAGGGGTGTTAAGTGTTTTGTAAACATGTTTTGTCCCATCTTATGCCACGGGTTAAGGTCTCACCTCTTAACTCGTTTTAAGTCGCCCAATTAAGAACATGTAGATAGTCCACCGCTGGTCTCACAACGGAGTGGTAATCTACCTTGAAGAGATACAATCCGCCTATGGTCTCACATAGGAGCGAAAAGCACTGGCAAGTGTTCTAATCAAAGTGGGTGGCAATGACTTAACTTTAAATGGGTAATGCATTTGATGTGAATCAAAAGTTTATGTATGAAGACTCATGCATAATCTTCATAACATAATGTTTAATAAAATCATTTTTATAGTCTTAACAACACAAGAGAGCTCGGTAGCTCCATTTGAACGCACAAAGAAGCGCAAGAGCAAAGGTTTGCGATGAACGCAATTAAAAACCCGCTCTTTTAGGAGGCTAACGCACTCCGACTTATACCTCTCTTAGAGTTTGTTCAAATGGGTGAGCCGGTGTATCTCAAGGTTGCAAGACTCCAATTTTAATGAAATCTCTATTTCGATAGTTCTTAGTCAAGTTTATATTTTTCCAAGAAAACAATTTTTGCATCACCTTTATACAACTTATAAACAAGCAAAAATTAATAAACTTACTAATTACCGAACTATTTAATCATGTAACAAGTTAAGGTAGGCCACCTAAACATGGTCACTATGGTTCATGTTTGTCTCCCCCTTCCGAAGAAGTGGACCACATACATCAAGTTTCCTTGATTGCGTAAGCCTTTAAACAACTTAATTAACAATTAATTCACATAAACACATTCTGACTGGAAATTTCCAGTAGCTTCACAACCTGTTTAGCCCTGTTTCTGGTCGGAATCAAGCTTCGACCAGAACTACAAAGTTGTAGCCCTATGTGTGGAGTACCTACTGTCCAAAGCACGACTTCTAACTCATTACAGATTAAAAGATATGATCTTTTTAGTAAACTGTTGCAAACCAGGAAAATCACACGAAAAATTCATATAGTCACACAATAAACCCTAATTATTAGACTATCAAGCTTTGCAATTTATATCTCTATATAATGGTAATAATCACAAGTAATCTTGCATGAATTCCTTGTAATTATACCTTTTATTTAACCACTTTAAATATAAAAAAAATACACATCATGCAATTTATATCACATAAATCATGTCAATTCACAAATTCAAAACTTGCCATGAGGGTTTCAATCTCCATTGAATTAGGTTAAACTTAATTAAACAAAAAACTCTTATTTTTATTTAATATAATTCGATTTTTAATTAAAAAAATAAGAAAACCCTTTTAATTATTTAATCATTAATTAAAATAAACAACCCTTAAACCCCCCTTCAAGTTTTGATCTTTGTAATTAATAGATCACATATGTGGCTCGTGATACCACTGTTAAAATATGAGCACATAAACATGTAACAATTCACGAGTACGCAGCGGAAAGAAACGTATATGTAATCTAATTAATTAACAAAGAGAGGAATTGAAACGTGTACCTTATGCAAAGCTTCCAATAAAATAAATAATAATAAGATTATTATTATTATAGGGTTTAAAGTAAAACCCCTCTACGATCGCACACTAGACACCCCTATACCGTATGCTAGTACCCCGATCACGAACTTCACAACCCTTTGTGTAACTCCCTTATGTCGATAACCCATTAATCGAAACCTATAGTAATCGACTAAAACCAAAACCCCATAAATTAATGCCAAGCATTAATTATATGTATGTATTATATGGATTTCGATAGTCACAAAACCAAAACCCTTTAGCTGTGGTTTCGGCCGAACCAAAATAAGGAGGAAAAGAGGAGTATTACTTATGTGTATGAATGTGAAAAACCGTTAAGCCTATGCCTCTATTTATAGGCTTATACAAGAGGGTTTTCTAATTAGAGTGGGATTAGGAAATCCCTTTAGGAATTAGAGTCCAACACTAATTTCCTAATTTCACATTTAATCCTCCTTTTTAATTAATTAAATACAATTAACCCTTTAATTTAGTTTAATTAATCATTTCGTGATCAAATTAATTAATATATTACTTTAATATACTAATTAATATGTATAGAGTTACCGTGTCATTTCGTGTGACCCCGTAGGCTTAAATTACTTCCAGACATGCGTTTATTATAACGTGATCACATACCAACACATTGAAGCTTTCACATATTTAGATTTTATCCGATAGAAAATTAAGTACTTCTCCACCATCTTATGAACTTTTCATGAGTTTGGAAAGTGATAGTTTGAGATGTATCATCTTTTTGGTGTAACAATTTGAACATTTATAAACCTGGCAGAGAGAGTGCCAATTTAGAAGGAATAGAATACTCTTAGCCGATTAGTTGACTCGAGATTCCTTTGTCCACATGATCGAAGTAATACAAGATTTAACAAGAATATTGATCTCTTATATAAAATAAAATATTGTTTTATATTGCATTTTCGGCTTTTCGCTACAGAAAAAGCTATATCGTTTATTAGCCCCATCACGTAATGCGAGCGGAGGGTTCTCATTTACAGTATTTTACAAGAGGTCCGGGAGCCAAAGTTATCTAAAAACTGGCTCCTTGTCCCACGAGAATAGCGTATGACTACCAAAAATCTAACATTATTAACAAACTATATGATAGCCCCTTGTTTGTTTCTTTAGATGATGTTACATCTGACTTGTTTACAATTCTATCCGAAAAGTTGTGTATTATATCGACATGTCTCAAGGCACGTTCTGCAATCTGTTTTGTACGAAAATCACCATGCTGGAATGCATCCACAAGTGCTGTCATAACGTTTGCATCGCCCGCGACTTCATAAGCTATATCTTCTGTTCTCAAAAGTCTTTGCACTAACCAAACTGCTTGTGTCCTTAAATCCTTTGTTCGGTTCTGGAGTAAAGCATCAAGAATTGGTTTTACTCCTTCTACCTCACATAAAACAGCTGCCCCTCCTTCTATATTAACACCGTCATCTAATATAGTCGACAATGCAGTTAAAGATGCTTGCACTACCATATGATATCATTATTGTGATTCAACATAGAGGTCAGTATCTCTAACACTGGCCCTTCTAGTAAACAAAAAGTATCTTTACGTCAACATTCACCACGGTGAACCCGACACATCCCGGTCAACACGGGCTGCTTCCGAAAAAAAGAAAAGATTGACCCACGAAAGCTTGGTCTTGGCATTTCAGGAAGTTTAGACATGTTCTTGGATTCTCTGGATAACTTCTCTAAAGCAAAAGCAGAAACCTTTTGAACATTATCAAGTACGTCCGATTGAAGGAGTTCGGTGAATAGGCCTGTGAGATCGTACTGACGACATAAAGAGACGGCTTTTGGCTCATCGGTAACACAAACGTGATTCTCGAAAGTACACGAACATGCTCATCTAGATACGATGTTACAAAACGGCTTCTTCTTACTTCACCTTGTTGGATCATTCTGATTCGTGAAATCACTATTTCAAACACACCTTCATCATGTAGCATTTGTTGGGTAAGGCCCATGTCTTGTTCATGAAGTTCGGCTAGAAGTCCAACTGCGGCTGCTTGTTCTTCAGTACTCCCAATATTTTCTGCAATTACTTTAGTTAACCCGCCAAGCTGACCCGCACTCCCACGTAAAGAACTTGCTAGTTCTTGTCCCATGTATGAAGATAGATTTTGTAGAAGTTTTATCGAAGCTAAACGAAGATCTTGTTGTGGGGCCTCAATAAACTGAACCAAACTGTTAATGGAGACAGAGCTTTTAATAGCAGAAACGACACCAATTAAAGTAACTGGTGAGCTTGTGAGTCCAACAAGGACTTGTAGAAGTTTGCATTTCATTGCAGGTCCGGTGTTGCTGATCAAATGGAGTAGATTATGAATTATGTCTTCGGACACAAGGGTCTGGTGGTTGGGACCCACCGGGATCAAGTCAAATTGACAATCAGAGGTCACAATATTCGCCAGTATTGTGGCTGAGATTTCTTTCAGCCGCATCAGGAGATGGTTCTGCCCTGCCAAAAGGTCTTTGACTAGAGGTGAAAGCATACCTTCATCAACCAAGATTTTGGCACTCAGGTCACAAGATGAAACTTGATTAAGGGCCATTAAGGGTGCTTCTCTAGACTGAATCACTTTTCATGAGGTTGGTTCGAGCCACAAGGCTTTTACGTCATTGCTGAGAGCCAGCTCGCCAAGGTATGAAGCCATGGACAGTTTCGTTTCTGGGGAACCTGAATGCAAAATGGTTAACATTTTCAACAATCAAGTATTTCGTAAATAGCATCAGTGCTTCTAAGTTTCTCTCGAGTGAAATACAGATTAATGTACCCACTGCCATGTTATATGAACTTTTTTTTGAATAGCAATTTTGGGTTCAGCAACATGCTTTTTTCATATACCCAACTTCAATTTCAGAGGAAATCCATCATGTCTCCATTCTTAGAAGCATTTTGATTACACCAAGATATGAACTCAAAGACCTCATGTCCCCCCAAATACCAATCCTTCTATTGATAATATATCGATATGTTATATGAACTTAACTTAGCAAATATCAAAATGTTTAGAAGTTATTTTAAAGTACCTTCAAGGACAAGTGTTAACAAAGGTTTGCAATCTACCATTTTCAGCCATTTGCCTCATAGCATTCTCATTATTCTCCAAATTTTCCCAAGTTTTATCCGCCTTCTCAACTGTCAATGAATTTTCAGATTTGCTGCTAGTCATTCCAACTAATATTGCTCCATCAACAGACCCAATTTTTTCACATAAACTCTCCAACTTCGAGAGCTCATAAAGCAATGACACAGCTTCTTCTCTCTCTTTCGATTGTTCATGAGACAAGAACTTGACTATTATCCGCAAATTATCCCCTTCTATTTTCTGCCGGAAGATAGATAATACATATATAGTTAGATCGAATAATAATGACAAACTAACCATATATATATATATATATATTATATACTAGCATGTTGCCCACGCAATGCGGCTGGGTAATGCGGTGGTGACGAGTGACGGCGACGACATGTGGTGGTGACGACGAGTAGTGTAGGCTATTGAAGAGACTGATATCAATGTAGTTATTTTAAGAGTTAAGAGAGTGGTGGTGTAATTAAAATAGTGAAAATAATTAAATTATTGAATGAAGAAGATGGTGATTTAAAAAAATATATATTTTTGTAATATTGCATGGTGTAACATTCAACATTTTCAAAAATAAAAAAGACTATTTTCCTTATAAGTAAGTATAGAAGTATAGATATAGGGGTGTGTTAGATTAGAGACTCCTTAAATTAGGGACCATTAGGGACATGTAACTTACACTGTGTAAGTTGTGGTGGCAGTGGTCGCCGTCGTCGGAAAATCATGATGGTGGTCGGAGATGGTGGTGGTGGTGGTGGTGGTGGTGGTGGTGATGGTGATTGTATAACTTACACATGTGTAAGTTGTACTTACACATGTGTAAGTTGTACTTACACTGTGTAAGTTGTGGTGGCAGTGGTCGCCGTCGTCGGAAAATCATGATGGTGGTCGGAGATGGTGGTGGTGGTGGTGGTGGTGGTGGTGATTGTATAACTTACACATGTGTAAGTTGCTCGAATTCATACAGATGTAATGCGACCCCGTATTTGCAGGGACAAATAAGAGTCGATCATATAGGTAATACGACCCCGTATTTGCAGGGACAAATACGAGGTCAATCATATAGGTAATACGACCCCGTATTTGCAGGGACAAATAAGAGTCGATCATATAGGTAATACGACCCCGTATTTGCAGGGACAAATAAGAGTCGATCATATAGGTAATACGACCCCGTATTTGCAGGGACAAATAAGAGTCGATCATATAGGTAATACGACCCCGTATTTGCAGGGACAAATAAGAGTCGATCATATAGGTAATACGACCCCGTATTTGCAGGGACAAATAAGAGTCGATCATATAGGTAATACGACCCCGTATTTGCAGGGACAAATAAGAGTCGATCATATAGGTAATACGACCCCGTATTTGCAGGGACAAATAAGAGTCGATCATATAGGTAATACGACCCCGTATTTGCAGGGACAAATAAGAGTCGATCATATAGGTAATACGACCCCGTATTTGCAGGGACAAATAAGAGTCGATCATATAGGTAATACGACCCCGTATTTGCAGGGACAAATAAGAGTCGATCATATAGGTAATACGACCCCGTATTTGCAGGGACAAATAAGAGTCGATCATATAGGTAATACGACCCCGTATTTGCAGGGACAAATAAGAGTCGATCATATAGGTAATACGACCCCGTATTTGCAGGGACAAATAAGAGTCGATCATATAGGTAATACGACCCCGTATTTGCAGGGACAAATAAGAGTCGATCATATAGGTAATACGACCCCGTATTTGCAGGGACAAATAAGAGTCGATCATATAGGTAATACGACCCCGTATTTGCAGGGACAAATAAGAGTCGATCATATAGGTAATACGACCCCGTATTTGCAGGGACAAATAAGAGTCGATCATATAGGTAATACGACCCCGTATTTGCAGGGACAAATAAGAGTCGATCATATAGGTAATACGACCCCGTATTTGCAGGGACAAATAAGAGTCGATCATATAGGTAATACGACCCCGTATTTGCAGGGACAAATAAGAGTCGATCATATAGGTAATACGACCCCGTATTTGCAGGGACAAATAAGAGTCGATCATATAGGTAATACGACCCCGTATTTGCAGGGACAAATAAGAGTCGATCATATAGGTAATACGACCCCGTATTTGCAGGGACAAATAAGAGTCGATCATATAGGTAATACGACCCCGTATTTGCAGGGACAAATAAGAGTCGATCATATAGGTAATACGACCCCGTATTTGCAGGGACAAATAAGAGTCGATCATATAGGTAATACGACCCCGTATTTGCAGGGACAAATAAGAGTCGATCATATAGGTAATACGACCCCGTATTTGCAGGGACAAATAAGAGTCGATCATATAGGTAATACGACCCCGTATTTGCAGGGACAAATAAGAGTCGATCATATAGGTAATACGACCCCGTATTTGCAGGGACAAATAAGAGTCGATCATATAGGTAATACGACCCCGTATTTGCAGGGACAAATAAGAGTCGATCATACAGATGTAATGCGACCCCGTATTTGCAGGGACAAATAAGAGTCGATCATATAGGTAATACGACCCCGTATTTGCAGGGACAAATACGAGGTCAATCACAGTTACGACCTCGTAAATTGTGGCGGTGGTCGCCGTCGCCGGAGGATCATGGTGTTGGTCGGAGATGATGGTGGTGGTGGTGGTGGTGGTGTGATGGTGGTCGGAGATGGTGAAAAATGAATTATTAAGAAGTGTCCCTAATGGTCCCTAAAATAAGAAGTCCCTAATTTAACTTTTCCCTACGAGAACTAAATATTTGTCGAGAACTAAAAGAATTAATCTTATCCATTGGATTCATAAGATCAAAGGTTAAAATCACTTAATGACATTTATGTAATTATTGTGAATAAAAACTAATTTATAAATAAATTAAAATTGAAAAGTGTATTATAGGAATATGAATATAGAATAAAACGGTTCATGCACAAATTATGGATTTTCGTTTCTTGTAAATATTTTTAATCAATTAATTTAATGTTAGTTATAGGTTTTGTAGTTTTGTTTGTCCATTACAACAAAATTTCGTTGACATGGACGTATATATTTTTAAATTGATTATATAATATACTTTATTTAAAACTTTGAGTTATAAAATTATTAACATTAAACTAACCAAACTACTAAATACACAGTACATATACAAATAATGTTCACATGTGTACAAATAATTTTTTTAATAACGTACACATGTGTATGATCATATATTAATCATGTTCACATGTGTATAATCATAAATGAATTATGTTCACATGTGTATAATCTTATTTATATTACTCTGTTGTGTACACATGATCAATTATGGTATTATGTAAACATTAGGTGCGTACATATGTGAAAAAAAATCATGTTTTTTTATGAATTTGTAACAATCGATTGGGTGTACATTTAAACTCGTGTAATTTTATCACGTTCACATGTGATTAATTTTTTAAATATATTTTTAGGGTGTGCATATGTATATCTAATTTGTATATTGAAAGTGCACGTCTATGTCAATAGCAGTCTAGATTGTTTGGGCTTATATTGTAATATGTCTTTGTAATGTGATTGTCATTAATGAACTTAATATTATGCATAGAATACTAGATTAAGTTTAAGTATTGAATGTATAGTAAATCTGCTAAGTATGAATTGCGAGCTCGCAATTCATACAGATGTAATGCGACCCCGTATTTGCAGGGACAAATAAGAGTCGATCATATAGGTAATACGACCCCGTATTTGCAGGGACAAATACGAGGTCAATCACAGTTACGACCTCGTAAAAGTGACGGGCTGGGCTGGGTTTGCGAGGCTAACATGCTGAAGCCCATGTCGGGTGTTACCTATATAAACCGAACCCTAACAGAGATTAGGGTTGAACATTTGTCGAATTATCAAGCAGGTATTGCAGGTTAATAGGTCAAAGGTTGTTCCGCTAGCCCGAAGAAGATCTACGAGGCTGTAGATGATCTAGGGGCTTTCTTGTTGAATCACCAAGTTATAGAGAGGGATTCCGCACCTCTTGATAACTGGATCAGGCTATTAACGATCCGTACCAGGGGACTTACAACTGGTATCAGAGCCTCTTGGTTTAAATACCGGAAGGTTATAGCTTGTTGGTGATAGACAACGTTTTGTTTAGGGTCGTCTAGCCGAGATTCTTTCACGGAGTTCTCGACCGAAAACATTTGTTTTGAGATCTGGTCGTCTTGCTGTGATTTTTCCATGGAGTTTACGACCGAAATCTCTATTGTTGAGATCTGATCGTGTGAAACTATATTAGATTGTGTTTTCCTCTTTACACACTTTATAGTGTTAAAGCCTTGTAACGACGAAAGCAAGATCTGATTAGTTTTGCATGTTGAGGCAGACCCAGATTCGTGGCTTTTCATATTGGGAACGAATTAGGGTTTTGGGAGAAGAAAAGTTGTTGTCGTTCGAAATAGATGCTAATCAGGATGTTTTGCTACCTGCACTACTAGAAAAAATGCCTTTAATGACACCGATTGCGTGTCATAAAAGGGGTCAGATGACACGCTTTTTGGTGTCATAAATCAAGCCGTCATAAAGCTTTATGACACGCATTTCGCGCGTCATGAATTTATGACACGCTTTTATGACACCCTTTTACGACAAACTTTTATGACACTATTTTATGACCCCTCTTTTGCGTGTCATGGTTCAAATTTTTTTATAAAATTACTAATATCCACACATTAAATAGCAGTTAATCTCATAGTACAAATAAATACACAGATAGCAAAACAGCGCATTTCATATATATCAAAACAATGCGTTTCATACAACTACAAGTTATTTTAAAATTCTAAAATTAACCATAAAAGTTTACAACCGTAAATGAAGTTTGCCACATAATTTGCCCATTCTTCACAAATTTCATCCAAATCATCAGCCGTGTTTTCAGAGGCGAGCTTGTATTCGGTTCTGCAATCATTATTAACAGCAACAACAAAAAACCGTAAGAAGATAAATTATAAATGCCGAAATCAGAATTATAATACCTCCAAGCAGACTTTGGATAATTGATGTAAAAGTCTGAAAGGTTCTTCAGCCATCTTTGCTGCCAAGCCAAGTAGAAGGTTGTATTGATGCTCATAGGTGTAGGCACGTGCATATATTATCTTCAGTATATGTAGGAGAAAAAGCAATCAGTTACCACACAAAATAGATTAGTGAACTAGGAAGAAGTATCATTACATTATCAAGAACAGCTCCAGCATCCATGCCAAACCTTTCAGCAATGGGTACAATACGATCAGGTCGGCTGCAAACATTTTTATTAAGGAATGACAAGCATAGGGCATCATTTTCTTTAAGGAATAAAAGATAGCAGAGGTAAATATGAAATACGATGGCCAACAACCAACAAGGATACAAAGTTCCCTCAGTATCAATATAAGCAACCTTCTCATTCCCTCCTTTCATGCTAGTAGGAAGCTGCATGATTTAAGGCAAGGACTAGTCAAACATTAAACATATCATAAATTTCAATCTTGCGTAACAGGAGCAATGAACATCCAGTACAGATATGGAGTCATGAAATGTTTCCTGCCTGATAGGCCTAAACAAGTCAGATTAGTTTGGACAACTTTGATACTGGGATATATGCATAATACAGGCTCTTAATAACCACCTCTAGACCGATATATACAACAGTCCCATATGATAAACTCATGCTCTTAAAGAAAACCAAGTCTTAACACAAATCCACAAAAGCTTCAACCATTTCATATATATCAAAACAATGCGTTTCATACAACTACAAGTTATTTTAAAATTCTAAAATTAACCATAAAAGTTTACAACCGCTAAATTATATAGAGACGTCATAAAGCTTTATGACACGCATTTCGCGCGTCATGAATTATGACACGCTTTTTGGTGTCATAAATCGAGCCGTCATAAAGCTTTATGACACGCATTTCGCGCGTCATGAATTTATGACACCCTTTTACGACAAATTATGACACGCTTTTTGGTGTCATAAATCAAGCCGTCATAAAGCTTTATGACACGCATTTCGCGCGTCATGAATTTATGACACCTTTGACATAATTATGACACGCTTTTTGGTGTCATAAATCGAGCCGTCATAAAGCTTTATGACACGCATTTCGCGCGTCATGAATTTATGACACGCTTTTACGTGTCATAAATCAGCCGTCATAAAGCTTTATGACACGCATTTCGCGCGTCATGAATTTATGACACCTTTGACAAATTATGACACGCTTTTTGGTGTCATAAATCAAGCCGTCATAAAGCTTTATGACACGCATTTCGCGCGTCATGAATTTATGACACCTTTGACATAATTATGACACGCTTTTTGGTGTCATAAATCGAGCCGTCATAAAGCTTTATGACACGCATTTCGCGCGTCATGAATTTATGACACGCTTTTACGTGTCATAAATCAGCCGTCATAAAGCTTTATGACACGCATTTCGCGCGTCATGAATTTATGACACCTTTGACAAATTATGACACGCTTTTTGGTGTCATAAATCAAGCCGTCATAAAGCTTTATGACACGCATTTCGCGCGTCATGAATTTATGACACCTTTGACTATAAATATGACACGCTTTTTGGTGTCATAAATCAAGCCGTCATAAAGCTTTATGACACGCATTTCGCGCGTCATGAATTTATGACACCTTTGCTATAAATCAGATGACACGCTTTTTGGTGTCATAAATCAGACGTCATAAAGCTTTATGACACGCATTTCGCGCGTCATGAATTTATGACACGCTTTTTGGTGTCATAAATCGAGCCGTCATAAAGCTTTATGACACGCATTTCGCGCGTCATGAATTTATGACACGCTTTTACGTGTCATAAATCAGCCGTCATAAAGCTTTATGACACGCATTTCGCGCGTCATGAATTTATGACACGCTTTTTGGTGTCATAAATCAAGCCGTCATAAAGCTTTATGACACGCATTTCGCGCGTCATGAATTTATGACACGCTTTTATGACACCCTTTTATGACACTTTGGTCATATTCAGATGACACGCTTTTTGGTGTCATAAATCAAGCCGTCATAAAGCTTTATGACACGCATTTCGCGCGTCATGAATTTATGACACCTTTTTATGACACGCTTTTTGGTGTCATAAATCGAGCCGTCATAAAGCTTTATGACACGCATTTCGCGCGTCATGAATTTATGACACGCTTTTACGACAAACTTTTATGACACTATTTGCGCGTCATGAATTATGACACGCTTTTTGGTGTCATAAATCAGCCGTCATAAAGCTTTATGACACGCATTTCGCGCGTCATGAATTTATGACACGCTTTTTGGTGTCATAAATCAAGCCGTCATAAAGCTTTATGACACGCATTTCGCGCGTCATGAATTTATGACACGCTTTGCTATAATTATGACACGCTTTTTGGTGTCATAAATCAAGCCGTCATAAAGCTTTATGACACGCATTTCGCGCGTCATGAATTTATGACACGCTTTGTAGAATGACACGCTTTTTGGTGTCATAAATCGAGCCGTCATAAAGCTTTATGACACGCATTTCGCGCGTCATGAATTTATGACACGCTTTTACGTGTCATAAATCAAGCCGTCATAAAGCTTTATGACACGCATTTCGCGCGTCATGAATTTATGACACGCTTTGTATGAATTTATGACACGCTTTTCGTCATGAATTTATGACACCCTTTTACGACAAACTTTTATGACACTATTTTATGACCCCTCTTTTGCGTGTCATGGTTCAAATTTTTTTATAAAATTACTAATATCCACACATTAAATAGCAGTTAATCTCATAGTACAAATAAATACACAGATAGCAAAACAGCGCATTTCATATATATCAAAACAATGCGTTTCATACAACTACAAGTTATTTTAAAATTCTAAAATTAACCATAAAAGTTTACAACCGTAAATGAAGTTTGCCACATAATTTGCCCATTCTTCACAAATTTCATCCAAATCATCAGCCGTGTTTTCAGAGGCGAGCTTGTATTCGGTTCTGCAATCATTATTAACAGCAACAACAAAAAACCGTAAGAAGATAAATTATAAATGCCGAAATCAGAATTATAATACCTCCAAGCAGACTTTGGATAATTGATGTAAAAGTCTGAAAGGTTCTTCAGCCATCTTTGCTGCCAAGCCAAGTAGAAGGTTGTATTGATGCTCATAGGTGTAGGCACGTGCATATATTATCTTCAGTATATGTAGGAGAAAAAGCAATCAGTTACCACACAAAATAGATTAGTGAACTAGGAAGAAGTATCATTACATTATCAAGAACAGCTCCAGCATCCATGCCAAACCTTTCAGCAATGGGTACAATACGATCAGGTCGGCTGCAAACATTTTTATTAAGGAATGACAAGCATAGGGCATCATTTTCTTTAAGGAATAAAAGATAGCAGAGGTAAATATGAAATACGATGGCCAACAACCAACAAGGATACAAAGTTCCCTCAGTATCAATATAAGCAACCTTCTCATTCCCTCCTTTCATGCTAGTAGGAAGCTGCATGATTTAAGGCAAGGACTAGTCAAACATTAAACATATCATAAATTTCAATCTTGCGTAACAGGAGCAATGAACATCCAGTACAGATATGGAGTCATGAAATGTTTCCTGCCTGATAGGCCTAAACAAGTCAGATTAGTTTGGACAACTTTGATACTGGGATATATGCATAATACAGGCTCTTAATAACCACCTCTAGACCGATATATACAACAGTCCCATATGATAAACTCATGCTCTTAAAGAAAACCAAGTCTTAACACAAATCCACAAAAGCTTCAACCATTTCATTTATTTACAATATTAAAGTAGAACGACATACCTGGTTTAATATAACCAAAAGGCCAACTAGCTTTAGCAACTGGAGAGTTGCAAGTTCCTACCATATCTCTTAAGCAAGTAAATCTGACATAATTGATCTGGATTGCCGACACGAATGTCCATGGCAATATGGAGGCTCACAATAATCAGCCGCCTCCTTTTTTCCAGCCAACTTGTCTTTGTACTTATTTTTGTGTGATGACTTGCTTCCCTTCTTCTGCTTGGACTTGGAGTTCTTCTAACTCTGCTTTTGAGGCTTGTTGTTTGTTACCACATGTGAAACTGAAGTTGGAACTGGATCATAGACGTCAGGTGACCACCTCACAGCCAGCTTTTGAGATGGGGTAGCTCCTCGTTTCTCCCGGCTACCTTTCATGGCTGATACAGGCTTAAAAGTAGTCTGTGGGGAAACAAAGTGTCAAAGTCTGTCGGGAAACAAATTGTCAAAGGACAATAATAAAATAAGTGATAATCTTACCGTATACCCAGATGATTGCAATACATTTTTAACATAGAACTTGCATACTAGAAAGCCAGCACATCAATGTCCATCGACATAGGTTGTCAGCTGCAACAGAAATGTACCAAACTGAGACTCGGCAATTTGCACAAGCAGGCGCACAGCCAATAGGTAAAACAGTACCATACATGGTTGAAACAAATGACAAAGCTAAATTCATGTTAATAATGCAGTTGGGGGCGTCAAATAAACTATCCGATCGACTGACCAACTTACTTGTGGTAATGTGGTTTTCTTTAGTGATGACTTACACAGGATGCACTGCCACGTCAACAAGCGTATATGCTTAAGTGGCATAGGGTTGGTTAAAGAGTCCACATCACATGTACATCCACGCTGAACTTAGAATACGACTATCAATACTAAAATGGTAAGAAATTTAATTAGATGGGACTCACTATAAAATGATAATTAATGACTTATAGGATCTGATATACAGTAGTAATATGAATAAGATACTATGCGTTACGATTTAGCAAAATTCCAAAGTTGAACGGCAAAAGGAATGTTACGTGACCATGTGGCTCCATAAATATCGAGCATTACACATTCAAAATGTAAAGACTAATCACTAGATGCAAAATCACATTTCCAAGTAAACAAATTAAAAAATATCAATCATAACAGAGTCAGTCAACTCCCCTGCATTTTAAACCAGCCTAAACTTCCGATTCACAAGTATATCAAATTCTCGTTAATCATTTGCATTCTTTAATATTTTACGACTAGATTCATTGCCTAAAACACAATCTGGAATACACCAAAACATCAATCTACAACGTAAGTACATAATAACTCATTTTTATGCCAGAAGCTTCATTACGATCCAATTATATCCATTCACATATATAAACTTATAAACACATTGTACATTGTACTAAAAAATAATACAAATCATCTTTTCAATCAAATCAACATATAAATATATCATGTTTCAATACAAACAACTACAACAACAGGCAACATAATGTATATAGACACACACACACACACATATATATATATATTATAAAGATATAGATGTATATATACCTTTTTGGTATCTACAAAGAAGACCTGAAACCAAACAAACCAAAATGTGACAGTAAGTATCACTAATTAACAGATAATAAGAAATCAAGAAGCTCGATTTAAAAACGATTACTTTTCGATATAACAACAGATCCAAAAACATATAAAAAAAAGGGTAAAAAGAAAAGGTGAAATGAGCTTACACCACGGAACACCTAGGGAACCGAAATCGGAATCTGAAAAACCAATTTCTGGCGAGGCGATCGAAAGAGGAAACAGAAGAAACACATAACAAGTCGCGAGATCGAAGGAAATAACAGATCCGGATTGGGAATGAGAAAGAGTGGTGTTTTTTGTTGGTTTTGGATTCGTCTGTGAAGTGGTGGTGTTGGTTATCGGTTTCTTCTTCTTCATCGGTGTTGGATCCGGATTGACAGAGCTTTTTCTTCTAGCATTATTACTTTGGATTTGGATTTGGATTTGGATTGCATACATACTTTTTGAGTTTTTTTTTATTTTGGAGATTTAGGGTTTTTTTGGGGTTTTTTTGGGGATGGAGGGAATATAAGCTTTGTCAAACAAAAATTATAAAACGACCCTTTAGGATGACACGCAAATGTAGGTGTACTCCGCGTTACACTACATTTTTTATGACACCAAAAATTGCTTGTCATAACCCTTCAGATTTTACAAGTTATGACAGTTTTTTTACGACACACATTTTTGTTTGTCATCGTTGATGCGTGTGTCATAATTTTGGTGTCATTAAAGGCTATTTTTCTAGTAGTGCTGGTAGAATTACGACCTCGCAATTGGTCTTCAGAATTGCGACCTCGTAATTAGCCATCTAATTTACGACCTTGCAATAGGTTTTTGAATTGCGACCTCGTAAAGAACAAGTAAGATGCAGCAGTTCTAGTCCACACCTAGAAGAGGTTTCTTATGCGTTTCAAGTTGTTTAATCAAAAGACTTTGATCACAGTGTTGAAGAAAGTTATCTGAAGAAATATAGGCAAAAATTTGGAGGGAAATCAGGAGTACCTTCTATACCCTATCTTGGCCTAAGAATTCAGTCGAAGGAAATGACGTCGAAGGTGTTTTGGGAATTAGGGTTTCGAATTCAAGAGTATTAAAGGTTTCAGCATCGTTGCGACCCCGCGGGCTCGTATTACCTCATCCAGCTCTATTTACGACCTGGGTAGCTAATTACGACCTCGCCAGTTCAATTGCGACCTCGTATTTCGTTTGCGACCTCGTGAGATCTTTAAGACCTCACCAGTTCAATTACGACCTCGAGGTCTTCAGAATTGCGACCTCGTAATTAGCCATCTAATTTACGACCTTGCAATAGGTTTTTGAATTGCGACCTCGTAAAGAACAAGTAAGATGCAGCAGTTCTAGTCCACACCTAGAAGAGGTTTCTTATGCGTTTCAAGTTGTTTAATCAAAAGACTTTGATCACAGTGTTGAAGAAAGTTATCTGAAGAAATATAGGCAAAAATTTGGAGGGAAATCAGGAGTACCTTCTATACCCTATCTTGGCCTAAGAATTCAGTCGAAGGAAATGACGTCGAAGGTGTTTTGGGAATTAGGGTTTCGAATTCAAGAGTATTAAAGGTTTCAGCATCGTTGCGACCCCGCGGGCTCGTATTACCTCATCCAGCTCTATTTACGACCTGGGTAGCTAATTACGACCTCGCCAGTTCAATTGCGACCTCGTATTTCGTTTGCGACCTCGTGAGATCTTTAAGACCTCACCAGTTCAATTACGACCTCGAGTAACTAATTGCGACCTCGTTTTTCTTTGCGACCTCGTAAACCTTTACGACCTCGTTTATTTTTGAACAGTTCGTGAACTTTACTAGCTCGAAGGAAATGACGTCTCAGTTACCCGCAAACTATCAAGCTTTGTTGAATCAATTAATCCTGATGGATCATGAAACCGGAAAGGCCAATTCACCGCCCAAACTTGATAAGCCTAGTATTGCTTCTGGAAAATCTCCAAGTGGAAGGATTACTGCCTTCTACAGTGGAGAGAATAACAAGATGAAGATGTCAATGGATTCTGACAGCAACTTGATGTATGTAATTTCTCCAAAATCGGCCATGATAGTGCATAATGGGTTCAGAATAGTAGTTCTCCAAGTTCGAGTTACACAGGGATGCCGATGAGCATAAGATCTGCTGAGGGACATTTGGGCATGCTTGCTTCCTTTGTGTCTGCTCATGAGAAGTTAATTGGAGGAAAACTAACTGATCCTGAATTGGTTAGGGAGGATTACAAGCAAGTTGATCCAGACGATTTGGAAGAAATGGATCTGAACTGGCAATTAGCTATGTTAACTTTGAGAGTTCAGCGTTTCACGGATAGAACCGGAAGGAAGGTTGTGAATGGCAAAGTAGGCTTTGACAAGACCAAGGTGAAGTGTTATAACTGTGATGGTTTTGGACATTTTGCAAGAGAATGTCAGAGGCCAAGACGGGATAACAATTCAGCTATAGGCCGTCAGAACTTCAATCAGAGTGGTTCTATAGTGAGTCAGAACACCGGACATCAATATGCTAATACTGGGAACCGAAGCTCAGGAGAAGCGGACAACTCAAGAGCCTTAGTTGTTCAATCTGATGGTACATATAATTGGGGTTCGACTAGTACCGATGATCAGAATCATGCATTCATGGCAATAATTCACGACCTTGATGAAGAAATGAACGATCTTGCTGATAATTCATTTGATCCTATGGTATGTGCCAATGATCATGGTAGTGTTCATCAGAGGGTAGAAGAGGAACCTGAATCATCAAAACCAGTAAGAGCCGAAAACGAAGATGTTGCTGAAGCTGAGACGAGCTTGATGGCACATCTTGAGGTTGTTGGTTATGTTATATGTCAGTTCCATAAGTGCACTAGTTTAATCACAGGGATGAAGAAATTGGTGTTCATGAGGAAGTAGACATCAGTGGATGTCAGTCTTAGGGGAGAGATCGGATTACATACAGCAAGTGAATACTCATTTACCGGCTCGGGCTATCACGGTTAGTTTTCTTTTCTTTGTACTCTCATAAAGACAGATTGTTAATCCACCATATCCATAACCAATAATCCTGTTAAGCACAGTAGGACTAAGCACATAGACATAAGGTTTCAGTTTATTTGTGATTGTGCTAAAAAGAAATTAAAAGTCACTCGTCACTTGACTTTAATTTAGCTGATCTGTTCACTAAGGCTTTCGACCGAACTCGTTTCGAGTTGTTAGTCCAATTGATTGGAATGAGAAATCTATAGTGACAGTGTCTCTCAAAAGGAACTTTGTAAAATGAGTCAATGATTGTGTGGTAATGTATGTGTGTCATATAGTATCAGAAAAACAAAATAAAAATGAGAATAATCAGAAAAGAAAAAGAAAATAATAAAAGGAGTAAGGTCACTGCATCAAGACGTTTAGACATGACGATACTTTAGCTTTTAAGCCTACTTAATTGTACTTTAAAATGCTCAGTTCAGTGATACCATTATATGATGTATCGATAAGCACAAAGTACCAAAGTTTCCTTATAATCTAAACTTAAATGTATACAATGTTCTTATGGGAAACGTATTCAGATATATGGCTGAGAATGCTTGTTCTTAAAATAGACCAGTCCTTTAAATCTTATGAAAGATCTTGCATTGTAATTATGTATATTTGGTCTTTATATAGAAGGTCTCGGATACATATATGTGTATGTATTGCTTTTTCGGATGTATATTTGTGACAAGATATGCAAATATCAAAATAAATCTGTTGAAAAATATGAAGCTAATGTGGCCTTTGAGATTCGAACAAGTAAGTCCTTAGGGTGTCTTTGTATACCTAGCCTACCTAAAGCTTCCAACTTGGGATAGGTTGTCAGAAAGTTCGCTACACGGGTCTCATCGAAAGTCACGGGTTTTCATAAGTGCTTTAAAATAATGTCACAAATATGCAAGTACTTGGCATTATGCAATGTTGAGTATATTTCCGTACGTGAGTCAAGTTAAGTCGCTTTGCGCGTGAGGAATCACCGACCTGTCACCGCTGACTTGATTCTTAAAGACTTTCTCACTTTATTCACCAAATGTCTTAATCTTAGTGCTTGTGTCGATTGTGAGAGTGTACTGAATATGGGTCACATAAGTTCGCAAACTGAAATTGTGGCATGAGTAACTTACTAGGTTACATGGTGACTGTCCTTGGCTCAAGTAATACGAAAGTGCCACAAACCAAAAAGGAAACTGGAAGTACCGAGTGTTTAAGAGGACAAATATATTGGTAATCGTTTTTGGATCACTGTTCATAACTAATAATAAGAGAATTATTTCTCGCTAGTAGGCTTATGTAACATGCTAATCTGATCTAATCAGCAGTAACTTTAGCTCTTGTAACTGTGTTATTCGTTGATGTTCTGTGTGTGTGTGTGTTTGTGTTTTTCGTGAAATGTTTAATTGTTATTGTTTTTGTTGTTGTTGTTGTAAAAATAAAAGTTCCTATTGCACGAGAGACAGAGTCAGAATAGAATCTAGTTTCCAAGAGGACTCAACTACGTTCTTATGGAACACTGAATAAACGAGTAGGGTAGTTAAGCAATAGTGTTGTGATCAAAAGCTAAAAGAAAGCTTGTCACATTAACAAAATATAGGTTTAAGGAAAAGAACACAGAGTTGTTGATTTCAATAAACTGATATTAAAGCATTAACTCAATAATGAACACAGAGATGTTCATCCTTTTTAATGCTTTTGCATTGATTTTTAGAAAGAAGATTTTCTTAAGAATGAACACAGAGATGTTTATAGTTTTGAATTTTATCTTTAAAAGAATCATGTTATATCTTAGAAAGAAGATTTTCATTAGAATGGACACAGAGATGTTCATAGTTTTGAATTTGATCTTTGAAAGATTTTTTAATCAAAAAGATTTGGAACAGGGACTCCAAATGATTTTGTAAGCACTTTCAATCATGTGCAAAATCTGAGTGTGCTCAACAGTGAATTATTTGACCTTAAAATGACTTGGGTTAATAATAGATTGCTGAGTATATTCATTTTTATCTTGCTATTCATTTCTTCAGATTGTATGTTATTACTTTGAGAAGATATGATGATTGTTTGTTGAGATGTGCAGGACAGCAAACAAATGTTTAGTTTTGTAGGTTGTCAAGCAAGATCTCAGCACGAATGCAAGAAAGACGAATACACAGGGATGGTATAGGTCACTCAATGAGAAACCAAGATGTATACTAGTATGATGAGGGAATCATAGAAGTATTACATTTGGTATAAATTTTCTTATGCAAACTTATATAGATAGATCTCATATGCAAAATTATAGATGATTAGGTTTCAGTTAGATGTTTTTGCTGAGTTAAAGACAAGTGACTTTGGAAACTGAATCTATAAATTTGCATAATGAAGGATATTTTGATGGAAGACCTTAGATTAGGTTATCCATAGAATAATAAGACAGGGGTCTTAAGATTCTAGATAAATATCCGTAGAATAATAAGACAGAGATCTTAAGATTCTAAATTTGTGATAAGTATCCGTAGAATAATAAGACAGAGATCTTAAGATTCTAAATTTGTGATAAGTATCTGTAGAATAATAAGACAAGGTTCTTGAAGATTTGTAGTTCTAGACTAAGATAATGTCATATGTTTATGACTTATGATAGTGAAGAATAACAAATTTGGAGAAGAAACTGAATAATGTAGTTCTAGATTAAGTCGTTACTATCGTATATTATAGTGATGAAATAATGAAGAATAACATTATCATTTTTATCTCGTTTATGTGTTTTGTTTAAGCTTAGTTGTGCAGGTATTAGCACAAGGAAGCACAATGATTTATATATGTCTCCATAAATCAAGACATTGAGACTTAGAGACAAAGAATTGCTTTTGAAATAGGTTCCATGTTCCTGAAGTTTGTGATTCAAATTTCAAAGTTTATGGTTTTCATGGGAGTCAACTAGTTCAGGATTGATTGTTGGAAATTTTACCTCTCTATTACATGCCGGTTAGGCAAGGCGAGCAGGGACTCGAGATATGCTTAATTCGGAGAGATTTATCATTGAGGGGGAGAACTACAACAAGCTTTGGTGCAGTAGTTGATTAAGAATATCTTAGTCATAGACGTTAAGTGAATATGAAAGGCAGAAAATATTATCAATGCCTTAGACATAGATATATCGTTTGAATTTGAAAGGTTTTAAAGAACATAAACCTTAGAAATAGAAACGCTAAATGTTCTAGGTTAGTATAAATTGCTCTGATCATAGTTATGTATCCCAGTCATAATTTGAGGGGGAGTACATAAGAATGATTATTGCCCTGTTTATTTGATCATAGTTATGTATCCCAGTCATAATTTGAGGGGGAGTACATAAGAATGATTGTGGTTATATTGATTAATCATAGTTATACCTACTAGTCATAAAATTGAGGGGGAGGTATAAGAATGACGAATCAATTTTATAACTTTTTATATTAATCAATTTTGCAAGTGGTACAGATTTGGGAAAACTTGTTTCGTGCAGGTTTTGGAAAGATTGATCGTGGAAAAGTTAAAAAATTTCGGTAAGTTTATTAACTTTTCAGGTTAAGACGAAGATCGTGGAAAAGATGAAAATTTGATGCTTACAAGTTTGATCTTTTAAATTTTCATATTTCCAGAAAGTTCGTGGTAATCATTGATCAATTATTCAGAAACTTTGACGAAAATTTGATTTTAAAGTGTGCAGGAGGTATTTGCGACCTCGTAATTGAAGATGGCAGAATCCGACCTCGCAATTGGTCGAATTGGGCCAAGTTTTATTACGACTTCGTAATTGGATGGGCCGGGTCGATCCAAGCCCATTCGGGTCGAGTGGGTATATATAACCCAATTTAACCCTAATACGACCTCATATATTAAAATCACTTTCAGAGCTTTACGACCCCGAAATATCACTTTGCTACCCCGTTTTAGATTTGACATATACAATTAGATCGAGTGTTTTTTGAGCATATCGTTATATTCCTCGTGAAAAACTGAATCTAGGTATATAATCTAATCGTCCAGTAGTTAACCATGCAACAAGAAAATCAAGAAAAAGGGTTTCGAAATTTTCGAATTAGGATTCCATATTTTCTTCGATTTTGATGTTTTATGGGTAAAACTAAGGGTTGGGGTACTTTTGTTGTTTGAATACAAGTGTATAGAAACAACTTTTATGAATTTTGGTTGGGTAAATCGTGTTTTCGCGATGATGAAGATGAACAGTACAGCGACCTCGTAAAAGTGGGTTTGCTAGCCCATATTTACGACCTCGCAAATGTCAATTGATTTTGACATTGTTGACTTCTAGATTACGATGCCGATTTACGACCCAGACAAATACGATGCCAAATTGGAAAATACGACCTCGTATTTTAGAGTTTGGTTGACCGTATTTTGACCTTGAAATACGACCTCGTACAGGGATACGACCTCGTGTTTTTGACTTAACAGATTTTCAAAAGTTTATTTTTATAAATATTTGAAAATGAGTTAATTTTTATTTTTAACTTAATTACAGGGATAATTTAAGTTAATTTAACAGATTTTCAAAAGTTTATGTTAATAAAAATTTGAAAATGAGTTAACCTATCTATAACTAAATTACAGAGATAATTTATGTTATACTATAAATTACATGGATAATTTAAGTTAATTTAACAGATTTTCAAAAGTTTATTTTATAAAGATTTGAAAATGAGTTAATGTATCTTTAACTAAATTACAGGGATAATTTATGTTGAATTAACTTTATTACAGGGATAATTAAAGTTTATTGTATGACTGCATATGAATTTTGATGTCATATTTAGGTAATTAATTATTTGTTATTGATTACAGAAATGGCAAGAGATTTCATAGCAGGTCATAATTATGTGATGAACTTCAATGATAATCAGGAAGGCACGGAGTATTATCATGAGATATTTGCTTTCTTCCGAAGATCAAGGATTCATCATGTTTTGACACATTCGCCAGTTATTTATACAGATTATTTAAGAGATTTTTGGGCGAATGCTAATGTTGTTCGTGCTGGGGACGAACATACTTTTCATACCTCTGTTGCTGGGCAGCTGATGCAGTTTACAGCTGCAGATCTCATTGTTATACTTTGGTTGGGTACAGTTGAGCAGGAAGGTGGTGCTACAGGTCTCACCAAGTTCCGTCATGACTTGATTCAGGGTGCTTTCCGAAGAATGGGGTTTGCAGGTGACCTGGCAAGTAGAACTCTGTTTAAAAAGGGTTTTTATGGCAGGTGGAGGTATCTTGCTCATGTTCTGAATGTCAGTTTGAGCAATAAGAAGTCTGGTTTCGATACATTGAACCAGGAAGCCCAGGCACAGATGGTTGGCTTGGTTTTTAATAAGCCGTATAGTTTCTCGAAATTCTTCTTTAATGAGATGAAGAAACAGATCACAGCCACGGATAAGAGGAGATTTTTGATGTATCCTAGGATTGTGATGATGATCGTCAATGCTAGACTTCCGAATTTACCTGCTGTAGGAGAAGTGAAGCAATTGAGTTCTATCATCACACGTGGCTATGAAGAGTTTCGCCGCAGGTATCCGAATGATCCAAATGCTCAAGATTTAGCATTATTTGGTGCGATCATTAATGCCAACTACATAGCACCTGCTGATGGGGTCATATTAGCTTATGAAGGGCCTCAGGCAGAGGGTGATGAAGCTGCAGAGAATGTTGAGCAGTTACATGATGTAGTAGTTCAGGTAGATGCACCAGAAGAGCCTGAAGTTGTTGTACAGGTTGAAGATGATGTGATAAACCAACCTGGAGCTAATCCTGAGATTGTAGATGATCTATTAGAGCAAATGGCTGATCCAGATGGTGATATTGCTCAAGTGCAAAGGTACAATGCCAATGTTGATGACCTAGTTGATGTGGACCTTGACCAAGACATAGATGATTATGTAGCTGAATGCTGCAGTTGGTTCTGAAGCAGTTAGAGCTAGTGGGTCAGGTACTGAAGAAGCTAGTGGGTCAAGAGCAGGTCAGGCTAGTGGATCTGGTATAGATGCTGAAGGTAGAGGAAAGGCTGTTGCTGATGTTCAAGCAGACAGAGAGCCTTCTATCCATTCTGATGCTGATTCTAGCAGTGATGGTGATGAAGATCCTTATAGATCTCATGCATTCATCAGAGTTGGATCTAAGATGGTTCCTAAACCTACTGAGGCAGTTCAAGGAAGAAGAGGGAGAGAAACATATGAAGATTGGGTGCCAGAGCAGCCTATGCCAAAGAGAACTAGACTTTTCAGGGAACAAGAGACTTTTGCTGCTGCTGGTATGCCTGATAGTGTGCCAAGGGTTGTTGTTCCTGAGACTACACAGCCACAGTTTCAAACAAGTGAAGAAACCAATCTTAGTGATCTGCAGAGACAGATGAATGAGATGAGAAGTTTGGTTACTCGTTTGACTGATGATTTGAAGGTTGTTAGTGACAAGAACACATTTCTTGAAGACAAGCTGGGCAAGGCCGAAATGGTAGTGTCCAAGATGTATAAGAAGTATGTGGCTCTAGATGATAAGGTTATCAAGATGGAAGATGCAATGAAGAAGGGAGTCAAGATCGCTGAAGAAATATTGCATGATCTCATCGATAACTATCTCAAAGTTAGAGCTGAGAGAGATAACTTAGGTTGCAGAGGTGATGAGCTAGTTAAGGCAAGGCATGATGATGATCACAATGAAGATCCAGATGCTGCAAGAGCTACTCAGGAGCTAGGAGAAGGTTCTAGTTTGAGAACAGAGACTCAATGGGAGTCTAGCCAGGCTGGTGTTGCTGGCAAGGCAGTTTCTGAAGCTCCACAGACTCAAGAACTGGTTGTCACAGAGTTGAAGATGGTAGTGAGTCTGATGCACCTCAAACCAAACTCCTTACAGAAGATGTAGACGTTGATCGATTAGATAAGGGTAAGGATTTGGTAGGGCAATCTGTTGTTGCTGTTCTTGATACTGATAATGCTAGTGCTCAGGATAGTGAGTCTACCAAGACCGATTCTACCAATAATACTTCTACCGAGTCAGATTTGCATCCAATTATTGTGCAGAGACTGGAGAAGAGGTTAGGATATGATCCACAGGCTCATATGAGAGCTAGGGCAGAGATGGCGGATTATTATTATGATCCAGGATCTTTAAGGGATCAAGAGAAAGAACGGTTAGGGTTAACTCATACTCCTTTAGAGTCAGAGTCAGATTCTGATTTTGAGACTGAGACTGAGAAGGAGCAGAGCAGGAGCAAGAAGAAGCAGAGGAAGTAGATTAATGACAAAGACAAGACAAAGACATAGATATGTTAACGTCAAGAAGCTATTGCCAAGGGGGAGTCTGTAAGTGCACGTCTATGTCAATAGCAGTCTAGATTGTTTGGGCTTATATTGTAATATGTCTTTGTAATGTGATTGTCATTAATGAACTTAGTATTATGCATAGAATACTAGATTAAGTTTAAGTATTGAATGTATAGTAAATCTGCTAAGTATGAATTGCGAGCTCGCAATTCATACAGATGTAATGCGACCCCGTATTTGCAGGGACAAATACGAGTCGATCATATAGGTAATACGACCCCGTATTTGCAGGGACAAATACGAGGCCAATCACAGTTACGACCTCGTAAAAGTGACGGGCTGGGCTGGGTTTGCGAGGCTAACATGCTGAAGCCCATGTCGGGTGTTACCTATATAAACCGAACCCTAACAGAGATTAGGGTTGAACATTTGTCGAATTATCAAGCAGGTATTGCAGGTTAATAGGTCAAAGGTTGTTCCGCTAGCCCGAAGAAGATCTACGAGGCCCTAGATGATCTAGGGGCTTTCTTGTTGAATCACCAAGTTATAGAGAGGGATTCCGCACCTCTTGATAACTGGATCAGGCTATTAACGATCCGTACCAGGGGACTTACATACATGTAAATTTATTATTTGTTAAAATATTATCTTTTATATATGATGTAACATTTTTTGGTAAATATAATCTTTTTAAGGGTTATGGGCTATTTAAATAAAAAATCACATATGAATCATTATTTAACTGTTGAATTTAATCAATTTAATGTCATGTATTTATTTATGCTTCTCAGAATAACAATATAATAATTATAAAGCATGGTAATATCAAATAGATGGTTATAATTGTATTTGATTTTTTGATTTTGTGGACAAACAGTGTATGGTTATCTTTTAATTATACTTGTGTTTATAAGAATGTAATTTACTTTTCGATTTTGTCGGCTTGAAGTGTATGATACCTGTGATCATTTGACCAAACTAATATACGAGTAATAAGGATTTTGTGGTTGAAATGTGATTTCATGTAACTCCACGAGAGATTTATGGAATTTTTATTATTATTTTAATAAATTACAAAAACACACTTGAATGTAATTAATGGAAAATAGTTCTAGCAGTTTTTGACAAAAATTGAGTTCTCATTTTATCTTTTTACTATATATATATATATATAGTAAAAAGATAAAATGAGAACCAAAAAGATGGAGAACTACGAGAACTCTTATTTCATTATTATATGTAGGGATAGTATTGTAATTTTGTAATATTAATTAATATATTTAACAGTTAAATAAAAAAATCCCATGAATCTCTCTATCATTTATGTTCATGATTAATTTAAATAGCTAAACCATTAAAATGAATATTCTTATCATACATCACTCTCCCAGTCTCCCAACCCAAATCTCCCATCTTTGCTTATTTTATTTTTTTTGTTTTTCATGGGTTTTTGTTCACCATTTTATTCACCGTTAATGATAATTCTTCTTCCTGTCAATAATGGTGGGTTCCAATGTTTGTGAATTTGTCTACTTGTTGTATCATAATTTTATCTATTCAGATGAAGCTTTACAAGTACCGAAAAGTGTACCTGCAGATGCAAAGAGAAAAGAAATGACACTCCTGCCAATACGAGATGTGTTCAAGAGCCTCTGCGAATGAAAGGGGCGAGTTTGAACTTGTCAAAGGAGCCTGGAAACAGAAAGAGTATTTCATTACTTTTTGTCTTGTTGATGCTATGGGTTTAGATGTTTAGTTGGTCCAGTTGGCATATTGTTGTTTTGTCGAAGGAATTTTATAACAATGTTTTAAAAGATATTTGAATTGATTTGATTGTTTTTGTTATTGATTTCATATTTTGGCTCAGGAGTGAGGACTTTCCTCTGAAAATTGTGATAAAATTCTAGGAATACATACATCAAGTCGGGGATGAAGCGTTTTGGTCCGATTAAAAAGTTCATACTTGTCTATATTAAAAGTCAATCTTAGAGATACATTTGGTGGCGTCAAAGTTTATAATTTCAAACAGAAATTATTTTATATGATATGAAATGAATTTATTGACAATCTCATATCATTTATCTCAAGTATTGTCTGATATTCATGGTTTTCGCTCTTTTATTAGTTAATGAACACTACAGAATAATGATGCTACAGACAATGTTTACTTTAAGCAAGTGTTCAAAACATCTAGTCTTTATTGTCCAAAATTAGAAAAACTTGCAAAAACCATCACTGCATTCCAAGATTGTCCAAATTTGTGGAATGGAAGTGATGAAATGGGTTAAAAGTTTATTTAAAAGCCAGCCCGGCGCACATGAATTTTACTTGTTGACTACTTACCCAATCCACAACCCATCCATGTTGACACCTATAAATGTAACATCCCAAACTTATCTTTACTATTTGACTAATGCCGTTAAGTCAACATCGTGTGTGTCGTTAAGTCTATTGTAGATTTAATGCTTATATGAAGTTAATGTGTGATATGTGTGAGGCTTGTAAGCCTAAATGTTAATGTAGTATAAATGTGAGTAATATGAAGGTTAACGTCTATGTAGTGACATTTAATGAAGGATTAATGTTGTATGTGGTCAATAGAGTAGTTTGTGACCAATAATGAAGGATTAGGAAGCTTAGGGGTTAGTTTTGACATGTGTGCAAAGTCAAAAACGGGTTTAGAGGTTTAAGGGTTGTCATTAAGAACTTTATGCAGATTTTCTTACCCTCAAATAAGCCCTAGTTGATCCCCTCCCTTCCCTCTCTAGTTTCTCTCTAGATCTTGTTCGTTTTGGAGCCGAATCGATCGTGTATTGCGTAGATTTTGAATCGTTATCACCAAATACAGGTAATATAGGTATTCCTCAGTTGAGAAATGATTGTGTGAGTCTTATATTAGTCTTAATCCAGGCCATAAGGGTGTGGGTTGGGTTATTTGATTAAACGTTCATCAATTTGATGTTATTCGAATGATTAAATGGTTGGTTATGATGTTAATGATTAAAGGATTATAATATGGTTAAAGATGATGAAAGTGCAATTAAAAGGATTAATTTTAAGTCCTCAGGTTGGATTTGGGGTATGGGTTCGTATGGAGTTCGTTTAATCAAAGTGTAAAAGTTAGTTGCTGGTCTGCACCCCTGGTGCGACGCACCAAAGGGATGGTGCGGCGCACCCGTTATGGAAATGAAGTTTCTGGAGAGTTGGTGCGACGCACAAGGTGAGAGGTGCGGCGCACCACTGGCCAGTTTGGTTTTTGGTACACCCCGATATGCGACGCACCAAGGGCTGGTGCGGCGCACCCTTTATTGATAAAATTTCCCTGGAGGATTTGTGCGACGCACCAAAGGGTAGGTGCGGCGCACCCTTTATTGATAAAAATTCCCTGGAAGATTGGTGCGACGCACCACATGGGAAGTGCGGCGCACCATATGCCCAGATTTCACAAATGTGTCGTTTAGCTTACATTTCGATCATATACTTGTTCTAGGTTATTGGAGACACCTAGTCATCATTGTATTGTGCTTGTAGCTTGTTGTTAAACCGTATCGAGGTAAGATACACTACTTTTGTCACGCTGAGGGTTCAACAAGCAAAGGTTTCATACTTATAACTTCCATAACGGTAACTTATAATAAATGTGGGTATCTCGGGTTACACGGGAGGTATTATGGGATATGTAGTTGACCATGAGACCTGAAATGCAGACCCTAATCGTAGTGAAATGAAGTATTGTTAATGTAGTATAAATGTGAGTAATATGAAGGTTAACGTCTATGTAGTGACATTTAATGAAGGATTAATGTTGTATGTGGTCAATAGAGTAGTTTGTGACCAATAATGAAGGATTAGGAAGCTTAGGGGTTAGTTTTGACATGTGTGCAAAGTCAAAAACGGGTTTAGAGGTTTAAGGGTTGTCATTAAGAACTTTATGCAGATTTTCTTACCCTCAAATAAGCCCTAGTTGATCCCCTCCCTTCCCTCTCTAGTTTCTCTCTAGATCTTGTTCGTTTTGGAGCCGAATCGATCGTGTATTGCGTAGATTTTGAATCGTTATCACCAAATACAGGTAATATAGGTATTCCTCAGTTGAGAAATGATTGTGTGAGTCTTATATTAGTCTTAATCCAGGCCATAAGGGTGTGGGTTGGGTTATTTGATTAAACGTTCATCAATTTGATGTTATTCGAATGATTAAATGGTTGGTTTATGATGTTAATGATTAAAGGATTATAATATGGTTAAAGATGATGAAAGTGCAATTAAAAGGATTAATTTTAAGTCCTCAGGTTGGATTTGGGGTATGGGTTCGTATGGAGTTCGTTTAATCAAAGTGTAAAAGTTAGTTGCTGGTCTGCACCCCTGGTGCGACGCACCAAAGGGATGGTGCGGCGCACCCGTTATGGAAATGAAGTTTCTGGAGAGTTGGTGCGACGCACAAGGTGAGAGGTGCGGCGCACCACTGGCCAGTTTGGTTTTTGGTACACCCCGATATGCGACGCACCAGAGAGTAGGTGCGGCGCACCCTTTATTGATAAAAATTCCCTGGAGGATTGTGCGACGCACCAAAGGGTAGGTGCGGCGCACCCTTTATTGATAAAAATTCCCTGGAAGATTGGTGCGACGCACCACATGGGAAGTGCGGCGCACCATATGCCCAGATTTCACAAATGTGTCGTTTAGCTTACATTTCGATCATATACTTGTTCTAGGTTATTGGAGACACCTAGTCATCATTGTATTGTGCTTGTAGCTTGTTGTTAAACCGTATCGAGGTAAGATACACTACTTTTGTCACGCTGAGGGTTCAACAAGCAAAGGTTTCATACTTATAACTTCCATAACGGTAACTTATAATAAATGTGGGTATCTCGGGTTACACGGGAGGTATTATGGGATATGTAGTTGACCATGAGACCTGAAATGCAGACCCTAACGTAGTGAAATGAAGTATTGTTTAATGTAGTATATTATTATGCAGTTTATGTAGTATTACGAAGTAGCTTGTGATGCGTTGAGGTGTAGTGTATGTTGTTGGTTGTTGATATGTGCATGATTGTATGGTTTACTCAACTAGTACACTAGACTCGTTAAGTTGCCATGACACGTGCACGTTTAAGGGCCAAAACGTAAAAGCAGTAAACGTAGTAAATGTTTAGGTAATGCAGTCACCTAAACTAAATAATGCAGGATCGAGCTCGTTAAACTTTGATGCAGGGAAGTGTTAAGCTTAACCCGTACTTGCCCTAGCCCGGCTAAGTGCGTTGACGTAGTTGTTGCTTGGGTGGCTCCTTGCAACATGGTCCTTATAATGCAGGGCGAGTAATACGAGGGGTTTGACCAACCTCCATACGGATTACTCTTGGATTGGCTTGCCATTCCTTAACGGCGCTTGATGTACAACCGTGTGGGGTTTGTCATCTAGTCGGGTGTAACTTATGTTACACATTAACGCAGTTAATAACGTAGTAAAGCAGTTAATGTAGTAAAGCAGTTAATACGTAGTAAAGCAGTCAATGTAGAAAGCAATTATGTGGTTAAACGTGTGGTAA